>NNCF01129806.1:0-50226 GCA_002313205.1 Laupala kohalensis | reverse complement strand
GGGTTTTTTAGTGGGTATGGTCGAGATATTCGGCGAGTCCCACACACGGGGAAGAGTCACTACGGCTCTTCTCTATGGTGCAAAACTGCATTTTTCCCTACTTGCAAGGGCTCTAATGACCTTTGCTGTTGACGAGCCCTAAAGCCCCACCAAAAAAAAAACAACAACTTCATTTTGATATTTCTTTCTTTCTTTTTTTTTAAATTACAAACAGGATTAATATCCCTTGATAAATTTGACTCATAAACTCTTTAATGCTTCATGTAAAATCAAGAATACAAGATTACATTAATTTACATGTAAATAAATAAATATTTCAGACACATTCCTATTTTTTTCTTTAATATTATTTTGAAAAAAATAGATAACTTCTATTTGAACAAGGAGGATAAATTTCCAGCTCTTTTTATACATTAGGACAGTCAATTACATTATTCAACATTAAGAAAAAAAATCAAATCAGGTCAAGCTTGCAGAAAGTTAATCATTAATGTTTAAAAATTCAACTAACTGACAATTGTCATGAATATTAACATGAAATGGAACTGTCACCTAGAAACACTGAATATGAAACTCAGCACAATAAACTATGCCATCAGAGTTCTAACAGCAAATTGTACAACAGATACCCTTCAAAAAGTACTGTGCAAATGTTCATTCCATTTTAAAATATGGTATAATATTTTGGGGACAAGCACCAAAAACAATACAAACTTTTAGTTTATAGAAGAGAATAATATAAACAATTACTAACCCTATTAAACTTTCTACGTGTAAACCATTATTTGAATAGTTGAAAATACTTCCACTGCCAAGCAGGTACATTTTTGAAACTTCGAACTTTGTAAAAAAGGTTCTACTAGACAAAGGACTGCTCTATAGATTTAATTCCACTGTTCATGTTCACAACACTAGACAGGCCAGAAATATCCATCTACCACAGATAACATCCACTCGTAGCCAAAACAAAGCACTCACAATGTAGGTATACAGCTATATGATGCGTTACCACTAAACCTTAAAAACATCAATACCCTGAATCCATTCAAAACAAAACTCAAACAACTCTTACAACAGAAACTCTACTACAGTGTACAAGAATTCCTCTATGACAATAACTAATGTATGATATACAGTCTCTTGCAGGTAATCATTAGAACAAAGGTGCAGAAGGTGACCCTTGATGCAGGAAACGATCTAACTACATCAAATTACATTGTTTTACCACAAATATAGACCTCAACATAAATTAATAAAATAAATGTAAAATAATAGAACTCCTACCATAGATATCCAATAACCCTAGCCTAAATAAATATTAATATTCTGTAATACTAGAAAATAATTGTATTTTACGTTAATTTCTACTTAACCTAAGTTAAATGAATATGGTTAAATGTATCAAAATTATTATAATGTTATTATTCATATAAGAAAATATGATTGTTATTGTTCTTAGTACAATGACTTGCCATACATCATTGTTATGATCTATGTGGTTCAATAAAATATTATTATTATGATTTTGACATTTCTCTAATACTCAGCCCTGTCGCTGGATATTATTCACCTGCCATTTAACATTTTTATTTTTCGCAAGGCTTTACTTTGGGAAAGGCAATTCAGTCTAATACTTTAGTACCCATTTCATCACTGCACCACCTGTTAGACTATTCCACTAAACTTGACAAATAGTATGTACTTTCAACAATATATGAACCTAATGTATGAACTTAAAACAATATAAAACAATGTGAGAATTTATAACAACAATATGATCTTAAAACAATATATACACAAGTTATATGTGCAAGTTGATATCTACATTATTATTAGAACCTTATTACTGAGTTTAAAATGATAAAAAAGTGGCACTAACTAAGTGGCACGTTTGCAATATGGCTGCTTTTTGACCTCTTCTAGCTATGTTCGTGGGGAGTCCTAAATCTGCCAGAGTTTTAATTTCTCTGTGAAGTTCTTCCAGCTGAAGAGTTATTTGGTATCGCCTCTTTAAGACCATATATATATTATTATTATTTTTTTTTGTCTACTTTCTGACTGGTAAGTAAGTGGGACACACACGAGTATGTTGGCCAAGAGCGTGGCGCTTATACAAATTAAGATGGCTTCTGACGATTCGACATAAGAATAACGGCTTTCTGCATTTTGTAAAGACACCCATCTTCCAATTGGAGACAATGGAGCGCTTAAGTTGTATTTGGCACCACTCCAGTTGCAGAGATGATAAAGAGCACTATCCTCACTTTCTCCAAGTTCCACTGAGCCGCTATCTGATGGGATAGATTTAAATATTTCTGTAATTTCTCATTATGTTTCGCTGCCATGTTGTGAGTGTTGGGTATGACAACGTCAATGAGGCAGGCTTCCTCATGGACCCGGTCCATATACGTTATATCTAGTCTAATATGGGTCAGCCTTGGCGAGCAAACCAGGTTTTGTTGCCAATAATTGATGGATTTGCTTTGGAACATTGTCATGCCTTCTCCTGTATTCTGTCTGCGCTAGGCAACTGCAGCCACTCGTCACATGCTGTATTGTTTCACCAGTGGAGCCACACCTTCTACATTTGTCCATATAAATTGCTCCGTCTTTCATGATGAATTTCCTGTAATTTAAAGTTGGCACTACTTGGTCTTGACTTCCGATCATAAATGCCTCTGTTTCTGGGAAGAGATCCCCACGCTGGAGCCACATGTAAGACAGTGAATAGTGAAAAAAGAAGAGTATNAGAAGAGTAGAGAGTACACCTTGAAAGAAGTATGAAAGACACGCCCTAGCCCTCGCAACCTACTAGCGTCGGGATCGAAAACAACAAGAGGTGACCAAGGAGGGCCAGGAAAGAAAAAGGAAGGAGCCTAGCTCAAGTAAGTGGAAGTAATGCCAGACTCAGCTCGGGACCCCGTATTTGCCAAACACGTACTTACTAGATGTAAGTCCCCTGGGAAGTTCAATTCATCAACATGGAAGATCGAAAGAGGTGACTTTATCTAAACCTGCTACCTGATATTTATTTTCTTATATACCTGCCAGTAAATGTAAAAGTAATTTTTATATTTCCAAGTGAACTGGACTACTTAATCTCAGTAATAGCAAATGCTTGAATAATAAAATACTATCTTACAGCATTCTCAAGCGATGGGTCAGCTTTGAAAATTTGTATTAACAAAACTGTTAAGCCTAGGACATTGAAATTTTACATGACGTTTCTGGGATAGTTATTTATAAAATGTATTAGTTTTATAATTTTATCTTGAATTTAAAAAATCTTGTATTTTTATAAAACCTTGCAATTTCAAGATCGGCTAATCACAAAAAAATTTCATCGGCCCTTAAAAAACCGTATTTAAGAGTAAGATAAAAATAAACAAATTATGTTACATTGTGTTTTGATCTCTTGATACAACACGAAATACTCTAGATTCGGGTGCCCGGCGGTGATACACTCAACTGCACATTGGTCTTCCATGTGTCATCAAGAGATATAAAATCACAATGTACTATTATTTATAAGCGAATTTTTAATTTTTATCTCATTTTTAAATGCGGTTATTTTTACTTGTACTTAATTTACTAGATGTATGTCATTTTGGAACTGCTACTTGTTCACATTTTTTTCATCAAAATTGAAAATGTTTTTCATTTTCTTCAAAAGAGTTTTTTGTTTGACGTGCAGCGTATCATTAGTAAATGTTGTTATAAAATGACATTGTTAACCCATTTTGACCGGAAACCTCATTATACAGAAGTCGGGGCAGATCCGACCCAACACTACCTTCCAACTTCATTTCATTCCACTGAACCGATTGAGGGTTAACCGTCGACTGAGCACAATGTTGGCTGTTGCCCACATCATAATAGAAAATTATATTGGGAATTAGCATAAAGTAAAAGTGATTTGTTTGATGAAAGAGCTTGATAAAAGATGTTTTGCCAAAAGATGTTTTTGCCTGTATTGACTCATGAGTATTTTAATAAGCATCTTTTTTCCAAAAGTTTAAAACATTAATTTTGTTTGTTAATGTTTTAGGAAACTAAAATAATAGAAGTTGGGTACCCCTATCTAGTAAAGTTGTAAATGCTTTTCTTATTGACATTGGTACATGTGGTAATTATTTTGTAATAAAGGTAGTTGGCCAACCTGTATACTAAGATTTTTCAGTTTGGTCCTTGAGTTTAAAAAATTGAAGACCCCTGGTCTAGAGAGTACATCAAGTGTTGAACTGGCTGAAAAAAACATAACTCACTTGTAACATGATAAACATAAAAAGTGATAAATTATTGTAATAATTTGTCAACCACACACTCCACTTACATTTTTAAGTATGAACTTGTTTAGAAGTAGTTAAGAAAAAAAGTAAGTAGAGAGTGTGGTTGACAAATTATTACAATAATTTATTCAAGTGACTCCACTGTGAATTCCCAAAGTAATTTGCATCATAAAAAGTGATGTTTTGTATTTATTTCTTTAGTGCATACTGCAAACCCCAAACATTTTTTCAGACATAAATAAATAAACTTCATTGTTGAAAAAGCAGTTGCAAATTGTGTGTTACCACTTGAAGGATAATAAGCTAAGTTACTCTCCAGAAACAAACAAGGGAGGAGTGGAGGAAAGCTTTAGAAGAGAGAGGAATGAGGATAAGTCTAACTAAAACAGAATGTTTGTCTACAGGGAATATAAGTAACCTACAAGTTAAGCTGCAAGACCAAGACCTACTGACAGAACCCAAGTTTAAGTACCTAGGATCCATCGTGGAGGCCAGTGGCAACATCGACGAAGAGATAAGACATAGGATATCGTGTGGCTGGATGAACTGGAGAAAAATGACTGGAGTATTGTGTGACAGGAAAGTAAACAACCGAATGAAGGGGAAGCTGTACAGGACGGTGGTAAGACCAGCAATGCTACATGGGGCGGAGACATGGCCTGTTACCAAAGCCCAAGAGAGAAGGTTGGAAGTGGCAGAGATGCGAATGCTCAGGTGGATGTGTGGTGTAACGAGAAAGGACAAGATCAGAAATGAATACATTAGAGGGACGGTGAAGGTTGGACCACTGGGGAAGAAAGTGCAAGAAAGCAGATTGAGATGGTTTGGGCATGTAGAAAGGAGGGATGAGTTTTACGTAGGAAAAAGAGTGGAGAACATCAACATCCCAGGAAGGAGGAGGAGAGGAAGACCTAGAATGAAGTGGGAAAACAAAGTAGAAGAGGATCTGAGGGAGAAGGGATGGCGACGAAGCGAGGCTAAGAGCAGGAACGCCTGGAAAAGGAAAATTAAAGAAGAGAACGCCGACCCCGCGTAAAACGGGAATAATAAGGCGAAGACAAAGAAGAAGAAGACTCTCCAGAAACAAACAAGGGACCATTCCATCAATTCTGATCAAGGGTAGTGGCAGATTTAATATTTATAAAAGAAATTATTTAATAAATATGTACTTTATTCATTTATTAATCCAAAATAAATTGTATATGTGTGTGTCATAAAAATTCAAGATTATTAAAATGAAAGTTTTAATGACAATCCTGCTCAAGGAAATTGCGCCACTACCCAAAGGAAAACCGGAGAATAACTCAGGCCAAGTCGGGGACTGTATTTGAACTAATAAAATAGTATTTTAAAAGAAGATTAACAAGTGAATGGCATTTAAACCCATAATATAAAGCACAAAAAAATGAGGGTTGTCAAAGTATCAATGATGGAAGTATTTGCAATAAACCCTTCTCTCTTCTTAGAGAAGAGAAGAAACATGTTTATATTTCAAGCAAGGACCGAGTGTTAAAAGTATTTTTATTTGAATCAGTGACAAGATTTTAATATATAATGACCAATGATGTGACAGAAAAGAGAAGGGGAAAAATAAAACAGTACAATAGAGGGATTCCTTTTCTGTTTAACAAGAGAAGTTGTATAGAATTTTTGGCAATATGCTCAACCTGGTTTCTGAGAGTGATTTCTCATGTCAGACAATTTGAGAGGATTCTCACGATTAGCTGTGATTATGTTGTAACGAGGAAAATTATTTGCTCTACTGACCCTTTTTTTAATCATCTTTTAAGGTATGTCACTAAGATTGAGGAGAAGCTTACATGTGATTTTTATTTACATATCAAAGCAGATGATACAATTTTGCAAAGCACATGGATCGTTAAAAATGGAAGTATACAATAAATGTTTTTTGAGTTTATCACTTAAATGTTGGACTTACTGTTATGTAATTTTATTTAATCAGATTTTCTCAATCCATTTATTTCTATATTCAGTAGTTTATGTCGTCTTCTCCAAAAGTAATTCAACCAGCACATTAGAAAAATATCAGATAATTTACTTTTCACACATCATAATCTTTAATACCATTTAAGTCACTTGCCTAATTTCTTTGCCTTTTATGTATACCAGCATTATGGAAACAAAAATATACTTGACAAATATAGGTTTTTAACATTGAGTACAATGCATTTTTTTACTTTGTATGTAAGAACAATTTAAAAAATATCTATGGAAATTTTACAACAGATTCTTACATTTAATACATCTTCACTTTTCAGAAATGAGTTTATTATATCGTTAGGTTTATTTTAACATGTAATACCTAGTTTTGAAGTTAACCTATAAAAATTTTTCAAATTATTTCTCAAATTAGTAGTTATGGATGTTGGACTAGGTTGAATTTTCAACCAGGATGAATGTTCGACAGGCTTTCTTTGGAGGGATATTTCTTTTACCCTTTTTGTGGATGTGTACAAGCTCGTGTTGTTGTAAGAGAGATAAATTTTTGAATCTTTTCTTGCAAACGCAGCATTCCAGAGGTTTTTCTCCTGGATAAACAACTTTGTGTTCCATCAAATCCGAAGAGGTATTGAATCTCTTCTTGCAAACTACACATTTGAGCAGTTTCTCTCCTGTATGGACCCGTCTGTGTTTATCTAAGAGATACGGTTTCTTGAACTTTTTCTTACAGATCTCGCAGGTTACAGGTTGTTCAGCTGCATGAATTAATTTATGTTGGTTGAAGATGGTGGAGAAATTGAATCGCTTCTTGCAAATCTTGCATTCATAGCGACTCTGGCTCATATGGATGAGTTTGTGCCTGTACAAATCAGACGAAGACTTAAATGATTTCTTGCATACGTCACATTCGTGTGGTTTTTCTCTGGAAGGGATGCATTTGTGTTGTTTAAAGGATGGTGAGGAGTCAAGTATTTTTCTGCAAGTATCACATTTAAGTCGCTTCATTTCTTCACGTCCTTGTGCATTTTCTCCCTCTACCGTTTTCCTGTCTTCTCCCAGTGCATGAGGAGTCTGAAATTGAACAAACATAGAGCATCAAATATTTGATTCTCTAATCAGAGGGACAAAAGGGACTCCAGTAGATGGATTTTTTGAATGTTTCCTTTCTTATATTCCATTTTACAAGGGTTCACTTGAAAGTCAATACATCCTATGGCTTGAACCAATTAAACGATTTATATTACTCTGAAACAATTCCAAAAGGTTTTCCTTGTCTGCTTTACAGTTATAAAGAATATAGATGTTTCTTTGAGCAGTAGTAAAAATTGAATCTTCAAGAATTTTCCTTATTTTTTACAAATGTTTAGTTATGGATATTACCCTTTTATTGCATCCAACCCTTAATTGATACCTGTTGCATTGTAGTCATCAATGTTCCCTACCTCCCTATGACCTACAATATTTATCTGACTTTTGTCATCAGTTACCAAATTATATAAAGAGTCGACTTTTTCTATGGATTAAAAAAAGTCAATCTTTATTTTAAAGAAGAAAAAACAGATTATTTTCCTGAGTTGAAAAAAAAAAATCTTATCTAAATTCTCGAGCCTAGTTGTTAAACAATGATAAAATGTCGTAGAACCAAGGGATTTCTGTTCCAAAGGCTGATCAACAATGCAGTATTATCTGTATTGGTATCTCTGTTAGTTTACTTTCACCAAAACATTTTTTTAAAGCAGCATATAGCCACCGTATTAAGTGACCCAGAAAACAAATCCAGTAACTAAGGAATTATTAGCCAATCAATTATATATCAAATTACAAGAACAATGGTGACAACATCTCACTTGCTATATACGTCCTTTATTTTATGAACTGATGTTTAAAACCTTATTACAATAAAAAAAAATTAATGGTTTCATCTGAATATCTTTTGATTTAAAATGTAATTTATAAGTGGTCTTTCAGATGGGGTAAATCCAGGATTCAAGTTTGGGAGGGGCCCATATAGAGATAAACAAGGGTGTGTGGAACTGAAAATTTCTTTCAAAATAAACTTCTTGAAAATGCAATTTAGGATATTCCTACACATAAAATACTGGATATGTACTTGAAATTTATAAAAGATAAGTAAGTCATATTTTTCCTATGACGTTGTCTTTCATTCCAGTGGACACAATGATATTCATTTATGAAATAAAATCGAAAACTTCCTTTTATTATTTCTATCTATCTCTTTGGATCTGCCTCTGCTTCCAGACAAGATTGGGAGAGTAGCATGATAACATTTATCTGAATTAGTTGATTAGTGTCGTCTACCTCATCTGTATTTGTTGCTGATTCATCCTCCTTCTCCTTCTCCTCCTCTTCCGGCAAGAAATTCATGTAAAAATGTACAAGAGTCTGAAAAAATGTTAAAAATCAAGAATCAGTATGTTTCATTGGTACAAGTGACAAATACAAAAAGTCATATCAAATATTGAATTCTCATGTAACAAAATGGTACTAGTAGCTGAAATGCAAAATTTTGATAAAAATGAAGAATGTAAAAATGAAAATAATCATGGTCTTTCTCTTCAACATACTTCCACCCCTTCCCTCTTAAACTACCCCCACCCCCACTGACTCGAATGATCAATGAAGCAAGTGAATTTCTTCAAGCAAAAGTCACTCATTCCAGAATCACAGCTCTCTTAAAATTTTGAATGGTCATGAAAAAATAAAAATAAAATAAATTTTGTAGATTTAACTCCTTGTTAAAACTCTATAAAATACATTTTATAATTGTTTTTCATAACCATTCAAAATTTTAAATTAGCTTTAGTTCAAAACTGTAATTCTGGACTTTGTAACTTTTGCTAGAGTGCCAACGATTTCTTCATTTACCTCCAGATATTTAGAACACGATACTTCTACCAGTCTCCTCATTATGATAATTGAAGGAAGGTAATTTACTCAAAAATTTCTAAATCATATCTTTTGGTAACTCTTCTTACATTTCATTTCTGAAGGAGTATTCTACAAAAAATCCTGCAACACAAATACTTAACTTAAAAGTGATGTGTAACTGTAATTATATTAAATGAATGATGAGCACAGTTCCTTGAAACGGGACGGGACAAAGAATAGAGCAGACCAATAGTTCAACTACCTCATCCTAAAACTTTTGAAAAAATTTGAATTTTACTTAGTTCTTTTGGGTCATTCCATACTTACATACTCTCTTGGGTCATTCCATATCAACTCAACCAATTAACAATTAATATGTTGCTCCACTATTTTTAATATTTTTTATTTTTGGCATAAAAATAACTACAAGTCTTAACTGTCCAAAGCCACATTGTTTTTATTTTTTACTGGTTTTGGATTTTGAGTTATGTAATTTATTGCTGAGCAGAACAACCTGTTTTTATCAAATACAGACATTTGCACCTTTCACAATATCTCGCAAATGAATCACTCTAAACTCTTCATTTTGAATTCATCAAATTTGTCATTAACCAAACAGTATTTTGTGTCATACAGTCATTTTTCCTATCTTGGTATTTTCTACTAGAAACTAGACTCTGAATTTCAGCAAGTTACATGACAAAATTCAAACATTTGGAAACTTTTTTACCTTATAAGGAAATCTATATCCAAGTTAAAAAAATTTATCTTATTTACATGCTTAGAGAGAGTTTATTCAGAGAGTTTTAGGACTGACATGGCAATACTTTAAATCTTACCATGTTTCAACAATGGTATGTTGTAAAAGATATGTAGTTATGTATGTTCTAAAAATAGAAAATATTACAAATGGCCAAGCAACATACATTGGTTGAGTTGACTTGGAATGACACTTGAAACAAAATTATTCTTCCAAACATTTTGGAAGTCTCCCTCCTAACAGCTTTTGGTGCCCCTACAAACAAATTTCTAAATCATATCTTTTTTATTCTTATCACAGGGACCACCGGTTGGAAACGTAATAATANTGCATTACTCCTCATGAAGTGTTTGTATTCATTAATAAAGTCTTATGATAAGCCACGATAAAATTTAAGAATCCTTTGTATTTAACAACAATTAGACAATTACCTGATCTGCAAGTTCATCTGGGTCCTTCAACAGAGACATGAGGTTAGATTCTTCATTCTGCGGCAGAAGAGAATCATCTCAAAGTTGTTTATTAACACATTTGTACGTTTTCCTTGGGGTAGAGGCAGATTTTATACATTGGCTCTCTAGACTCTGGCTCAGGGATAGAAGTCTCAATGAAACAATTGTGATTATAAATCTCGAGTTCTGATTTATTTTAATAATGATAACTTTCGGTCAGGTGAAAATGGCGGCGAGCCATGAATCACACCTCGGACTACTGCTTTGATCGTAGGGGTGTCACCACTATGCCACCTGTTTGCCTTCCTCTGTATACCATTTCCACCCAGACCTCTGTGCAGGCTACACAGAAGAAATATATGCACATTTTAATAGTTAAGATTTTTTAGCAAAATTTTGCAAATAATTAAAAGATTTGATAAAAGTATGTAATTGTTAAAGAACATATTTATATTCTATTGAATATATATTTTTGGATATTCTAATGGTATTGTAACATGTAGATAACATTTTTATTCTTATTTGTCCGGGACAAACAAGTTCATACTGACTCTGGCTGCGGAAGCCAACGTTTGAATCCGCCTCTGCCTTAGGGCCCTTGATCAGAATTGATGGGATGGGATGGTCCCTTGCTTGCTTCCGGAGAGTAAATTAGTTTATTGTCCTCCACGTGGTCATGTGTGGACTGTACTGTTTTTTGACAATACATTTAAAATTTATTATTATTATTATTATTATTTATTCTTATCACAGGAAGGCGCATGCCATGATTTTCTCTAGGGAGCAGAAATTATAAATCCGCCCCTGCCTTAGGACCCCCGATTGGAATTGATGCCAAGGTCTGCATGGAGTGAATTAGTTTATTGTCCTCCACGTGGTCGTGCACTGTTTGCAACAGCTTTTTTGACAATAAATTTATTACTGCTATTTTTAAACTTTCAATAGTTTTCAAAAATCACAACCATATCTATAATGTAATAAAATGAATAAACACAGCACTAAGCTAAAAAGAAGCTCAGAATGAAATCTTTGGTTTGACATTTAGTTTCCATTTATTTTCGAAATAGGACAGAGCTCTTTCAACACACAATACAAATTGCACAAAAGTTGTTTTGTAGAATGAAAAATATACTATAATTTTAGGAAAATAAATGATAGATAAAAAGAAGAAGAAGATAATACAATTACTTTGTTATAAATTTGAATAGATATATAAGTTTTTCTTTTTTTTCTTTCTCTATTTATATTATTTATTTCCTCTATTTTACTCTCGTTTGGTATAACTTTGTCAAATTAAAAAAAAATCATGGAGGATAATTATAATTACCATCAGCTTCATTGTTACTGTGTTTATCATCATGACTTACTGTAATGATGGTTAAAAATTTGTTCTAAATTTTTTTCTAAATCTTTTTTGTATAGTACTTGTAAATTCATATTTCTTATAGTTACTTTATAACTCATGTAGATGTCTCAGCCTCTGGTTACATTTCACCAGTCTCTTGTTTTCCTCAGAAGTGCACTTGGGGTCGGGTCGGGTCGCTCTCGCTTCCAGAGAGGCAAAAGTTTATTTTCTTCATTTCGTCACGAATAGATTTTCATAATAATAAATTTATTGTCAAAAAACAGTACAAACTGTGTATGACCACGTGGAGGACAATAAACTAATTATTATATATTTTTTATGGTAAATAAATAAATTTTTATGGTAAACTTATGGTAAGGTAATAAACAATTAACATATTTTTCATGGTAAATTTATTTAGTTATGCTTATTTAATTGATAGGTGAAGAGTGAAAGGTAGTTTATTTTACCTTCAAATAATACTCTTCAAAACCTCTCTGAAATTATTTGTCAATAACTCTCCACCGACAAATTCTTTCCTTGAAACATCAACATAAAAGCACACAGAATCTTTATTTTATCGTGCTTTTCTATGGGGTACATGCCTTCATAGCTTAAATGGTTTAGCATGTGCACATAAAAGAATATGCCTGGAGACAGATAATGCTTCACGTGAATGGATTGTGTGTATGGAAATGGTACAAGTGGGTTCCCTTCAGAATACGTCAGTTGATGAATCCTTTATCGAATAAATCCTATATCAGCTTCGCTATCTTTAAAGCTCTTTTACTGGACTACATGTTACTGCCTTTCACTGAACATTTGCAGATCATTAACAATGAGTTTGAGAAAAAGATACATTGTTAAAAAATCATACTCGCCATTTTAGCAAAAAATTGTTAAAATTAGAATGTATGAAAATTGATGAAAACCCTTATTCTATTCCTCTAAAAACTGCAAAAGGTCTGTATCTTCCACTAATGACAGATTATTTCTTAACTGAAATATTAATATAATTGGTAAACATACCACCAACATAATTGACAGTTGAGGGAAGGATTGACTGAAATACAGCGACTTCAAGACAAAATACACATAAAAAGTCAAATTTCAAAAATCAATATTTCATGTTGAGTTTTTATACTCCAATGAGAAAGGTAAAAAAGGAAATTCTTTGAAAGTCCTTTTCATTTTTTAAACTAGCTTTTAAACTCATTTTCATACTTTTACTTTAATACAACAGACTGGGATGAGTATCAGTAGTCACAGTATGTAATTTAACTTCAAGCGCACNACAGTATGTAATTTAACTTCAACCGCACGCTTGGCAAAGCAGCTTCCTAATGCAGAGCAGGCTGTAGTGGAGGGTGAGTTTAGGATGTAGTTACTTTTTTTATTCTCAATTAGAGACGTTAAGAGTATGTAGAAAATGCTGGTTGCCATCCAGTCTTACAATCGGTCTAGTCATCAGTTGCCATTTACGACAGTGGATGAACCAAGTTGTGTTGACACCATGTATCTGTAACCTGCTCTAATCTTTTTAATGAATGTCAGTGAAGTATGATGTTGAAGAGTTCTTGCACATTTATATTCATAGACGTTCATTAACTCCCTAGTCAAAGAATCTCTAACTAATAAAGTGAAATGAAAAGGCAGAAATGAAAGGATGTTAGTTTCCCTCTTTACGAGTATACTTAGCACACGAACTCACAAAAGATGGGAGGTATTGAAAAATGTGAAGGAATATTTTTAAATTATACTTCATTGTTTTATTAATAAACATTACATCAAACTTTAACTTAAAAATATGTTAATGGTTTCATGAATATATAATTCAATACAACTTTGATGTAGTAGTGAAAATTTATTTTACTGTATACTAACCTTCCCCTACTGAGAAGATATTGTCTCAAAAAGAAACCACTGTGGGCTGCAAGGACTGATAAATCAGAAGAAAGATTAATGGTGAAGGAGATTGTAATTCACAGAATGAAAACTTGGATAATTTGGAACAACCTGAATATAAATGCAAATACATGTGTAAATGCCAGATATTCCTAGCAGTTTTATTGACCAACCCTAAAGAAATTTTTTTTTAAGGAATGGTGGAGTGGAGAAGGTACCAGAGATGGTTACATTAAATTCTGTAGTTAAACACTAAAAGAGCATTAAAAACTGCTTAAGACTATTCGAAGGGCCGCAAGCTGATACCCTCTCTGGACCATCCCATCAATTCCAAGCAAAGTGTTCAAAGAAAGAGCAGAAACAAAACCTGGCCTGTGTTTTTACATCGGTAATGTACTCATCCGTGCCACTGTTGAGAAGAGATGAAAATGATTAAATTAAAAATAACTAAAGGGAACAAAACAAACAAAAGGTGAAAAAGGAACTAGAAGGATCAAATGATGTTCTATGACAATTCCACTCAGCGAAATCTGTATACCCTATTAAGTACACAATGGTGGAAATGGTGTACGGTTGTGGAAGGTGAATGGGTGGTGTAGTGATTAACACCCCTGCAATCAAAGCAGGAGTCCCAGGTTTGATTTCCGGCTTCTCGCCGTTTTCACCTGACCGAAAGTTATCACATTTCTTCTCCAATTATAGGGTACATGGAAGAAATATATGCACAACAATTAAGTATTTTTTCACATTTGTTTGGTGTGATATGAATCTCAAGATGAGGTACAATTACAAAGACCAACCTAAGAAAATTTCTGGCAAGAATACATTTTTTAATCCACATGGTTGAATATGCCAATGGAAAAATATTGGAATGAGAAAATATTCCATCTACCACCATTTTATTTTCAGAACAAAGGAGATTCAAGTGGAAATTTCGCAGTTGAAGAATTCATATACTAATTAATTATGTATTCACAAATGGACAAAAATTAAAGACAAGAACATACAAAAAATACAAACAAATTTTGTGACCTTACAAAGAGGACGTTGCTCATGAAAAGTAAATCGAACTTGAGAAAGGTGAAAAGAAAAGATGATTGATAACAGAGAGAACCAATGATGAAATTGTGAGAAATTAACAGACGTAATGAACACATTACTGTAGAAATTTGGTCTCACAAAAAATGATTACATATTTAAAATGATTACATAATTAAAATGGGTACATATTGCACCCCAGCTAGAATAATGTCACTACTAATTTCACAATACACCAACAATAAAGTGCTCTTACATTTTGAAATAAAGAACAAGTCATTTAGAAGGGGTAAATAGTGCAACATGAACCTTTATTAATTAGGAATTGAGTAACGTTTTGGAAGTGTTTGTATTCCACACTTATAAAGATAATTTTTTTAAAGGAAGGGTTGAACTCAATTCATATTCTTTGAGTTGTGAGTTATACTTGTCAGGGAGCAATAAGCAATCAGAAGTAAAGAAAACTATAGAATTAGAACAATTTAAAACTGCAATAAGAGGAGTTCCTAATGGTAAATATAGGAATAAATCAGTTAGTCCACATACCAAATAGGAATAAAAATTAAGATTTTAAAATACTAGAGGAGCTCACTCCCCACGATGCATAAGAACAAAGAGGAGGATAAATGAAAGGAGAAATTCAATTCCATTCTGCTTCTTACACATTTAAATTAACATTAAAAAAAGGGGGGGTGAACCAAGAAAGCCACATATTGTGTCCACTGACTGGAGAAAGAAACAGAGAAGAATCAAACAATTATATTGTTTCCCTCAGAATAAAAGCAAGGATTATGTGATAATAGAGGGATGAATATTTTCGAGTTTGGTTTCCATCAAATGTTTTCATTCACCGAGGCAAAGGTAACATATGGCATGATAAAAGCAAACATGTCAATGTTGTTTGCAATAATATTGAACTGAAACAAGCAGATAGGAAGATATTGAAACAACTTGATATAGGAAACAAACTTACAAACCAATTAAATAGATGAAAAAGAAACAGACGTGGAAGAGGGCAAAACATTTCAGGATTCTAAGTTTCACCAGAAACGAATAGTGTGAGTTCAGTGGATGAAGAAGGTAGAAAACAAAGAACGGACTAGACAGAAAATAACTTAAGTGTATTACACCCAATGAGCAAGTAGGAATGAGGTTGGGATGAGACAGCGTGAGTGTTGAAAAATAGGGAGAGTAACTCAAACATGAATGGAACAGAGAAGGTAAGTAGTCATACATCCATCAAACAACAGAGTTAAAAGAGAAAATAAGTGTCTAGGAAAAAGTATTTTACCAAGTGGATGTGAAAGAGATCTTAATTTCTTTGATTTGTAAAGTTATCTCAATTTGGAAATGAAACAACACAACAAGCATCGATAAATCTAACTACAAAATAATAAAAAAGAATATTAACATACATATATTTATTAACATCAAAAACATTTACATAAATTTATAAGAATATTTAGCAACAATATACAATAGTTGAATTTATTGAACAATGTTAATTTCATTGGTGTTTAGATGATTTAATGTACTGAATAATGATTGAGCTCTAGGCACAGCCTCTGAAGTGTCGGTATGAATTTATATTTCCGTACCTGTATTGCAGAAAATATAATTTACCCAACATTTCTATTAAAGTTATTTATGTTTTATTTAATGTATTAATTTAAAGGTACATGTAAAGGTTTATAATAAGAAATATTGAGAAATAAAATTTATATGACGGCCCCTTTCATATGATTCATTTCCAGGTTCGGTTAAGTCAAAACATAAAGCAACATTCACGATCCTGCACAGACATCAAGAATTTTTAAAGAAATCTCACTTACAATACCCTCAGCTCCAGATTCTTCACAAACGAAATTATCAGGGGTACTGTCCATTATAAAGGAGAATATATTGCAGAATTATCTATTAAGAATATCCAGAACCGAACGAAGTTATTCTTATTGACTTCTGTTAAGGACTCTTAATAACTTCGTATTAAGGAGAAAACTACTAACAATCAACCCCCTCGAATCACTTTTTATTAACGCAATCCTAATTATCTAACCAACAACTGATCACCATCTGAATATCTATACAAGTTACAGCTTCAATCGGTATACATTTAATTTCTCGCAAATAAACTACAGAATTAATAATTCATGAGAATTATGATACGTTGGACAAAATATTCGCGTGACCCCTGAGGCTGACCTTCGGGCTTTCTAATAAATCTGGAACAATCTGGATTATAACAACTGCAGACTTGAGAACTGAACGAATCAATGAAACCACTAGCGATTTCTGTGAGCCACTTTGGGAAGCATTGTCAAAGCTGTTGAGTATTGATTTTGATGTTGGCTTACTCCCGTTCCGGTGGCCGCCAATGGGTCTCTTCGAGTTGAAGTTTGGCGTTACTGTATGAATTTGTATTGATTGTCTTTCATTGAAACTTGTAGTTTGGGTTGTTAATTCGGTCATGCGGTAATAACTCTTGAGTATTTCGTCTTCGCCTTGTCTTAAGTAATTATTGGTACGGATAGATACGGCTGAAATGCAGTTTTTAAGGCAGATATAGCTTCAAATTCTGTGCGGCGAATTGCTCACACCTGTTGCTGAGTACGAATTGGAGGGTTATTCTATGAAAAGTGTAGCTTTTTACTTGCCGCTATTCCAAAAAATTAATTGAAAAATACAAGAGTGGACATCACTTGAAGAGCCTGGTTACATTTTTTAAATAATACTGGTACTGCTTCAAAGGTTTAATTTTGGTTTTCCTGAGAACTTATTTGGCGATTGAAACCACACTATAAGTATTTTTCGGGTAGTATAGATATCACTCACTCCATGAAACACATTGTACGATTCCAAAACATTGACACTACATCGTTTTTACCACCACACACAAAATGAACACTTCTATTGTTATTGTAGATCAATGTTAACCATTTTTTAAGAAATAAAAATTTTCAAAAATCTTGAATTTCAACAAAAACAAAATNGACAGGTCACTCCATGAAACACATTGTACGATTCCAAAACATTGACACTACATCGTTTTTACCACCACACACAAAATGAACACTTCTATTGTTATTGTAGATCAATGTTAACCATTTTTTAAGAAATAAAAATTTTCAAAAATCTTGAATTTCAACAAAAACAAAATATTAGTTGAACAATTGAAATGAAAATACATCTCATACAGAAACATGAAAATTTTTAAAAATGGTAAAAACCTGTAAAAAAATTATAGTATTTTAACACAAGTAAATAATAATAAATAAATTTGTCAAAAAACAGTACAGACTGCGTATGACCACGTGGAGGACAATCAACTAATTTACTCTCCGGAAGCAAGCAAGGGACCATCCCATCAATTCCGATCAAGGGCCCTAAGGCAGAGGCGGATTAAAAAATTTCAGCAAAACTTCCTAGATAAGATACAAATTTAGCTACAAGTTAAAATAATAATAGAATGTCAATATGTTTGTAATTTAACGCAAATATGGTTGTAAATTTACACGTACAAGTTATTATCGAACTGTAGATTATTCTGAGTATAGTGTTTAAAAATCATAAGAGTTGAAAAAACACTAAATTCACGATTTGTTACATTAAACACGCCCCTAGACAAAAACCCAGAGAACCTGTATAAGAAATACGCCTCAACCAGAAGGAAAACCGGAGAAAAACCCGGGCCAGGACGGGGCTACAGAATTAATGTACACAACCGTGCCAAAGTTGAGTACACATAAAACTAAATTAATATGAGCCATACGGCAACACAATCATGCAAGAAAATAGTTTTTGAAATTGTTATAAGTTATTTAAAAAGTGCTACAGCAATGGCGTGATAAAGTACAAGACGAATTTAACTTTTATTAAAATCAATAAATTCTTTTATTTAGAAGCACTGGTGCATAATTCTTTTACAATAATTTTTTTAACAGTGTAGAAGCACTGGTTAGATAATTTTATGTATAGCAGCTCAAAATAAATAACAAGAAAATATAACAAAGTATATCCCTTCATTTTATCATCATTTACAACTTAAAATACATGCTTTATAATTATACAAGACTGGAAAAGTTGGGAGATTTTTAATTCCCAACATCAGGAAAAGGTCATGGAAATTTAATTTAATTAGGTATTAAGGACATCATCACAGATTATGAAAATTGTAATCAACTGAGATTTTCTGAAAATTATCAAATAAATAATTCTGGTTCAAGTAACTCATAAAATTATATTGTCAACAAAATCGGTGTAATTATAATTTCCTGGAAATTATCCAGCTTTCAAATAAGTCTATATTTATTTACAAAGCATTGAATTATAAAATATTAACAATGGTAAGTTCCATTGAGTTTTAAATAAAAAGAAAACAAGAGCAAAGCATGTAGGTAAATTTCACGTGGCCTCTGTAAAGAGAACATGAAGCATCCAGAATCAGGATGGGGATGCTTGGATTGCAGTATTGACCTATACACATTTTTAACATGCATATATTTCTTCCGTGTACCCTACTCGTGGAGAAGATATGTGATAAGTTTCTGTCAGGAGAAAATGGCGACGATCCGGGAATCGAACCAGAGACTGTAGTGGGTAACATTCCTGCAATCAATCTAGGTGGTCTGGGTTCAATCACATCGAAAGTTGCACTTCACATATTTGACATCACTGAAAAGTTCAGAGTCAGTCTGAGGGTTCAATTAAAAGTAAAAATCCTATATACTTGCTGGGATTCAAAGTCCACTGGAACTGTAATAATATATAGTTCAAAGCTTTTAAGGTGGTCAAATTTCAAGACGTGTAGAGTTACATTAACCCAAGTGTTATGGTGACAAGTAAAATTTTTCCATTTTCCAATATAATGCCAATTGGCAAAACTGTTTACAGTTTCAACATTTTGCACTTCTGACAGTAATATTAAACCTTTGGGTATGATAGTACATTGAATTGAAACACTTTTTGTTGAATTTGTTATTTTAATGATTTTGTCTGCAAGAGATGATCAATTGAAGACATACAAGTAGATTCTAGTAATCACTAATAAGAAAACCTTTTTTTTTTGTGTGTGTGCGTGTGTGTGTGTGTGTGAATCTGATTATTTTGAAGAAAAATTATAAAACTTGTCCACAAGTCAAATTCAAATGTAACAATGGGTATCTGGTTCAGAAGCTAGTCAACATTTCTCAACTGTTACAGAATTTGTTGAAATTGACTTTCTTTCACATGTGGCAGTAAAACATGAGAGAAATTCCTGTAGGTATCAGACACGCGAGGGAAGCAATGTCCTTGCAAACACATAATGTGGCCTAATCTGATGGTTGATTGCACACCATTCTCACCGAGAGGAGACGCATCTATTTGGGGAAGGAAGAGGAAAGACGTAAGGGAGCCAGTTTGCTTGAAAGAAGCAGCTAGTTCTCAGAAAACATACTATTTGCTGTACATATTACTGAGATGGATTTATTTGAGTTTCCTTGGACTCAAACACCATTCTCCATTAATACAAATAAAAAACAGTTAACAGTTGCTGAACAACTATACCAACTAAAATAGTAAAATAAACTTAGATACTTTATAATAACAAAATACAAAAAAGTGCATAAAATTAAGACAGCTAACTTAAATCCAGACTCAGGCGGTGCTCCATGTCAAGCCTCGCACTTAAGAGACATCTGTTACAAAACCAAATCATTACAAGAGAGGAAGGGGTGGCCAAAGTCACACCACTCCACAGTGGCCAGAACATGCATAATCCTGATCAAAACTTAGAAGCGAGTTCAATATAAAGAAAAATTTGTTCAACATTATTTTTACAATTTCTAATTATGCATATGATTGAAGAAAAAAAACACACACACTTTACAAATTTTGGATCAATTATGGCTGATTGTATGCGAACAGTTTTAAAGTTTTTCACCCAGGAGTGAATTTAAGATATTTTATGATGAATTTAAAGTTTCCTGAGAAAATACACCAATATAATGCAATAACTTAATGTAATGTAATAGCTTAAATTGGAAATCTTTGTTTATGATATTTGGAAAATAATTAAGGAATAATTTAAAATTAATTTAATATTCAATTACAGAACATACCTTTCAAAATATTCCAACAGAATTTGATAAAATACATAATATGAAGCAAACTAGACACAGTCAAAAACATCTGGCAAGATTTCTCTTAATGGTTACATTCCAGGCTTAAGAGTTACAAGCTTGAGAAAGAGTTAACTTTATTGCAATGTACCATTCACCGATGAAGAACTCATTGACTTATGCTCATATTATATTTGGAGCATAAAAATTGAGTTTAATAAATGACATTCATTTTCACCAGGATTTACTGCATTCCAACCAATGTGCATTCCCTCAAGAAATACAATTCGCCATCTGCAGAGCTTTAGTGATGTATCCCCAGGACTTCTTGACCTTCATCCACAAGGGAGAGTGTTACTTAGGCTCCCATTTTTATGACAAAATCTGAAGTCACACAACCACTCAAAACCCAGCTTTGCACTTCATCAGTAAATGCAAACCAGCTATGAGAGTGGCATGTAGGCAATCTTCATTCCCTGCTACCTCTACATGGATCTCTTCTTTTCAACGAATTTTGCGTCACTTCCGGGTTTCACAAGAATTACTTACCTGGAAGTGACTGATATCCGAGTAAAAAAGAAAGTACCTCTAACATTTCTTTTCCTAATATATTCACTTGAAAACTTTTTTCAACAAGGTATAAAGCAACAAAAACTACCTGCCCTAATAGTTTTGTACATTTTAACAACATTTATGGAAAAACTGTTCGGAAACTGAATTTTAATATTAACTGATCACACCTTTGATAACACTATTTAACACAATAATGCTACATAAATATGTCAATGTGCAAAAAGTTCTATCTTACCTCTCATCTTGGTTTCATTCAAATCGTCTCATCGTTAACACTGATAAAACAGTTTCCATGTCATTTTGCAATAGTGTAATTATTTTTTTCCCTCCTACATCACTTTCGATAAATGGAACGCAAATAAAAACTGTAAAATTTTTGCAAATTTTTAGGCCTCATTATTCAGGACTATCTCAAATAGAATTGTCACATTGATAACCTGAAATCAAAACTAAGCAAATTGTGCTATGCATTCTGAATTCTAGTCAACGTTGTAAGTCAACATGTTTCTTGCTGCATGTATTTTGGAAATGTTTATTCTCGTTCATGATACAACATAATCTTTTGGGACCAATCTGCTCTGAGCGCTCAAACTTTTAAAATCCAGAAGAGGATAGTTTGGATTATCTGTAAATTTCATCCCTGAAATTCATGTAAATCTTTATTTAGAGAATCAAATATTCTCCATCTCCATTGCATATACATTTATGAAGTGGTCATGTTTGTCAAGACAAAATTATTAAAATCCCTGCTTTAGAAGAAAGTCTATTTCACAAGCTCAACACTCGTAATAAGTCTAATATACATCATCCTGGTGTGTTAACCACTCTTTGCCATAAAAGACCATATTGTTCAGGAATATCTTTGTATAATTCCTTTCCAAAAAATATAAAAGATATTAAGAAATTGAATCCCTTCAAATCTGCGGTTAAAAGATTTCTCATGCCCTATTGCTTCTACAATGATTTTAATAAAATAAGTTATTTAGAGATTCAATTTACCAATAAACAGTTTTCCACATGATTTCAGATGATGTAGGCCATGTTAATTTCTTTTATTCTTTGTTACCCAATTGTTATAATACTCTAGATACTGATTCAATTCCTTTTTTCGTGCATGCTGATTTCAACCCTTTTTATTTATAGTACTTTATTGCCAACTGTACAGTTGTACACATTCTCTCTCTAGCCCCATCCTGGTCTGGGTTTCTCTCTGGTTTTCTTTCAGGGAGTGGCAGATTTTCCATAAGTGGGAATGTGTCATTTTATTACTTTCTTTATTATTAATCTCAAATTTTCACTGCACATAATATCTAAGATCCATTTTGGAATAATAAATTGATAACAGTACGTATTTTAAAAAATTTCTGGTAAGTATTAAATCTACCTCTGCACTTAGGTCCTTGATCAGAATTGATAGAATAGTCCCTTGCTTGTTTCCAGAGAGTAAATTAGTTTATTATCTCCCAAGCGGTCACACACAGTTTACGACTGCTTTTTTGACAATTAAGTTTATTTTCTTAATTATTTTTTTTCAATAAATGATTATTCATCATCTCAATTATTCTAGAGTTATTGAGTATAATTCTTAAGTAAACAAATATTGTAAACTATGTGAGGAAAGGTTCAATTGAAAAAATTATCAAAATTACAAAAACTTACAACAATATGTATTCAATGAAACATCACAACATTTCACCCAATAAAAAAACAGTTTAATCCTGCAAATTAATTAACAGATTAAGGTATTATATGCACGTTCACAGAAATTAAGTAGCCGACTATTCATGAAACTTGGAAATATTCACCAAAGTAGTTCTTATTAATTCATTCTATTGATTTGTTTATATTGGATGAGAAGAATTATTTTGTGACTTCAGAACTTGATAATTAATTCAGACTGTCATTTGACTTCTTCTTTGACAAGGGTCGCATTGTCTACAGTCACATGATGCAGCTGCCATTTTTTTTAGAACAGTATTTTGCACAGTTTTTGCTGAATTATTCTTGAAAATGCCCAGAAAGAAATTGTGTTCCTATTTCCATTTGCTATGTTTCAGTAGGTTTTTTTTCTATGTTAAGACGATACTTTTGCAAGAATATAAAAAAACATGAACCCGTAAAAGTTTCTCCCTATAAACCCGTAGTAATTCAAAGCCAATTAATTCAAAATTTTGTGCCATAAGGGTATGAAAATTCATTGCCCCTGGATAGAGAATGGTTCAAACTATCATTTAAAACATTTTTGGGGGTACTTGAGCGTAGTCGCTCTGACACACCTAATACATTAATTTGCCTAATCACATGACTTAGTTTCTAATATGTCTCATAACCATTCTCATACCTTAAACATAGGTAATTATCTTCAATATCATAGGGATTAATAAAAATTGACGTGAACTAATCCCACCCTAAAGACAAAAAAGACAATTCCTCAAAAGTACTCATTCCCTCAAAAGGAGGATGAGAGAAATACGATTTTGACATGATATCTGTAAGATGGAGGTAAATGAAAAATAGATTTATTAGCAAGAACTCTTGAAAACTTTCACAATACCAATTTGAACATTATGCAATACATTCCACATTGAAGAAGCAAATAACAAATTAGAAAAGAACATCCTTAAAATTAATCCAACAAATATTTCAAAGAGGTTTTGTCCTCTCTCAAGGCAGAGTACTGGACCTTTAACAGGAAGATCCAGGGTTCAAATGCATTTCAGTTGATATTGGGAATACGCATCCAGACTGATCTACAGAAAATAAGAAGAAAAATCTACAGACCGTAATAAAATGAGAACCAAATCCACCCAGAGACAAAAGGATTAGGAACATGATACATAAGTTCTCATGTATCTCTTCATAGGAACTATGTGAGTTTTTAGAACTCGTGTCTGCTTTCGAGCCATTTGATGACAGAACATTTTTTAAAAAGTTCTACACCATATTTGAACTGCCTCCTAAAGCACTTGCATCTTTTAAGTGTCATTTACCGCACTTAAGAAGAGCAGTAAAATTTATAGTTTGAAGATTACAATTTCAGAACTTGCTTCTTCCATAAAACTATTACAGCTTACGTAACTCATCTTTGAGAGTTTACCGGTGCTTTACGCCAGCTATTAATGGACTTTCTTCCCATGTGCAAATATTTCTTTCTTGTATCTACAAGAAGAGAAGATAAGTGATAACTGCAGCCAGATAGAACATGCTAGGAGTCGCAGGTTTGATTTCCGGTCCTCGGCCATTTTCGTCCGTCCAACTCAAGAGTTCTCATGTCTGTAACATTTGAGAGCGGGGCACGGAGCACTTTTGCATTTTATAAAAACCTGTTTGATTTTACTCATCTGAGAGAGTTTGCCCGCGAGTGACTCGGTCTCTTCTTGTTCGTATGGACCTTCATGTGTCTCTTCTGTGAACTCTCGACGCGAAACGATTTCCCGCAGACGCCGCAGCGAAAGGGCTTCTCTCCGGTGTGCGTTCGCAGGTGGCACGTGAGCGTAAACTTCTCTCTGTACGATCTCCCGCACGTCCCGCACACGTAGGGCCGCTCGCCGGTGTGCGCTCGCATGTGGTTGGTGAGGGCGCTTCGGTGGCCGTACGAGACGTCGCACACGTCGCACTTGTAGGGTCTGACTCCGGTGTGGACGCGCGTGTGGATCTTGAGGACTCCTTTGCTGCGGAAGGACGCTTGGCACACGCCGCACGCGAACGGCTTCTCCGCGCTGTGCGTTCGCATGTGCGTGCGGAGGCTGCTCTTGGTGCTGTAGGGCTTCTCGCAGACGCCGCACACGTGAGGCTCCCTCTGCGCGTGGGTCGACATGTGCCTCTGGAGGTAGCGTCGCATCGTGAAGGCGGCTCCGCACGCGCCGCAGCGGAAGGGTCTGTCCCCGGAGTGCAAGAGCGCGTGGTCCTCGAGGGAACGTCTCTCGCCGAAGGACCTTTCGCAAACGTCGCAAGCGAAGGGTTTCACTCCCGCGTGAGTCTTCATGTGTCTCTTCCGGTGACTGGAATGACTGAACGACATCTCGCATACGACGCAAGAGAAAGGTTTGTCCCCGGTATGTATTCGCATGTGCTGGCGCAAGTTGCCTTTGATCGTAAACGATGCCTTACAAACGCCACATTCGTAAGGTTTCTCTCCGGTGTGAGATCTCGTGTGGACCAGAAGGGAAGCTTTTAGGCAGAAGGACTTTTCGCACACGGAACACTGAAACGGTCGCTCTCCGGAATGAATCCTCAAGTGCGTCATCAGATAACTTCGCATCTTAAACGATTGTTCACATATGTAACATACGAACGGTCTCTCTCCAGAGTGCGTACTCATGTGTTGCTTGAGATACGATTCGTGTTTGAAAGTTTTATTGCAAATTCCGCAAACGTGAGGTTTGTCCGTGTTGTGAGTGAGCAAGTGTCTATTGAGGTTGTAGTTAAATTTGAACGAAGTTTCGCAAATCTTACATTGGAAAGGTCTCTCTCCGCTGTGCATGCGTAAGTGACTGCTGAGGTGGCCTTTGCGCAAGAACGAATTTCCACAGATGTTACACAAGTAGGGTTTCTCTTCTGTGGAGAAAGTCTGAGGGCGTCCTCGCCTCCGCTTATTTGCATACAGTATTCCTGACGGTCTAGATTGGCAAAAATTAACCACTTCCCCCAACTTATGTGAAGCGAGATGTTCTTTATATTCTATATTAGAGCTGAAAACAGCAAGACATTCTGTGCAACTAAAAGTATCCGTATCGTAGGAACTATTCCTCATTGGTTTTCTTTTTTCACTGGTATCAGAACGGTTGAACGTTGGTCCATGTGTTTCCTTGAAATCTGAAACATTTTAAAGCCACTTGACAAACCTCATCCAAATATATAATTAAAAAAAATACAACAACAAATGAGCACATGATTGATTTAAAACCCAGACTGAATACCACCATTGCAGGAGATAAACTTCAGGGGATGTTTCCCGAGGTGAAAATTAACAAAAAAGTAATGTTGGAAAGTGGATGGTTAACTATAAAACAAATAGTACTCATACTTTACTGATAATTGCTTCTATGTCACAAAAAAACAAAAAAAACTTCAAAGTGGCCTCCACGGGAGACAAAATGCGAGCATTCACACGTCGAATCATGATTGATTGAATGATTGTGTAACCCTCTTGAATGTTCCAAGCTACAGACACACACTGTACAAGGGTTTGCACATAAGCAACTGGTTCAGCATTTTACATGTCACCGCAAATAAAATCGCTGTCGTAAATGCAGTCGGGTACGAGCCACTTCAAACGTCTTCTGTAACATGGAAACAATTAATACAACGTAATGTATGATGTCACGTTCAAGTTCACATTGCTGTGTTACGGACACATGTTAGTATGAAGTTTTTTGTCCCTTCTCTGGTGAGGAATCAACCCCAGGAGTTTTCCCCACTAAATAATATTCACCCTGAGAAATTACACTACATTCAACTTCTCCATCGAGATCTTAGTTACTTCCCTTCCATTTCGATGACTGATGATGTGCACTAATCCATCTAAACGAAAAAATAAAAATAAAGAGCTCACCTCATCACACACATCCTGACTTATACGTATGAATCAAGAGCCACAAAACAGGTGGCAAATTTTCTAGAAGGAAAGAGGCAGAAATGATGTTTATTTGGAGCAAATAGGTTAAGACCAAAGCCTGTGTGTGCTGAATGAATAATTCTCGACTGAAGGTACTTTGTAGGATACTGCTTCAACATGGACAAGCTGATGGTTTGGGGCAATGTCCATCAGACTCAAAGGAAGAGCAGAAGGAAGCGAGGAAGCTGGATATAAATGAAGAGTAATGAAATGCGCTCAGTGCATGCAGCACGTTACAGGAAACCTGCCAACTCTTTTCAACAGTGGAAAAAAGTAAATATAGAAAAATGAAAATAATAAGAGGTATTAGTATATGTATTCACATCTCATGATACATCAGCTGTAAAGCCAATTGGAAATTTAAATTTGAAGTTTTGGGGACACTGAGGATTATTATCAAATATACGTTAAGATTTTTATGCAAAATAGGAATCACTTTTTTTTTTCCAAGATAAATATTACTTGACACACGTTGACGCACATAACATCAAGTGGTTCAAGATACAAGGCTTACTCTTAAGCCAAAACACTTGGAGAACAAATCTGAGCAAAATGAGTGGCAACTCAAAATGTTGAGTATCAAGAATGCGGAAGGTAATAAAATCGATTAATGTCAACCAAGAACAAATTTGAGAAAACATTCTGAGAAATAATGCATAGATCAATAATGAAAGTGTTAAAAATTGGTTGAAAATATGCAAATTATTTATTAAATGATGAGACCGTAGAGACATCAACCTACCTGCCTTTTTGTACTTAGTAGTAAATAATTTTTGTATACAAAGGTTTCATTTTCTTTTGTGTCATAATAAATTATGTAAAAATCACCATTCAATAAATGACAACATTCCATGATTCAAAGAATCAACTTCAAGCAAATTAATTCTAAAATTTAAAGGAAAATTTTACACAAAACCCTCTCCGAATCCAGATAACTTTTTAAAATTGGGTCCCACACAACACTAACATCAGACAATTTAACTCAGTTGGTAAATAATGCAAGAGACATTATGCAGCATTGTGGGAAAATACTTCTTATCCCATAAAATTAAAATTTATATGAGATATCAATGTGTTGCAGAATACCAGGATTAAATGCCTCATGTTTTTTAGAAACATAAAATAATATCATATTTCTATGTTTAGGTTATATCCAACTTTTAAAATGTATACTGTGTTTAGATTTCTCATACATTTGTATTGTTTATTGTGGTGTAAAACACTGGGGAAAGCTCCCCGAAACTTGTTTGTGCTGTAATAAACTATCTCAGTTCTTTTCCTTAAATTATGGGCTATGAATTCCACAAGATATAGGTTGAAACCTCAATAGTTATAGGCACACAGATCAGGAGAGATCTGCCAATCTGGACAGCAACTTGATAAGCAAATTTGATACAGCTAACCAGAACATTCATTTCAATAAAATGTGATATTTCTTCACATTATTACAAAGGTATGTAAACATCACATTATCAAGCAACAGTTTTCTGCTATTGCTGTAACTAAAAGTGCCCAGGTAACATGAATCAAGCATGAGTTACTTAAGTGGTACTCAGTTAGACATTACCTATCATCTTGTCCCCACTCATTTGTTTTATCTGTTTCAGCCCTTTGAATTTTCTTTGTTAAACAAAAAAATTTAAAATATAAAATTTCAGGAAAGCTGTGAAAATGATTTAACTGGATAAGGAAGTTGATATATTGAAAAAGAAAAACTTGCTTGTTATGAACATAACTCACAACTTAATTTATACTATAATAAATAATTTAACCAACATTGTTTTCAATAATGATGAAACTAATCTATTGTCACCAGGAAAAAACTTGCACCAAAATTTTCTACTACAATAAGAGAGTTAACTAATTTAGATATATACACATAAAATGCCCTAAGTCTCACAAACAATAATAATTTCTCTGCTGAAATTATCTGTGCTCAACTCCTGTTGGAGAACTTCAAAACAATAGGTACAACTTAATAAATCAATCATCTGCACAGCTAATTAAGGAAACACTACTGTCATCATGAACGGAAAACTTTACTATTACATTCCGGTGCCTCAACATCCCATTCATTTAGCACAAAAGTTAAGAAAACCACATCTTCTAGTTCTTTGATTAACAGCTCAAAACCAAAGTCATTAATGGTTATGAATGTACAATGCTCTAGACTGTACAGACAAATCAAATTACTCAAAGAACATTTTCCTACTAGATCTGTCATTAGATTTATTGCCCCCCATGTGGTCACACAGTTTGCAATTGTTTTGAAAATAAAGTTTATTTGTTTAGTACCAAATTGGTATTGTATGATTTAAATGATTTGCATACCAATATCCTCCCATACAATGTGCGAGATTGTACACAAAATTATGAATTCTAAAGCTTCATACAGTACAAAGTTAGAACTAGTAAGATTTCTGGATTTAAGAACTCAACATATTTCTTTTTCCTATTTTATGGTAAATATTTTCAACAAACTGAAGGGTAATCAATAGGTTCTAATTTATCGCCTATTACCTTTTGAACTCATAAAATTCCTTGTTGCCCAATGCTGATGCTCTCGAGGGGTTGAAAAGAGAAACACAAGTAACACTACTCCAGTCTAGATGCACAACAAAGCAATAACTGTACTAGTGATCTCGCAACAAAGACACTTGTAGTGCTCTCTAAAGGGCACTAATGAAATAGTTGGTAGACTCTTCTTACAGATGTTTATAGCAAGTAAAGTAAAGAAATGGATGTTAAAGGAGACAGAGAAAATTCATGAAAAAAAGACTAATGAATCCACAAATAATTTGCACTTTGAAGAGTTGTTTATTCATTAACTTCCTCCACATCAAGAAATGTTTGTTACCATGCAATCCCATGAAGTTGAGTGGCTTGGTGCTTAAATAGCAGAAGGAATGGAGAAGCATAGCCATGTTAAGTCTATTGGAAAGAAGTTCACATTTACACATGACTGTTGTCCATTCACTCCACTTCTTCTGTTACAAAATTTTAAATTGACTTAAGACATTAACCTACTCCTCTGTCTTATAATTATTATCAGATCCATTTTCCCACGACATATTGCAAATGGTCCATTCACACCATTACTGTTTTTCTAAATGAGTACTCTGATTGAGTCAAGAAATCTGAAATTATATTAAGTTCAGACTGAACATGTGTGTTTTGTAATAAAATATATTAATTAAAATTGTGGAAGGTAATTTCAGCTTGTTTATTTAACATGGAGGTACTAGAAATTTTTGTGATGTTCTGTTGACCAATTAAAAAGTAAATATTCAAGAAATATGAACACTAAGCCATCAATATTAACCATATGATCATCTTGATCATATGGTTAATATATGGTTCAATACCAATAGTTCTTCAATATTTACTCACATCATCTTTTCATAACATTAATCATATGAAGTGTGATTTATTAAGTCTTTTACTTTTATTTCTGGTCTTCAATATATAAACGACATTGGCATATTAAACACGTCTTATTTTCTAAATTTTAATCACTATTTCCGAGAATACTTCTCACACTTAAATTTTTTTCAACAAACCCTCTTTAGCAAGAAATTTGTTTGATTCACCTTTATACTTTCCATTTCCAAAATCATCAGTCGAAAAATGTTATACAGGTTTCTCACGACTGTTTGACTTGATTGGCAAATGTTAACACGTTGAGAAAGAAAGGAGTAATACTTATTAGGAATCAAACGATAACTGTGGACTAAGAAACACAGAATACCAGTCTTGAGTCAAAAAAATAGATAACACAACAAATGCCCAGTGAAAACAAAAAATCTAATAAATATCTCACCTGCATTGTCACTCTCAATTTCAACTAGAGGAGGAGGGTTAATGGTTCTCACAGAAATTCTGTTTACAACGATTCTAGCTTCCTTCAGCTTCGTTCTACTTCTTCTTCTTGCATCACTTAACGTGTCTTTCCCTTTTTGATTATAACCAATAATGGACAATTCTTCTCCTGTATGATCATGCTCTTCACTACATTGAGTACCCCTGTCGACTAAAAATGGTATCTCTTTCTTTACCTCGAATCCAGAAAAATTAGCAACGTCGTAGATTTCTGCTCTTTTGACAGTACTGCATTCTGAAATAGCGGTACTGAGAGTATTGTCCAATATCAGATTTTGATTGGTCTGTACACCACTCATTTGTCCCTTGGATATTAACAAATTTCCACACGTCGTTCTGGCCAAACATGTACACGAATGCTTAGTTTCATAATCCGATGGAATGTTGTCTGAAGTTGAGTTGTTTTCCACGGTTTTGCCGACAGAGACATTCTCTGCTGCTTCGGAATTTACGTCCTCCACCTCCGTTTTAATTTCAACTTTTATCCCCATTTCAGTTTTAACGTCCCTCTCTTTACTCTTATCACAGTCGTGAGAACACACTTCAAGAGGATTTTTTACATTTGTATCGACACAACTCAAGTCGCCTTCACTTCTCTCTAAAACTGGAGGAATAGACACAAAAGTGAAAGAATTCATCTGATCTTCCACATTCACTTTAACTTCCTCCACTCCAACCTCTTCAATCGTGTTGTCTTTATTTACAACGCAGTTGTCTGATTCCACATCATTTACTGCTCGTCTCGCAACATCCACTGCTTTTGTTCCAGTACAGCAATTCAAGCGTGATAGAGCGCTCAATTGATCTTCCTTCTCCAAAATCCCCTCTAGAGGCAAATCCCCTACGCTACTGTTCATAAAATTCACACGGTCACTGCTACTTCTCTCATGAGCACTGTCGGAGGAATATTTCTCTGAAAACTAAAGACACTGGGTGAGAAACAAAGATTTCAGAGTAAATTTTCAAAAACAATCTCAAAATAAAACTTACACTTGGAGAAGCAAATCTTTTCAATGAAGTAATTTGCAAAAGTTCCGCAGTTTTCAAGAAAGAAGCTACATCAATAACCTGTACATCTACTTCCCCATAATAAATAAAATCCAAAATGTTTTTCATGTCGTTGTACTTGATTTCTTTTAAGGTAACAGTATTTGTCCCCTCATGTCCCACAAACATTTCCTGTTTGAGAAAAATAAAAATAATTAACTAATTGGATATATTGCATTTTGGAACAATTATTCATAGATAACTTATTCGGAATATTGTACAAATAGGAATAAGAGCATATATAATTAATATATTCAAGCACTTACGAGTTCTTTTCATTTCACGAAACAATATCTGAATACAACAATGACCACACAGTTTCATACATATTACTTTGCTTACAAAACTGATTATTAAAATAATTGTAAATATTTTAAAAACCTGAAACGTATATATTTTTACCTTTTAAATTAATGTTCATGAACATTTTTTTACAGTTGGTTATACTTCAATATATTTGACAATGAGTCAAAACTTTGATTAAATCTTTTTTGTCAATTCCCTTACATTCTTTTTGATAATTGTACGTTGAATTTGAGCACAAAGGAAAAATATTACATATTACCATAGAATATGTCGCTTTTCTAAATTTACCATTTTTGAAAGTCATGCATCCCTGTTGATGTCTTGAATGCTAAAGTCTAACCTCCAAAGATAAAAAATTCTTATGAGTCATGAAAAAAAACTAATGTGAAAATTGAAAACTAAACCAAATATCTATGTAAACTTAACCTTGAAGTCTACTAACAACACTGATGTAAGAACAGACTGAAAAAAATGTATTAATTAACTAATAAAGTTAATTGGAACAACTAATAAAGTTAACTGGAACTATCGACATATTGCCCATAGATTTAAATATATTAGTAGAAGTCAATGTTTCTATGATAAGAAACGGATACATGAAGGTTTTTGAGTAGAAATACTAACCAGAAATTTTCAGTTAACTAAATGCAAACAAACCGATACTGATGAATGGTTTGTATGGTACACACCAACAGAGCAGGTGATTATAACAATACAAAATCTACCACATGATATTTTCACAAAACGTTCAAAAACAATACATAGACAATTAGAGAAAAAAAAGTACTAAAACAAAATAATTGACATTTGAAAAGTGCACCATTATCAGAAGAAATCACTTTTCATTTTACACTTGATATGCTGAAAGGGGTTAGCTGTAGATACACTACACAATTGTGAAAATAAACCCAACAAATGAAGAGCAATATTATATACTTAATAAGCATATAAATTAAACTACATTTACTAAACATTAAACATATCACAGAAAATTTAATTTTTTGGCTAACCATATCTTACTCCTAAATCATAGCTAATGAACGAAAATAAAACTAACAGATTTCAGCTTCTAAGGAGCTGTGCTTAATTCATACCACATTCAACCACAAATGATACGTATTCATTGAAAAGATATTAACACGAGTCGTTATAAAAAATATTCGTACCTTAAAATATGGGCTACATGCAGCCAAGATTGCTTTATGACATTTTACAAAGCCTCCCTCAGTTTTAAGAATACAGTCAAATAATTCAACGTTCCGGTACAATTTGGACAATGAAACACATAGGTCAGCGGAGTGGTTTTCCCATCGAATATATTCCATGTCTTCTTTCTTCTCGGAGAATTTAACGAATGCAAGCAATTACACGAAAAGAAATGGAAAACATACAATTGCTTCGAAGAAAAGTGAATAAGCAGCACTTTCTACCCCTTCTTTTAAAGGAAGCGAAAAGTACAAAAAATATTTTAAAACACTTGTAATGAGCGTTTGTTAATCAATATACAATATATTAGTTGTTCAACAAGGTCTGCACCCCCAACGCTAACCTCCACATCATTCGATATCAAGAAGGGTGTCATTTCTCATCCCTGTATTGATCCACGTACAAATGCAGTTTTACAGCGCAATCCTGGTGCAATCCACGTCCAACCGGAAGAGAGACTTGACTGCGCTCTGGTGGTTACATATTTCATGATCTCGCTTACAGAGCGCACTGGCAGTGGTGCGACTCCACCTTCAGAGGGCACTTATGTCGTTTTATCTTATCACTAGTGCCGATGTTTAGGGAGAATTCCTATATAATCGGCGCAACATAACTCCAGCTCTGACAGCCGAGATATAAGTGACGGTGCGGGGGTGAAAGAGGAAGAAAATAAACGCTATTCTGAAAACATTTGTCATTCAAAGCGAAGGGTCTACTAATATAGTACACACCTTCCGTCTTTTCCGACCGAAATACGACGAATGGGAGTCAGTGAACGTTGAAGGGGCGCTGAGTCCGTTTTCGTGGAAAGTGCGAACATCCCATCTCATTAGTAGACCTAGCCGTAGTTTGCAGACCGGCTAGTAGTTACAGGGCGAGAGGGGGAGTTATATTGCGCGGCTTATAGCTAGTTATCTATTAGTATGTCTTCGACATTTTCGAGATAATGTCCAAGTCTTCGTATTAAACTCGCAGGAATTTAAAGTTTAGTAAGTGTGGCCGATTACCGAATGCCGTCTTTTTTCGGTCAAATTGACACATTATTGAAATATACATATGAAGACTCTCTTTCGAAAAAGATCAATTAGTCATTGATTTAAATAGACATTGTAAGCGACCGCTTTTGTAGCGGGATGGTCATCTTTTCATTATAAGTTAACCACTTTTTATTAAACTGAATTGTTAAAATGTGGTTGGACTATGGCGACTTCTAATTCATTTTAAAATTTCCGGACACACGTAAATTTTGAAATATGAATATGTCCACGACTTTTGAGATATTCTCTGACATTACTCGAACAAAAGGCATTCACTTGTAAGTAAATGAATACTTTAATTTCTTAATAATCTAAAATGATAGAACAACAGGAGTAATCATACAAAAACATAGACATATTAAAAACGACGGGAAATCTTTCGCATGTTAATAAAAACTAGTTAACTTACAAGGTCATGAAAAAATTAGGAGCTTTCCCAAGTGTTTTTGTCATCAATCATTACGAAAGAAAAAAGAAGCGTTTTCTATTAAGCTCCATGTTCTCAAACGAATATTTGTTTTATAATATTTCTTTAAATCAGTGATTTCATCTAATTAACATCTTGCGTACTATTTCTGCCAAGCTGTTCCATATGAACATATTTCACATTACTTCTTGCCAAAATGAGTAATTCAGATATTACGCTTTAAGTAAGAAGAGCTGTGGCGTGACCAAGGTAGGTCGTATGGACACTCAAAAACTATTCCTAGAAACAATAATAACAATGCATTACCTCTTACATCATGATAAAGACCGATAACAGTGTTAAAAATTTAAAGATTATAAGAAATAAATACTAAATATATGAAATGATTGGAATATTTATGCCGGAGAAATTACAGACGTACCCAATATCATGAAAGATAAATGTTGTTGATATTTATTAAGGAATGTTAATTACTTTATAATATAAAAATTTATCATTAATTCGTACCTTTATATTTTATGTAATTATTATAAATTTTCCGTACTCATCCCATAACCCCTCGTATCAATCGATTCTGACTACACCAATGAACGAGAGTACCTAAAAATTTACTGTTCAGCTATGTACATACTGCTTCAATTTATTAGTTACTTATTCCAACTGATATGTAATACAGTACATTTACTATTGCTTTTCTTTTTGGGTTGCACTTTATTTTTTCAACTCTTCATTGCTCTCCTATTCCTCCTCCTGCACTTCCATATATTCTCCTTTTGCCTCCTTTTCCATTTTCCCTTCTTCCTTCATCTATTCTTCCTTTTCTATTTCTTAGCTAAACTCTCCCTTGACTTTCTCTCTTGTTTTTCTTTTTCTCTCTTTTCCTTTTCCTCCTTTTCCTTTTTCTCTTTTTCCAGCTTTTGCTTATCCTTCTCTTCTTTTTCTTTTTCCTTTATTGCCTTCTCCTCCTTACATCTCTTCTCCTTCTCCTCCTTCTCTTTATTCATTCTTTCCTCCTTTTCTTTCTTCTCCTTTTCCTTCCTCTCCTTTTCCACCTTTTCCTTCTTCTCTTTATCTTCCTTCTCCTTCTTTTTCTCTTCCTCTCTTGCCTCCTTGTCCTTCTTTTTCTCTTCTTCCGTCTTAATGCTCGATTTAGACTTTCTATCCTCCTTCATACTCAACCTCGATATTCTTTCCTTCAAACTCATCCGGGGCTTTTTATCCTCGTCCTTCTCATTCTTCTCCTCGGTCTCCACCTCCCCTTCCGCTACCTCCTGTGCGTCCGGTTCCCGCTTCTCCGAATCCTTCTTCACCTCCTCTTCTACACCACTCTCCCGCTCCTCTCCTTCTACCTCCGGCTCCTCCGCCAGCACCGTCTTCTCCTCCACCTCCATGGCTCCTGCAACAGATAATGTCACGACATCTTCACCGTCACTTCTCACGAAGCGGTACCATCTTTAAATGTCTCTCTGTAATTTTGTATACTGTATTCTGAGGGACTAGTATACAAAATTAAAACTAACTACTGCTATGAAAGTAATAATTTGTATCGATTTGTGGGCGCAATACGACGCTATTTCGTTTCGTATTAGGAAACGTCCGAGCAAGTGAACGAAAGGTGAAATTCGATGGATCACATCCAACGTTTCCTTCCTCGTGGCTTGCAAACCACCAATATGACAAGGTATGCATCCTTCGACAAAGAGCTGTTGAATATAAAGAACAAGTGCGAGTAATTAAATATAATGTGAAAGCAAGAAGAGGCATCAACTGTTAATTCCTGCAGAGCGAATTGATTGACTTCATCATATTCATTAGAGCGTCGAACGAGTACTTTTGTAATACGACGTGTTCGAAAAACAAACTTTATTTTTAATCAATGCTTATCGTTTATTGTTATTTTTTATTCAGAGCGCTAACACCCATCATCATTCATCCTTCATTATTTAATCACCCGCCTCGCGGAGGTGCGTTGAAGTGTATCCCAAACCCCTTGTCATTCTTCAGCCTCCTGAATCTGGAGGTCACATTCCGTCGTGCACTTCCGACGCTCTGGGTCCAAATGAATTATTCAGGAAGTAAAGTCATATTTCTTTCGATCTCCGCGCTGAGTATAGGATAACCTCAGCAGCCTTATCCCCACCCAAATTTTTACCGGGTTTCCTTCGAATGCTTTCATCAGAATCGATGGGATGTACCATTGCTTGCTTCCGGAGATTAAATTAGTTTATTGTCCTCCATGCGGCCGCACTCTGCTTTAATAATAAATTTAAAACAGTACAAACTGCGTATGACCACGTGGTGGACAATAAACTAATTTACTCTCCGGAAGCAAGCAAAGGAACTTTCCCATCAATTCCGATCAAGGGCCCTAAGGCAGAGGTGGATTCAAAAAATTTCAGCAAAAGTTCCTAGATAAGATAAAAAGTTCGCAGCGAGTTATAATACATATATAATGTCAATATGTTTGTAATTTAACGCAAATATGTTTGTAAATTTACATGTACAAGTTATTATCGAACTATCAGCACTCTACCGTAGAGCGCGTTGAAGTGGGGTTTCGCTCGTCGAGTTGGAGAGCGTCTTAGCTTCGAGCCACACACATGCCGAACATTTGTCAAAGAGCTATCGTCAAATATTTGTGAACAAATTTTTCGAAATATTTCAAACAAAAACTTCGTGGAACTTTGTATTGTCTCGGTTCAATTCGTTCATATTTAATTTTGTTCCATCGAATGCCAATAATTGAAAACGAGAAGGAGAAGTCGTTACTCACACGTTTTTCTTCAATTTATTATTATTAAATCGAAATTCGTGGAACACGTAAAACGCGTAATTTTTCTTCAACAATAAAAAGGTTATAAACGAAATAATTTATAATTATAATACACATTTGAATAAATATACTAATTGTGTACTTATTGCTCGAATTATATTCCCACATATTTGCTTGATTGAGTAACGTTATAATTTACGCGCACTATTTTGCGAGTGTGTAGCCACATCGACAAGGAAGGCGGATCCTTTGATTTGGACTCGGGGCTGGAAGATCCCGGTCGTTGGCATCGACCAGCATCGAATATTTGACTATCCTCGCCAATGAGGAAGCGGCCGCACCACTCGCCAATGATCAACTTCGGGAGATACTTGGCAATGACTACTGTGTGTATTTGCCTAACCTACGCTACACAAATGTCAATTCGGTGCGATAAGTTCCCCGGCATCGAAATATCTCGCGTGTCTGACTAGAAAGGTTTCTTCAGTAGATTTGAAGAGATTCATTTTCTTGAGTACTTTTTTACTTTCTCATATACGTAGTATGTAGAAACTCTTGTAATCGAGAAAGAAATTCGAAAGCGAGATTTCGACGATCCCTGATTATGAAAAAGCGGTTTTTGGCTAAACGTCCGTCCGTCCGTCCGTCTGTGAGCAGCGATTCTCAGTAAATGGATGAATCAATTTAATTCGCATTTCGTATCCAAGGTAGGTTTTACTTGTTGTCGATGCACGTGTTCTATTTTTATTTTCTTAACTTAAAACGAAGGGTACTCCACATGAAGACCAAATCACTCTTTTACTCGAAAACGGTTCCAACGGTTTTGCTTACTTTTTCTGTACGTAGAGTACAATAAGTACGCATTACTTCCACATTAGCGGTATTTTGCTTGAAAGTTTGGTATAGAAAAAAGTAAAATAATTTCTCTGCTACACTTGCGCGTTATTTTACTGTTTCAAGAAGCTTGAATAATATTTAGCAGTGTAAATGGATCAGGTAGACTTTCCATAAACGGAAATGAAAGAATGGTAATGATAAAATATATAGCAGGACTGCAAATGCACTGCAGATACGAAAAGACATCCGTTTCTCCCTACAACAAAATTACGTTTACATAACACTTTTACGATATTTATAAGACATATGTCGCTGTATGTTTTCAAGTAATTTTGTTGTATATTTATTTTACTTTCAAATTTCAAAAAAGAGACGGTAACTTTGAGCACTGGAACAGAGCATTGGAAGACGACCAAAAGATAGAGGACCACGACAGAAATGTTGAAATTCTTTCACTAAAGAATCTTTTGTCACTCGAAGCTGCAGACGAAAAAACGTATATGAGACAAGTATGCGAAATGGTTTTGCACTACTAGTTATTTCTGTATAGTGGAGTTACGCAAACAAATGAACAAACCACTTTCACCTCTCTGGCGACGAATTATTGAAACACTAAGCTGTGAATATTGTTCTTCCTTCGAGTCCTCAATCGACAGCAGAGAATTTCATACATCAAGGGTCGCACTGACGTAATTCATGCTTAATAAACATCGCTGTTTCATGAATGAAAATTTACGGAGGAGATAAAATATAGTAATTCGAAAGTTTTATCCGAATCTCGAGGAACAGATTTTCCATTTATCCAAAATAAACTCTTTTGTATTTTGAAATTTTGTGTAGCTCAAAATCCAACTGAATTTTTTCTCTCAGTCCAATCTAATTTTATATCTTAGGTTTACGTTAATTTTGCATTTATTATCGTCCAATATCACTTTGGAATTTTTGTGTGTGAGAGGGGTTGTGTCCTCAGAGGACCAAGGGATACATTTAGCAACGCAGAGCAAAACTTTGACGGGAAGGAATTTGAAATTTGAACATAATGTTGCTTTTATATTGTCTACGCTAATGTTTCGAAGCTGATCTTTTATAGCGGTGAAGTAGCGAAAATATGTCTTCTTGACGTTTTGCTATTTTTACTACACGTCACTAATTGCGGTGTCTGTCATCTTCTATTTCGTACGTAAACAATGCTAATTTAAAGACTTAAAATCAGGTTCTTGGGATTTTCGATATTTAATGTTTTATAATTGCATAGTTACAAATATTTTTGTCATTAGTGGTTATAGCATGGTATATTATTTTCGTTATATCTGACGCGCAAATTTAAATATCAACTAGAATGCTTAAAATTTAGTATTTACTATTCAATTCCTGAAATTTTCGGTGTTATATTTCACAGTGGGTGAAAACGAGTATCTTGAAGTAGTTAGGATATCACGGTGCTGGTTTTTCTCTTCTTTAATTTACCCTGCTATCAGATTTCTTATTATAGAGCTTTGACTTCTAATAGCTGTGGACAGCACAATAAAAATCGCAAGAAAAAATATTTAACGCTATTAGATTATTCCTTTTTGCTTCGCCCATACACAAGCGAAAAAATTGGTTTCACGAATGAATATAAAACCTGAAATATGATATTTTTGCGGTTTTTGACGATGTGTCGACGTTATCTTCTATAAAATGAACTATAAATGACGAAGATAATTCTTGTTCAGATAATGATAACTGTCGTGTTTGTAAAAACATTTATCAATTTGAAGCTTCTACCAGCAAAATACGGTAAGTTATTAGTTTTCTTTTCAAAAACATTACTAACAACTTCCAGCCACATAAGGAATACAATTTATTGTCACACTCAGAAGAATGCTGTGATTACGTTATAATTGAATAAAAAACGTTTAAAAGAATTTGAACAGCCTTCAGTAGGTGATGAATGAAAGCACGTTTTGGAAAAGTTGCCAGCGGTGCAGTTGAGTGACACTTCTCAACATGGAAAGTGGTGAGAGCCACGATAGGCCCCAATGTTTCATCTAATAGATTTTACCACGGAGAATACATACATGTCCTTAATTAAAGATTTAAAAAAAGGAAAGAGTGTCCTTTCACCATATCATTTCTGCATTGAACACTCAATCTTCTTCTCAAAACCAAACCAATTGATTTTTAATATGAATTATACACTAATATAGTTGATAATATAATTTATTTTAATCGAATTACCAGTCACAATGTTTAGTGCATCAACGTTTCGGTCCTTACCTATGAGAATTCTTATCAAGGCATGCTTTACAGAGAACCATAAACATAATGATTGAACCATTAAAAACTGTTAAAACCACATCATACAGTATAAAACACACACTATCTTGGAAACATTTTTGAATCAAAGTTCCCACATCAAACACTCTGATCGCACTGTATCATTGCGACTGGTAATTCGATTAAAATAAATTATATTATCAAATTATTTATTTTTCTGTCTTCCAAATTTGATTTTTCGTTTCTTTCGAATTAATGACATCGGACTCAATGCGCCACTTACCGCTGTCGTTGGTTCCGCGCCTCCCCGAGTCGGATGATATACGTTAGCGTCGCGGTTTACGATTGAGCATTTGACAGATTCTCTTCGTCAGATCCCATCTGGAGTCGAGCTTTTCCTTTCTGCTACGTCCTGAAACGAAAAACATTTTAATATCTATCTCTTTGCATAATAAACAACCAGGAAAGTAACTAGCGGAGTAGAAACTACAAGTACTGTAAATCGGCCGGACTAATCGAAGTGCAGTAGGTATTAAAAATTGTTTATCACTCCATATTAAAAATTGTTGTTGTTGCTTCTGGGGTTTGTTTACGAGTGCCATCATTTCAAAATCACGGGGGACCTCCCTCAATTATTTGGAGTTCTGAGATAGCATATACAAGTCCAGAAGGCGTTGGTTTCAGTATTTATTCTGAGGAGAGTTGATAGTGCCGTATGAGCGGAACACATTTTATTATCTGGTCATTAATAAATAAATATAAATAAATAAATTTATTGTCAAACAAACAGTACAAACTGCGTATGACCACGTGGAGGACAATAAACTAATTTACTCTCCGGAAGCAAACAAGGGACGTATTCCATCAATTCCGATCAAGGGCCCTAAGGCAGAGGCGGATTCAAAAATTTCAGCAAAAGTTCCTAGATAAGATAAAAAGTTAGCTGCGAGTTATAATACTAATAGAATGTCAATATGTTTGTAATTTTAAGCAAAAAATTACATGTACAAGTTATTATCGAACTATAGATTATTCTGAGTATAGTGTTTAAAAATCATAAGAGTTGAAAAAAACAACACTAAATTCACGATTTATTGTTACAATAAACGCGCCCCTAGACAAAAGTCTAGAGAACCTGTACAAGGAATCAGCCTCTACCCGAAGGAAAAACGGAGAAAAACCCGGGCCAGGATGGGGCTACAGAATTTATGTACACAACCGTGCCAAAGTTGAGTACACATAAAACTAAATTAATATGAGCCATACGGCAACACAATCATGCAAGAAAATAGTTTTTGAAATTGTTATAAGTTATTTAAAAAGTGCTACAGCAATGGCGTGATAAAGTACAAGACGGATTTAACTTTTATTAAAATCAATAAATTCTTTTACAGTGTAGAAGCACTGGTGCAGGAGGTAGTTTTTAACCGCGGATTTGAAGATATTCAATTTCATAATGTCTTTTATATTCTTGGGCAGGGAATTATATAGAACGATTCCCGAATGATAAGGTCCTTTTTGGCAAAGAGTGGTTGACACTCTAGGGCGATGAATATTACTACTATTGCGTGTATAGTGTTCGTGAACGAGACTGTTTCGTATAAAGAAAGGGTGGCACTTCAGTAATTCGGTCTTAACAAACACGACTGTTTCATAAATATAAATGCAGGGAAGTGTTAAGATATTTAATTCCTTGAATAAAGGTTTACAAGAGTTTCGGGGGTGAGATTTACAAATTATCCGAACTATCCTCTTCTGAATTCTGAAAGTTTGAATGCTCTGACCGAAATTACCCCAGTAGGTAATGCCGTAACGTGCAATTCTTCTTTAAATGTGCAAATTACACGACAACCTGCTTGATCATACTACAGAATATCGTATATTTACGACCCTCTCATATCACTTTCCAACTCGTGCCACGTTTTCAAAGACATCTGTTCCCCTTAAAAAGACAGAGATTGTACCAGATGACAACTCTACAAAATCACATTCTTTAATCGCCCAACATATGCTGTCGGACAAAATTACGCGCACTCGAGTTTGAAGCACAGAGTAACGAAATAAGCAAAGAATCTATATAAAAACCAGATATACTGTCGGATGTTTTAGTATAGACCCCTGACTTCTAACATCTGTGGAGAGTACAACAAAAATCGCAGAAAAACACAGTTACCACAATTAGATTTGTAATTTTGTTTTGCATATACTGAAGAAAAAAATTTGGCTTCATGAATGAATATTAATTTTTAAAACCTAAAATGTTTCAAAAAGCGTGATATTTTTACGGTTTTTGCCGATACGTCGATTCCTTTATTTTTTATAAAATAAACTAAACGTGACAAAAATAATTCTTATTCAGCGAATGATCACTGCTGTGTTTGTGAGAACATTTATTAATTTCAAGCATCTACATGCCAAATATAATGAGTTATTATTTCTTTCCAAAACACTGCTAAAAGCGACCAGACACATTATTAAGGAATAAAATGTATACTCTCGCACTCAGAAGAATGACACGATGACATTACAATTAAATGAAAACGTTTAAAACTATTTACCTTCATCAAGTGATAAATAAAACCATGTTTTGAATAATCGGTCATTATAGTCACGCGCGTTGTTGCCGATGCCGTATTCAGTCGTCTGCTGTGGACTTCGGCCTGTTAAAGCTGAACCAGTCAGTGAAGTGACACACGTTCTTGGCATTCTTCTGAATTTGGAAAATTGATTACATTAATCAAAAATATGAGTAGTATTACAATAGACGACATAACACTGATAGAAATTCGAAAAACTAGTACCATATACAATCTATGTAACATAGGTTTTAATAAACATGTCAAATATTTTATATAATATGTTAATTACCTATACTGTGACAGTTTTAGGAAAACAAATAAGAGATGCGAAAACCACAATGCTAAATACAATATAACCTCTGTGTAATAATTTCCCGAAACCAATAAAACAGTAATATCACAAAAAGTCTCAAAATTATTTCAAATACTATTAAATAAAGTTGGCGGAGAATATTATGACCCCGCTGATATTATAATCCATCCCCACCTCTTGAGGTCAACATATGCGATGTCTCTCACATTCCCTCACCCAGAGCAGATTGCTACAGCAGACGAGAAGACACATAGTCAACGCTTCCAGGAAATGTGGTCACCCTTTAACAGTAGGTTGTGTTTATTTCTTATACAGGTTGAGCGGATTTATTATACAGGTTCTCTAGGCTTTGTCTAGGGGCGTGTTTATTGTAACAATAAATCGTGAATTTGGGTTGTTTTTTTTCAACTCTTATGATTTTTAAACACTATACTCAGAATAATCTATAGTTCGATAACAACTTCTACATGTAAATTTACAAACATATTTGCGTTAAATTACAAACATATTGACATAATATATGTATTATTACTCGCAGCTAACTTTTTATCTTATCTAGGAACGTTTGCTGAAAGTTTTGAATCCGCCTCTGCCTTAGGGCCCTTGATCGGAATTGATGGAATACGTCCCTCGCTTGCTTCCGGAGAGTAAATTAGTTTATTGTCCTCCGCGTGGTCATACGCAGTTCGTACTGTTTTTTGACAATAAAATTTATTATTATTATTATTTATCGAAAGAGCTCTGTAAGTCTGATTTTTTTCTCAAGTAAATTAAAGATAATTTCTCGTAAACCATGTTGTTTCCAAATAAATTTTTATCAGAAACGATGATGGTGTTTGTTTCTGCATAGAGCGAACCAGAAATTTGTCAAAAAAATTATTTCGTCACAGCCATCGCGAACATTGACCCGATCCTCACGCTGCACAGCGGCGAATGCCGTCACTGCTACGTCGTGCTGCATCGCGTCCATTTCAGCTGACGTTGCAGCAGTGAGTCAGCGTCCGACGCCGCGGTAACAAATGGAAAACGTTACCTTCTCATCGTGTTAAGATTACAGGTATAGATCGTTATCATGCTACCCTGTTGTGGCGATATGACTCAGAAGTTGTAGGGTTTCGGTAAATTAATATTCTCACACAGAAGAATTATCGGAAAAGATGAAAGATTTCTTCTGATTAAATAGACAGTCTAGCACATCGCGTAATTTTATTTCCCAAAGATTTCAGAATGAAGCCGGAAAAATTAGTGAAGCTTAGATGGTTCATAATACCCGTCGACAACTTACGTTACCATAACATACCAAATAAATAAAATAGGTTTTCTGCTTATTTAGAAACCGCTTAAAAATTATAAGTGTTTGTTTTATCATATAACTTTTGAAATGTGAACGATATTCGAATTCTACTTTCATAATAATAATCTACGTGTAATTCTGAATCGATTTATATCATTTTAAACGATTGTTATTTATTTTTTCAGAATTGTTTTAAAAATATTCATATTTTTGAAGGAAGAAAAACGATTATATTATAAATCTAAATGTAATTTAGAATCTATGTATATTGTTTTTATTCTAATACAGGCATTATTTAAAAATTTTATTCAGACATATCACGTTTAAAATGACCGGCGTGGCTACGTCGAGTTCCTTTCGAAACTCTACCAGTGTTAGATGGTTTCCCCCAACGAGTGACGAGGTTTACGCTCGTTTTGGACCAGTGCTCTCCTCTGTTTACGTTTGACGAGTTACCGTTCGGGGATTTTCAACAAATCGACCTCCCTCCTTCGTCACGCGCTCTGAACCGTTGCCCCGGGATCTGGGATTGGGTACAGAGACCACGGCTACTAGTCGAACCGAAGGTGGGTCTGTATGTGTGTATGTAAAGTGTTAACTTAGACTTTTATACTTGAGATGATCCATTGCCAACAAACAACAAGGAGTAAAGCCATCTTCGCCATAAACACCCAGATATCCCACAAGACAACAGCAGGAAACCCATCAAGACCCCCACTCCTGCCGGCTTCCTGTAATATAATATCACACCCACGCAGGATACGCTTTCTTCAGCATCTCTACCAAACCCAACACCTCCATCTGCACCAGACTCAACACACCCCGACAATTTGACTTGCCCTGACTCTGCAGCCGCAAATGTAAAAACAAGGCCGGATTGAAGGCACATACGAGAAACGAGGAATGCAGAAGACAATTGGAGAGTGGCATCATCGGACACGATGGACGCCGATAATCAATGTATGTATGTATATACAGATATATATACACACATAGGTACCGCGCCTAGATGGGAGAGTCACTTTCTTTACGACTACCGTCACATCTCGGCCAGTCACCCTATTCACTCTATTCACCCCTTAATTTAGGAGTGGGGTAGAGACACTGACGAACCATTCTTGATGCAAAAAAAAATTACTTCTTTGACGCAGCTGCACCTTGAGAGCTTGAAGAATTTCGTTATCAGAGCGACAGTATCATTCACATACTTTTTAAAGTTTACATTTTTTTGTATTTAGTACTCCTATTAATTCAGTATTTCGAAATTGATTGATATTTAGGAGCTGGTAAGTGTGAGTGTTTGATAACATAGATATAGGTCCACTGAAGAGCAGAGGACAGAAAAAAGGCACATGTTCGATAGTGATGAAGATTGTCTCGAAGTATCCAAAAGCTTCAGTGTTCAAAGGTACAAAAAGTCATTTGAATGAAATTTGAAAAGAATTTTCACTTTATGGCATTTCTGCAACAAGACTTGAATATTTTACAGCACGTTTTACGATGTTTATATCTCATTTTTTTATAGTAAAAATTTAGACCCTTTCTGAGTAATTTGCTTTAAAATGCTCAATAAAATATTTTTTTCTAGAGCAATTATTTGTTTTACTCTTCCGTTAGCAATATTTTTTACATTCCAAAAAAAAAAATAGGACAAAAATATATCGTTCAAATGTGGCAATACGTATCGGAAAAAGTGCTGTTCGTAGATTTAATTTTTCTATTTAAAAGATGATTTCCAACATGTAAATAATAAATACTCTGTACTAGAAATACGCCGGAGTCTTGCAAGCAATGTGCTGGGAGAAGTTGTGCGAAGCTACGAATCATTCCACGCTAAGAGCTCTGGGTCGTCGCTGGCGGTTGTTTGCTCTCAATATGAGCACCGTTAACTACTCGTGGGACTAATATCTACCTACTTCAGCGCGAGCTATTGATGTTACTGGTAATACACAGTTCTTACGCCGAGGGGCCGCTGTCGTCTGCAGTTCGACGCGCTTCGAGCTTTGCGACAAGGGGCCCAATATTCACTAGAGCACTAGTCAGTGTGTGGTATAATTTTAGGCTCTGCTGCAGATATTTTATTCTCGCCGTGGATCATTTCTTTAAAAACATTTATTGCCACGCCGTGCAACATTTTGCAAGGAGATGGAGGGGTGTTTTGATCGAAAGTCTTCTTGTTTGTTTCTTCGCGTACCATCAGTTCCGCTACAGACCTCTCATCTCGTGTTCAAAATGTATTGTAAAATACTTTCTCGCATAACTAGAGACACATATTGAGGCAATACAAATGACCGAAACCACATCCAGTACGTTCCGTAGGAGTATAAATGAAATAACATAGTCGCAAAACCAAGCTAGGAAATGTACTTCAATCTATTCCCAATAAAACTTATTACAGGAAAATAAGGTTTCAATAACACGAGAAACGTTTTTCTAAATTACCTTTTCCCTTCTCGGTCGATGACATTCAAGAAATGCAAAGAATGGTAAAAAATGGAGAGGACCGCGTATGACCGAGTCGTGAGACCACGGAGAGGGATACGCACCTAATCCCACCAATCAGGATCGAGGAAATTCATACACACCTTGTCTCGCGAACAGCGCCGGTTCAAACCGATGGAGAAGCAGAGCGATGAGTAATGATGAGTAATTCATGAAGAGGGAGTGCCTACGTCGTCTGAGTAACAAGGAAATCATTACACTTTTTCCAGAGTCTAGGGTTTTTTCTCTCTTCTTTATTTTCACATTCCATTGAGTTGGCTTGAGTTTTTTTGTTCAAGAGCAATGGAAAATGATGATAGTGACTCTGGAGAGAGGCAAACAGCCCTCATTACTGATATTTCCGATCAAGTAAGTGAAGTTATGAAATGTTGTAGTGTAATCCGATTCCTACCTGTACAATATGTAAAAAAGTTTCACTTTCAGAATAATAAAACGCACCAGTTATTCTTTCTCAATTTCCAACGATAGCTTTAATGCTAACAGAAAGACTGATCTTACTCCTCTTTGCATTGAACTTTTATAATTAAATAATATTTATTGTGTTTGCTTTCTTCATAAGATAGTATTGTGTAGTTTAAGAATGCTGATGATAGCTGTAAAAACAGAATATATATAATTTGGCCTTTGTAAGAAATCACACACTATTTATTGTATGAAGTCAAACATATATTTCTTTTTAAGGAGTTAAATATCATATGACCTCATTATAACTCCACACAATTATTAAAATGTTGACCATAAATATTGTGTCCTAATAAGATTGTATGATATATTCAACAATAATACATTTAAAAAATAGAGAAAACTAATATTATTTCTGTTCAACTTAAAAGTGAAGAAGAGTTAGATTACAACTCCATTAGATCACAACTCCATTCGAACGAATTGTATTGCGATTCTTTACTTTTCTTCAGGATGGATTCTATCTTGCTGAATACCTCTATTCCAAAGGATATGAAGTCCATGGAATAATTCTTCCAAGAAAATCCTTTGGATCAAGCATTCCTGATTTTCAGAATATCAATAACACACCAAATCATTTTGGCAGCATACATTTTCATCATGGAGATACAAGGGACACCATAGGTCTTGTGAAAATTATTAGTGCTGTGCAACCTAAAGAAGTATACAATTTAGTATCAGAAAGTTTCACTCGTGTAAGTTGTAGAACTTTCATTTTATATCAATAATACAATACAGTTGCCTTTTTGTGTTGAAGAAAAGTTTCTACTCCGATTGTATAATTCATTCCACAGCTATTTTACATTGAAAGATAGTGATTTGGGATGTCAATTAAAGTGAGGTTTCTTTGAATTCTACTAAATTCCAAAATTAGAACTTCTTTTTCCTTTTGGTAAAATTTTAAAATGTGTTGGAGCTTGTAGAAAACCCATGAATCTTTGAGTTTTTGACAGGCCATGACAAATCATTTCAGGAATGTGCCGATATGTGTGAGCATACGGCACAAGTTGGTGCTTTGGGGACACTTCGGCTGTTGGATGCTCTCAAAGTGTGTAAACTTGAGGATAGCGTGAGATTCTGTCAAGTATCTTCTTGTGATCTGTTTGGAGAAAACCCAGACATCCCTCAGGCAGAGTCGATTCGATTTCACCCCACATCACCATCTGGTAGGAAGGAACATTAATTACTTTTCTTTAATTAAGAATATCAAAATTTTAATTTTTTTAAACAGATATTTCCCTTCAAAATAAGTTTTTCATTCTTTTAATTATTGTCAATATATTTATTATTATTTTGCAACTAATAACAATTAGTATAAATATTGACAAATCAATGACTGACTATTTCAGGTGTACATTTGAAATTATAAAATTTACTTAATTTATTGTTGTCATAAAATTAACAGAACAAAAAAAATAACATTATTTACAACATAAAATTTTATGTCTGTTGCAATACTGAAAACTACATTTTAAAGAAAAAATTACAGTATTAATAAATAAGAAATTACTTATATGAAGTAAATAAAATTATTTGTGCCTGGTTTTATGTTGCAAGCATTCTATATCTTTTTCACAATAAAAATCATTTCTTATGCTGTCTTTTTCTAATATTGATACACTAAGTAACATTTCAAAATTATTAAACTTGTAGAGAGCAACTAACTTAATGTTTCCTTTAACATTAAAGGGCACCAAAAATATATTCAGAAAATTATATTATATTATTTTTCCACAACTCTATAAAAGGTTTATTATATTTCATAACTATCCTAATTAATATTTTGTGGAAGAATGTTTTCAAATTTGTTTTACTTTTGCGAATATCAGGCATTGCATTTAGTTTCCTACAGCAATAGAACCCTATGGAGTCTTAGAAACATCTTTTCTTACAGATCCATAGGAAATAACACAAATTTTAAAATGGAAATCATATGTATATTATGTCCCCTTTGGAAGATGAACACATAATGTCCATGCAAACATATTTAAACAAACTATTCCCATCATAAAATATTATAATACTTAATTGGCTGTTGCTTCCATCTTCAGCGTCTGCCAACTATTAATCAAATTCTGTGGGTGGGTGGGTGGGTGGATTAATTTTGAAATCACATTATTTTCAAATGGAACTTTCAAATTTAGCAATATGTTCTCGACTAGCTGTGTTAAAAAACATTTAATCAGCAGTTGGCAGAAGCTGAGGATGGGAGCAACAGTATCCAAATCTAGTTTGTGTTTACAAAAGGAAGTGGAGTGTGTGGTTGGTGAATTATTACAATAATTTATTGTAAGTGACTCCACTGTGAATTCCAAAAGTAAATTATGTCACACTATTTCTAGTTGTAATTTTTCATGAAGGATTTTTGTAATTAAAT
>NNCF01129805.1:445726-492528 GCA_002313205.1 Laupala kohalensis | reverse complement strand
GAAAAGAACAGCAAGCACAAGTTCCTCATCGACAGCGGCTCGGACTTGTGTTGTTTCCCGCGACGCCTCCTGCCGGGCCGCCGCACGGCGACTACGTTCAAGCTTGGGGCGGCCAACGAGACCCGCATCAAAACATACGGCCCTCTGCGACTCACGCTCAACTTAGGTAGTGGTGTTTCGTCATCGCTGACGTCGACGTGGCGATCATCGGTTTCGATTTCCTGGCGCACTACAACCTCGCCACTGCCTGTCGCACGAAGCAGCTCGTCGATCTCACCACGGGCCTCTCCGTGAAGGGGACCGCCGCCACGACGACGCAGTGCACCGCCAAGGCCATCATCGCGCCCTCGCCGTTGGCGGTACTCTTCGCGGCGTTCCCAGACATCACGCGCCCGCCCGGGCTGCCACGCGCGGTGCAGCATGAGACTGTTCATTTAATCCGGACGACGGACGACCCTCCCGTGTCATGCCCGCCGCGCCGCCTCGCGCCGGAAAAACTCGCCGTCGCTAAGACGGAGTTCGATGAGATGGTGCGAGTTGGGACCACGCGACCGTCAGACAGCCCGTGGTCGTCACCGCTGCACCTCGCCAGGAAGGGAGCCGACGCTTGGCGCCCTTGCGGGGACTACCGCGCCCTAAACGCGCGCACCGTTCCCGATCGCTACCCGGTTCGCCACATCGGCGATTTCACGCACGACCTCGCGGGTTGCACCGTCTTCTCCACGATCGATATGGTAAATGCGTACCACCAGATCCCCGTGCACCAAGGAGACGTGTGTAAAACAGCCATCACGACGCCTTTCGGACTCTTCTAGTTTCTGTTTATGACGTTCTGGTTACGGAACGCGGGCTAGACTTTCCAGCGTTTCATTGACGAGGTAACGCGGGGACTGGACTTCTGCTTTCAGTACCTGGACGACATCCTCACATTCTCACGGTCCGACGAGGAACACTACCAGCACCTGCGTGCGCTATTCGAACGCCTCGCGCAATACGGCGTCGTGGTGAACACCGGAAAGTGCGTTCTCGGGGCCACCGAAGTGACGTACCTCGGCTACTTGGTGTCCGCCGCGGGCACGCGCCCATCCCTCGACCGCGTCGCCGCGCTCCGAGACTACGCTCGGCCGGAGACCGCGCAGGGGCTCCGTCGCTTTCTCGGGATGCTGAACTTCTATCGTTCGTTCGTGCCACGAGCGTCTGAACTCCAGGCTCCGCTGCACGATGCTCTCGCCGGAAGAAACCCCAAAGGGAAGGACCCCGTGCCCTGGACACTGGAGCTCGAGAGCGCATTCGAGACTTTCAAGGAAGGCCAGTCGACGGGTAAACCAACTCGCTTTCATCGCGCAGTTTACCAGGGACGTGGAGCACGTCCGCGGCGCCGACAACGTGGTGGCCGACTGCCTCTCGCGCGTAAAGGCCATCGTTCAACAAACCTCGCACTAGGACATCGCCGACGCCCAGGTGGGCGACGAGGAGATGCAGGACTACCTCAGCCCAGACTCTTCACTCCGCCTACAGCGCGTCGACATCCCGGGCACTTCCACCACGCTCCTCTGTGACGTGTCGACGGGCCGCCTCCGCCCCTTCTTGCTCGCCCCGCTCCGCCGGCGGACGTTTCAGGCCCTTCATGGACTCTACCACCCGGGCATACGAGCTCGCCTTGTCGCGGAACGTTTCGTCTGGCCGTCCTTACGCAAGGACTTTTTTTTTCATTTATTTTAACTTTCATCGAGGTTCCAATCATACAATTTGTACAATTTTTATTAGGACTCCCCGCGCCCATGTGGAGCACATATTGCGGGGAGTCCTTTTAAAACATTCATTCACTTACAAACATACTTATAACTTACAAAATGTCATTCACACACCTCTCTACAAAATACAAAAACGTAAAATCAAAAATACAAACAAACTACTACTAGCACCACCATTCAGCCTCCTCCATTTACTGCGGCACGCCACAGCAAATGGAGAAGATACCGTCCCCGCTGCGTGGAGGCATGGTGACCCACCACTAGCGGAGACCACTGCCAACGGCATAAACATAATTACAAATTAGATAGACAGATAGAATTTTCAAAACAGACACATTATATACAGCTTAAGACACAACTTTAAACAGACAGAATTACAGAAAATAAAAATTTTGGTACTCCAGAAAATAGAGCAGACTAACTTATAACTATATACATTTTTTTATTTAAAGATAGAAATTCCATTGATCATAATCGAGTCCATTCTCAAGCTAGTTCATACTCCTCTGAAAGAACCTTAGGTATTACTGGTCGTCCGTTATGGAAGTTGAGGTAAGCAAGCCTACCCCCGGACGACCACCATTTCCAAAGAGTTCCCAGACACGCTACGCAAGACTCCCAAGACTCTCTTGTAGTGTGCGGCTATGCTCTGGAGGTTGTATTCCACGCCCTTCCTTCGGAAGATCTCCTGGACGTAGCGATGCAGCACGGCTGGATCTGATGGTACGCCAGCCGCCATCAGCTGCATCGCNACCGGAACAATAGCCTGTTCCCTCCGGGCGCCAGAACCTGCACAAGATATTGGAGTGCAGCTTCCAGCATGGGGGTTTCCTCCAGCCTTGCAAGGATGTGAGAAGTGCGAAGGCCAGAGTACACCCCCTCCGGAGACGCATCCAATGGTGTTGTGGTGGATGAAGAGGCCTCTTCTGTCCAGTCCCCGACATCTTCTTCTATAACTCCCGAAGGCGGTGCGAAGCACAGCCCGCAGCACCAGCAGAGGCAGGATGTGATGCCTCCGCATATGGCTTGGAGGCGAGATGAAATGCCTCCAAAGAGAGAATTGTTCATTGGAAACGGGGTTGTCCCTGGTCACCCACGCTCTCCGCTATGTTTTCGGCCACGTACCCTGTGTCCAGATCAAGGACCCAGGCGTTGGCCGTCGACTTCCCATCAACAAACGTGAGTGTGGAGTCGTCATCGATCTCCGAGTTTGACTCGGAGAACTCTTCCTCCCCAGAAGAACCTCCGCCCTGGTTTTACTCAGGTGTACAAGTACAAGGAAGGATCACTGTGACCTCCTGAGAGAAGCGCACACGACGAGTTGCATCCTTCACTTTGGATTCAGAGTCAGTCTGAGCTCCCTCAGAACTGGACTCTTCCTCCTCAGAGCAAGCAATGCCACTAATCAGGTCGAGAACAAGTGCTCTCCCTGACTCGTAGTCAGTGCTCTTGGAACAGATCTCGCGAATGCCCTCCACCGCAGAGGTCGGAACCAACCTACTGCCGGTCGTCGCCAGCGAGACATCGCGACCGTGGAAGGTGAGGATGAAATCCTCACCCACCGCGACCAATCTCCATCCTGAACTTTCGGGGGTGCCACAAAACATTTCGGCGCTTCTCGATCTCTGGGACACGACAAAAGGCTTACTAATAGCAGCGAAAACACACAGTACGCTAAGATCTCCGGTCGCCCGGAAAACCCCCGACGGCTCAAGACTTAGATCAGTCTGCGATCCCGAATGACTCTGCCGGCATAAACTTCTAGCAGTCTCAGGGCATCTTCATTTCCTAGAGCCGCGGATATTACCCTTGGCTCTAGGACAACTCCATAACTTTCCTCTAGCTCTTCTCTAGCCCACGAATGCCTTTCGCAGGCGTAGAGTGCGTGTTCTGCTGTATCCGGCTCGCCGCACTCACAGAACGGAGAGACGGCTAGACCCAGATCGTACAGTTTGCCCCGGAACGGTCCATGTCCACAAAGCAGATGGACCAGATGGTCTCCCTTGATGGGTCTTCGCCAACCTCCGCCTGCCAGCGAGCTTGCCAGATCCTGATAACTTCCTTGGTAATGTAGGCTTTATCAGACACCGTATTTGCATGTCCCGGGCTGTACGAGACATCGTCCAACATGTACGGCAGTCGCTTTTCTAGCATAATATCTTGCCCCTGCCTTGATTACCTCAAGGTCAAGGGGCAGTAACCCTGTCAGGACTTGAAGCCTGACAGTGGGAGCTGTTCGATATGCTCCCGATATAGCTATCAAGGGTGCTCTTTGCGCACTCTTTAGCGCTCTGCCACACATAGTCAAACGAGCTCGGTGCGCCCACACCGATGCACAGTACAGGATTATTGGCAGGAATGCGCCCCGATAGATGGTCGTCAGGGCCCTGCNCGTCGGCCCGCTTCCCCCTTCCTCCGGATTTCGCTACCTGCTGACAGTAGTTGACAGGTTCACACGCTGGCCGGAGGCGTACCCGATGGCGGACATCACCTCCGAGAGCGTCGTCCGGGCCTTCCTCATCGGCTGGGTGGCGAGATTTGGCGCACCGCGGCGACTGACTTGTGACCAAGGTCGCCAGTTTGAGACGCAGCTTTTCCGCCGCATCCTCACGCTTTGTGGCACGGAGAAACACCGCATAACCGCCTACCATCCCCAGGCATCGGGCATGGTGCAGCGTTTCCACCGTACACTGAAGACGGGGTTAATGTGCCATCAGGGCGAGGTCTGGCGCACGGCCCTCCCGTGGGTGCTATTCGGGCTCCGCAATACGCTCAAGGAGGACATCGGAGCGTCCTCCGCCGAGCTAGTATACGGCGAGCCGATGCGCCTTACCGGCGAACTGCTCGCCGCGCCAATGGACTCCAACCTATCGGCTGACGTCACCTGCGTCCTCACGCAGGTACGGGAGCAGATCGCCCGTCTCCGTCCCACGCCGGCTGCACGCCACGCGCGGCCGGCGTCATTCGTCTTCCCGGACCTGGCGCAGAGCACGCACGTTTTCCTCCGAGACGACACCGCGCGTGATGCGCTGACGCCACCCTACACCTGGCCACACGCGGTCCTGCAGCGCGACGACAAGACAGTCACGCTGCAACTCCGCAGGCAACCCTCCCGCGTGTCCATTGACCGCGTGAAGCCGGCCTACCTGCCCGTGACCGACGTCCCCAGCGCCGTCACCCGCGGCGCCGCCTCAAGCGCCGTCCCAGACAGCGACACTTCCGGCGCTGCTCCAGGTTGTGGCGTCTCCGGCGCCCCCGCTGACGACGGCCCCACCGGCGCCGCCCACAACCGAAGCGCTCTGAGAGATTCCGACGGTCGCCCCGGGCCGCAGTCGCGCGATGCTAGCGCAGACGACGCCATCACGCGACGTACGCGCGCCGGCCGCCGCGTACGCTTCCCGGCTTTCTTCCAGCCCGGCTAGGNGGCGGCCTCGCCACGAGGAAGCGCTCGGTCGCGCCGGCCAGGCGAGGGCGCGCTCCCATCCCCTGCCTTTCACTTAACGGGACCAGAGGGATGGCTTTGTTCGCCTGCCTGAAACGCGGTACCCCCAGTGGAGTTGGTTCCGAGGAGGCATGCCGGACGCATCGACGTGTACTCTTATCGAATAAAGTAAATGTACAACACACCAAGTGTATTATTTCGGGGGGAATTAGGGTACCCCTACGCACAGTGTGCCGATCCCTTTAGATTCATCCGTTTACTCAGAATCGCAGCGCACAGATGGACAGACGGACGGATATTATGCCATAACCACTTTTTCAGAATCAGGGATCACCAAAAAGAATATTTCCGTCGAAATCTCGCTTTCGATTTTTTTCCCGGTTACAAATTTTTCTATATACCACGTATATGAGAAAGTAAAAAGGGAAGATCACAAGTTTAAAAAATACATTTTTCATAAAGAAGAATAGGAAAAATCTAAGAAGATAATGTAAATAGAATATGAAATTTTATCAGGATCTCTTGCACAACTGGGAGAAATAATTTTTTCTCATCGATATGACCATGAACCTTCAGAAATCGTATCCACACGAAGTTATCAAACGCTCTAGTACATATATTCTCTAAACCTCAGTAATATGTGAGACAACAAATTATCCATAGACAATCACAGAGTAGATTTGAATGAAATAAAATTGGCAATAGAAAATAATGGAAGACTGATAACTGTAATAAATAGATTAGAAAAACGGTCATTATTAGTCCAGGTTGCCGGTCAATGGGGGACGAAGTCATACATTGACTGGCTAAACAAAGCCACGAGGACGAGTTACACGTGGTTAAGACTTGGTGGTTGGAAACTCAGAAAATCGATAATACTATTGAATAATATTTGCCCACTCTGCAAAGAATACGAAGACATTCATATCAGTGCGTTTTAACGAAACGAACTAAGAAACTTTGGTGATAGACCCCGAGATATAACGTTGGGTTTTGAAGTCACAAGGGATAAACGATCACCAGTAGTGCAAGTTATTGGAAATTTCTTCAATATGGTTAGAGGAAAGAGAGTTAAAATAATTGCAGAATTAGAAGTAGTGGAAGAGAATGATTCTGCCGGCCTTCCTTAATTCTGTTACAAGCCCCTTAATTCTGGTGGATGAAATAATAAAAATAAAAGAAAGGAAAACAATGACATATAGTTGTATGAAAAAAGAGAACAATTTTTAGTGATATGTAAATATTTAGTGACGTGTAATATGTGAATAAGTAAATTATTTTGAGATAGTGTACTAGTATTCTGTAAATCTGTTTATATGTGAAAATACGGAAGGATATGTAAATATGTACATACATTTTCCTTATCCTGACCGTTGGTTATCCATGGTTTCCAACTGTGCTTAACGAACACACGAGTTGCCATAAGATTGAAATCTATTACATTGATATTTGTTGTAAAGTACATAAATTAAGCTTTATTTCGTTTCGTTAACATTAGAATGCATTGCTAGATCGTACACGGTTATGACGAAGTGTGGACTGGCAAGTTTCTTAAAAGTGAATACCAGGATATTGCGAGCGCAGCCCACAGCAACTACAGGATCGAATCACAGGCAAACGGGCTTTCAAACCGGCCAAAACTACGCTCTTTTGTAACCATATAGTAAATAAAGCCCTTTTAAATTCAATTCAAAGCAACATATATTCGCAGAGAAAATTTTGGAAAAGAGAGCGTTTTCAAGAGTCGATGTGATTTTCTTAATACTAGAATTAATTTAAATAAGAGATTGAACATCGAGAAGAAAAAAAGTTGAATGTTCTGCATTTGTATCTTTTATTAAGAATTTCTTCGTGCTAATGGTAAATTTTAATAAAGCATGGATTTACACCCATGGTGACAAATCTTTGATAGTCTTATAACCCAGCAATTCTAATACCAGAGATTCTAATAACAGTTTGATCAGTCACAATATTGCGACAAATGTACTTCTCCTTGTTAGAAAATATCCATCCTTAATATGTTATTGTTAATATTATTTTACAGTCATTGTTAATAGGAACGTGTGTTCGTAATACTGAATAGTGTCTTAATCACAACTAACAAATCATCGCGATCGTTTTGAAAAAAAATATCTAATCCGTAATTAAACACTAAGTCAATTATCCAGTAAAGTTATAATTCATCTAGTAAAGTTATTGTTCAATTTTCATAAATTCTCATGGTACGCCCACTCCATGAGAAAAACATGTAAAACCGTCCTTAACAATTCTCTTAGTAATTTCGCACACGTATGTCCGATAGTTATAATATTCTTTCTATAACAATATATCTGCAGATAAAGCCATAACTTGTTTATATGTTGGAATCAACAACAGATTCAATTTTCAACTATTTACGGTGGAATTTACATCGAGATAATTAAAATACATTCCTGCGATAGTGAGCACCCACGCCCATATGAATCATAAATTCTGCAGGAAAGCACTAACCGATCGTGACCTGTTCCACCTTCCATCAGAAACTCTCGTTACTAGCTGCGCCATTGAAATATGTCTTCATTGAAAATGTCGATATTACGGCTGGAGGTGAGAGATTCATATAAGACCAGTTCGGATGGATCAGTTTGTCTAAACTCCATTCTTCTTAAACGGAGACCTAAGGCAAATCAGATGAAATGTATGTACCTAAACGAGTTACTATTCCCACCAAGTTGACATATGATCGGGCTCTTAGTACCTTTATGGACTCAAGGTTCCTTTAGTACTTTCGAGTTTGGGTAGGGTTAAATAACACCAGGCGTGAAATTTGTAAAAAAGATTAGTGTATTATAATACATTATATCGGTAAAAGTAGGTAATATCGGTTTTAATCATTATCCCCTAAGAAAAATGTTTCGTTGCGTTTCGTCAAGCGGATTTTTGGGATATATATCTTGAACTCCAGAGAGAATGAAGAGAATGCAAAAATGTTACTTCAAGAATGTTCAATACAAGAAACAAAGCACACAAGATTCCCTTGGTCAGAATATTACGGATTCCGAAAGAAGTAAAGTACAAAACAGAATGATAAAAAAGAAAGAAGAACAATACTTGAATTGTTCGCAACAGGCAAATATACAATGGTAGTCTTTTTAGTTAATAGGTAGACAAAGTAATTAATCAAAAATCGTAATTTTTGTGTATGTATCTAAACAAGTGTTTATTGATACATATACATAAATGAATAATGTAATACATAATGACATATACCCATAAAATAAGTATTGATGTGTATTTTTAGTAAAATATTCAATATGACCTAGTCTCTAATCTATTTTCTAATTAATTAATATAAGCCTGATTTTATAATTTTATAATGACGTTGATAGAAATATTAAGGCATGTGTAAAAATGTACCGTGTTCCTAAAAGATATTTATAAAAAAAACTTCGAGATACTTTCAAAAAATTTATCAGTTTCGGTTTTAGATCGTGATTATGAATTTCTTATTAATCAAAGGAATCTATAAAATGACAGTGTGTATTTAACGGTACAAACTGTTTTATTAAAAACTAACAAAGCAATTTTCAATGAACATATTTTTAAGTAACTTATGTTACATGTTATTGGATTTTTTCCCCTCTGATTAATTAAATATCTAGAGCTCCAAGTAAAATACTACTCCTTCAAGGACACTTCGAAACTTTGTGTACATCGACCTTGGATATTAATTTATGTAAATAAGTTTTTCAATATTGATGAGATTTATATACTAAATTGTGGTACGTAGATAATAAAATAAAAGTTGTTATGACTATCATACTCTCGCTACATTTTTCGAAAGTCACTATTTATCATTATTTGATTTTAGGAATAAGCAAAAGCTTTCCTATTTTATCCTTTAAAATAAAAATGAGTAATAAAAAATTTACAAGTTTTTTTGAAACGAATCTCTTGGAAGGTGACAATAATAACTAAAAGGAAGTTTTTTCATAATGAAGTTACTAATGAATTCTTTAATTTTTCTATTTTAAATCGATAGCAGTCCGTAAGCTTCAATTTACTAAACTATAAAATCATTATCACACTATCAGCACAAAATACGTATATCAGCGTAATAACGAACCGGACTCAGAGCCATGTGGACTTAACTTTTATAAACACCAGCGATAGATCATCACTTATCTGTCAACTGTGAACGTGTCAACCATGACGATAAATAAAACTAAACCACTGAACAGCCCCAGCGTGTGCTATTTAACGATCATATCTCTCCCGGCGAATTCTGTCGAGGAATTAAAACAGATCGTGTATCTCTTAAACCTACAACCCGGCGTGGTTTGTACCTGTCATGTTTATAAATCACACCACGTTTTCAGGCAATCAATGTCAGTGACGACGATTCATTAATCAACGGTGTCTCGTCGAGCGGTTGCCGATATTTGAGTTTCACCGCCGCCGCTACCGTCGCCTTCTACAGCGTCTCCTCATTTACTCACGCGGCCGGCAGGCGTCGTTCACATCTCTAGCGCTTCAGGCTCTGAAAAAGCACGTGGATGTGAAGAAGTGGTAATGGATATGAAAGAGACGCCATTGGGAGAACGAAATAGAGATTTCAAGTACTACAGAACAGCAATCATCCGGATCACAAGATTATTAAGATTGATGGGAGAAAAAAATTATTGTATTTTCAATTACTTTACACTAAATCATTGTTATCGTTTTTCTATCCTGACAGTAACTACTGTAACCGCAATGGACTTACCAAAACATTAAATTGTTTTTATTGCTGAGTATCGTAAGTTTTTTTTCCTAATCAATATGATATTTAATAGTTATCTTGTCTTGAAAATATATATATTTTTAAATCCTATTATTCGGATATTTGATTCTCCAGTTCCAATGCATTCGGATAATTATAGTTCTACTGTTGTGTTATAATTCCTTAGTTTCGTTGGTCACGTTCTTGGTTCTCACTATGCGAAATACTGGTCCCATAACTTCAAAACTCCATAAATTCAAAATTCTTCTAAAAACGTTACTGGCGTAGTATTGACCCAACTGGTGGCCCAAAGAACGTTTTTCTTTTAGGTCCGCGAGTTAAAGTAGACCGTACAACAATATTTTTCACACGTGAGGGGGAGACAACTTTGTGTTATAAATCTATGCTGTCAAAACTAATATTGACGTGAGAGGTAAGAGGAATATATGTTTCGAATTGCCCCGTCTTACATTACAATATAAAATATTTCATTATAATACTAAATAATAAAAATACTTTTAAAAAATAGACAAATATACCATTCATTTTTTCCCAGTTTGAAATATTATATATTTGTTGGTGAGAATCAAAATATCTCGTCACATAAATAAATAAATAAATATAACTCATTAGTTATATTTGTAGGGAAATATTTTGCAAACCCCATCCTGAGCCGATCCGGTCGACCGAAAGTATATAGAAAATGCAAGCTGAGATAAGTTGGACAGCGCTGGCGTAGAAAATTAATCAATATTTTCGAGCAATGTTACCTATTCTCTTCGCAGAGCTGGATACAGGATATACAATTGGTTAAAATACCAAGACAGTCCTTGATGAATTTAATGATACTAGAGGTACTACTTAAACAACGGGACTTTTTATCATGAAGAGATTGAGTATTCTTAAGTTAATCTATTGGTTGAGTATAATTGTTGCGTAGAAACTTTTGGAAGAAGACAAAAATGAAATAATTCATTCCGCCTTAATATATTGAGTAGAATACAAAGTTCAAAGTTATCTAAGAATTATATCTTTAATAATATTAGAGCAGTTCCTACACTCATGTTCGGTTTTTCCACGCTTTTTTCACGCGTTAAGATTTAGTACCAAAAATAATTATGCAGTAGGTTTTGTACCTGACGATAAATATCACGACAAAACTTGTACAGTACTACAGCTAAAAATGAATTGGTTCAAATTATTTTTGTTTTTGTTGTTTTCTTCCATTTACTGTTCTTTCCTGGACAAGAGAATTATCTATAATAAGGAACTGGGCTGTAAACTGTACTTCCATCTTACACCAACATGGGAGATTTTACATTCATTAACGAGTACTTACGAGAAACATTCTTGTAAACACCAAAAGTCCCGTCTCTAATGTTTGAGAATTTCCTTTCTAATTCTGGGAACATAGTTCCTCTTTTCCTACCCTGTTCCATTGTTAAGCATTAAAAACTGTATTTACACGCTTGACACAGAAAGATGTAAAAGTCTATTACAACCTTAGTGCCACTTCTTCCCGAGATACATTTGCAAATTACGCCTTCTTGTGCTTTTCTCCTTTGGTATCCTTTATTAACTGTCGATTAGAAGAAATATCACATTTGTTACGAAGAATTATTATTAAAGAGAATAAACAGCACATTATTCACTGTAATTAAGACAGAAGGAGAAAATATGTTGTGAATCATGGCAGATGAAATAAACATAGACAACTGTTCTAGCGCGTAGATAACTCAGTGTACTCTTGTCAACTCTGCTTTCGCACGAACTTCACGACGTACAAATATGTATTTTCAAGGATAATGGCACAGGTGGATGAAGTGTTCGGCATTTTGTAATATTTTAAATTAAGTAATTTAACTTCTTTCGAATTTAAAAATTACGATTTATCACCACGTCGTTTTCGTAAACCAGAAATCAATGTAAGAAAATAATTGTGATTCTACACTCCTCTAGCTTGAAACAGGAGGGTGAGTCTAGACCCATTAAATGTCGACAAACGTACTGTTAAAATGTCGGCATGTTAAAAAAATGTATGGAAAAAATATAAACTCAGAAATTTTCTAATAATTGTCTACCAATTCATCAAGAATGTTAGAAATTTTCATTAATTTTGTGACTTATTACCTATTTCTGTAACTTATTACCTATTTTAAAATTCCTATTCAAGAGAAACTTTTTAAAACTAAAAAATTACCAGAACTATAAATTAAAAATTTGTTCGTAACACACAATTACAATACTGTTGCCAAATATCGCGTCAGAGGTTGTGCTGAGTATGCACAGTGACTTTGTACTGAGTGCCATTCATTAACGCAGAGAGAAATACATTAGAGATGGGCACTTGAAATTTTGATGAGATGTTGCATTTGTATTTTCGAGGTTCACTACGAAAATATTTCGAAATTTTTTATTCGAAACAGTGAGTACATAACGTGCAACATTTCAAAACTTTTGAAAGTTTTCAAAAATAATGAGTGGTTAATTTGCCAACACAGTATTTTTCTTCAAAATGAGCGTATTTCACGCAATGAGTAAAACAACATAAAAGCAGCAAAATTATTATTATTATGTGTTTTTGGGTTGTTTCAAAATTTCCCAACTTTCTCGAGGAAAGTTAGTTAATAAGTTTGATCAACATTTCAAAAAACACACATGGAAACAAGTTAGAAATTCTCCACAATTATCCACAGAAATATGCTGCTGTATATCGTTATGCTCCACTCGTTAAAGGAATATGCTGAGAGAAACGTAATTTCCAGCATTGTAGATAATTTAGTTTATTGTTAAGTTTAGTATTTTTAATGAGTTTGTTTCATGTAATTAGCAAACAAAAAAACTAAAAAGACTGCAATAATATTTCACTACATCTTAAAGTTATTTTCATGTTTTTTCAAGTGCTACGAGATGGATAAGTTGAAATTAGAGGAGACCGAGATGAAACTTGGAATCAGCACCTCCAAAAATATAAAGGAGTCAAAATATCAGAATTCCTCCAAAACTTTCTGGGTAAATACAGTTTCTGGACAATTTATTCATTTTTAATCAATTGATAAATCATTTTTAATCAATTGATAATTTATTTTTAATCAATTGATAATTCATTTTTAATCAATTGATATTTTAGAGTGAAGTTTCTTTCACCAATACTTGATGAGAGGGAGGTAATTCGGACGGAGAGAGTTTTTGGGTAGCTCATGGCTCCAAATCGACATTTGTAGAGTATATGAGAAAAATCCCTAATGAAAACCTTACATAGTTCTACCAAACAGGGGTTCGAATTAGCTTTATTACATAATTTACAATAATTTATTAAATAATTAAATGAATTACCTTTCAAAATTATTTTGTGGATCGCAAATCGAAATTAACTTTCCAACACCTAAAATTTGAAAATAGGGGCAATTTTGATTAGTTTGTAAAACATCACTTTTTCCTGCCTTGAATTGCGGATTGTAATAACTGAAAATTTCCGCACGGTATTGTTCACTGATCGCGTTCAAAACGTGGACATTATAAGGTGATATCCTCGTAATAAAAATGAGCTGGTGGCAGAAACACCAAGTGCTCAATGCGCGTATCGAATACCGCGTGCGGCGTTCGGTCGCAAAAGGGCAAGTGACGGAGCAATATATTGCGCAAGCGATGGAACGATCTGTTGGCGAAGGCGGAGGTGGATGCAGAGTATCACGAACACAGCCGCAAGGCAAGGAACGATGGAGACGCTTCGGAGGAGGAGCTTGCGACCGCGACGACCCATGGAGGGCAAAAATGGCAACTCTGCACACGAAAGGTTTGGGAAAGGAAATACGAATGGATAGCAACACACAAGGATGCTCATATTATTGCAATACTGTAGAGCGTCGATTATCCGAGCATCAGTTATCCGAACGTTCGATTATCGAACAGGCATAGTGGTAAAGAAAACAAAACAAATCCGGATGATGTGGAAGTCTAACTTAAAAAGAATTGGAGACTTCGCTGCCATAAAGAGGAAGTTAACTTAAAAGAAGAAGATGTATTAAAATTTTCTTCGCGTTTAAATCTTAGTTTATATGTACTTATGTACTAAAATAAAGGGACACCTTAATTTTACATATTTTATTTGTCATTTATATTTTTCACTATGTAGCGTATGGTAATACATGCAAATCAACAAATTTGCCTTTTACACGTGATTGAGTGTATTGCATCTGTTTTTAATGAATTTTAATTACCGTAATATTTGATTAATCGTACCTAACAACATTAGTTCTATGTTGTTAGGTATAATAATGTTGTTAGCTATCCCTAACAACATCAGTTCGGATAGCAGACGCTATAATGTAATAGAAATAAAATACTTTGAGGATATAGCTGGAAGAAGGGCCCATGGGGCTTAGAGCTTTTGTTACGGAGAACGTGTAAATAGCTTCTCTGTGGCCTCAGTTTCAAACTAATCGTAAAATGCTTTTCGCAATGATACNGCCTCAGTTTCAAACTAATCGTAAAATGCTTTTCGCAATGATACAACTATTGTAAGCAGACGTATAAGACTTTTCTTCCGTAGATGGATATTCTTACTCACGTGAATGAAACTTTCAATCGATTCATTTCTCTTGAATTCGCATCGTGTAATTACGAGTACCGTATTTTACATACTATAAGACGCACTTTTTTCTTCAAAAAATTGCCTCCAAAATTCAGGTGCGTCTTATACTCGAAATTAATATAAAAATGTCCAGTGTTTGATTTAAAATTCTCGCCGGTCTAAAAATTGCCATATATTCGATGCCGCGGGAAACCTATCTCTATCTGGCAACATTGGATTCAACTGGCAGCAGCAGTGCACCGATGCGACGAACATGAGTTGCGGGGATTCACAAGCTTGCCAACACTGTCTCCCTCCCGCCCGGCCATCACGCACCCAGAACATTGTCTAGCCTATGATGCGTCATTGCAGACTACGGTGCCAGTGAACTTGAATTGAAATGATTTGTGTTATCGGTCAGTTCGGTTTTATAAATTATGAATTTTTTTTAGTTTGGCTTTGCAATTTAATAATAAAAATGGTAAAAATGTTTTTTGTTAATTGCTTAAAAATTAAGGTGCGCCTTATAGTCCGTAGCGTTTTATAGTCAGTAAAATACGGTATATTGTCGTCCAGTAAAAAAGTCATGTGATTATTTTTCATAAAACGTTGTTACTTGACAAAAATTATCAAGTTTCTGGGAGCCTGTTTATTTTGTGGACAAGCTAGCAAACACTTTGAACACCATTGTCTGAAATATGGGCCTTCCAGCTACTTCCTCATTTATAATATATTTGACCTTTTGTTTTACTCCTTTATTGTAAGGGTTCGAGTATTTACTCTCAAAGACTGTAATTTTTAAAAGTTTTAATGAAAAATATATGTGATATAATCAACGTGATTGAGTGCATTTAATAATAATAATAATAATAATAATTAAAGAGTCCCTAATACTTTAAACTATACAAGGTAGAAAGAGGCTAACATAGAATAAAATTGATATGTTCCTGCAATATAATGGAAAAGATAATATGGAGAATGAGACATTCTGAGAATGATTTATTCTCCTAGCGATATGTATTACATGTAACCTCTAGTTTCTAAATTAGAAAACCTATACAAAGTTGGGACTTGCTGGTAACATGTATAGAAGTAAGAAAATTAAAACATTTGGTTTACAATGTCAGTTAATGTAAAAATATGTACGAACTGGAAATATTAGTACAACATCGTGTTACCCGAGAAAATTTGAAGGTTGAATCACTTAATGTCACTCTAATGAAGTTAATCTTCATTCCATGAATCCGTAAGGAAAAGAAATAGTTTTTAAATAAATTACTCTATAACGGGACGTTTATCAAAATTCAACTTATCAAGCAAGGTGCACTGATAAACTAAAAGCTGCATCAATTTTTTTCTATTGATGATTATAAATTAAATTTAATTCAATAACAAACAGTTAATACTAATTTCATAGACAAAAAATTAAAAAAGAAATTCCTTAAAAACATTGAATTATGTAATAGTAGAGAAATATTTATTTCACAGATGGAGGTTGTGATTTATTTTTCAGGGAATTTCTTATTTCACTCACGAATTGCTTGTATTACTTGGTACCGTTTTCGACGAACTGGATAGCAATACGAAAATATAATTTTTAATTTCACTTTTTCAAGAGAAGTGTATATACAATCTTTATGTAATAGTGTAATGGTATGTTAGGTATTCTCTACCAGTAAGAAACAACACTCATGTAATTCACTCATGAGTGCGAGTTGAAAAGGATGGAAGCTCTATAGACTACCAACGCGTCCACTCCATGGGACCGCGGGAGAAGAACCCGAGCGAAACTTGCCCACCCAGTGCGCTGAGCGTCGCCGCTGCTGCAGCTGCTATCCGCGCAACTCTGAAGCACTGGAGCATGCGTTTGCGAGATGCGCTGCCACAACGAAACAGTGTGCACGAGTTGGCGAGGGACAACGGACGCAGCCTCCTACCAGAATTCTATAGCGTCCGTATCCTAAAGTCGGTATCGCCCACCCACGACTCGAACATCTTCCCCTCGGAGCTATGACTTTCGTCAGTCAAAAAAGTCTCGATATTGTCAAAAAAAAGAGTTACTAACAGCACATGTTCACGTCGAGGACAATAAATCCGGTAGCAAGCGAGAGACTATCCCATCAATTCCGATCAAGGGCCCTTAGGTAGAGGTGGATTTAACATTTCAGTACTCCCCTAAGATACGTGTTATATTATCGAAAAAATACCAACAAATTTGTATTTACTAACAAGGTCATTCCATGTGAAATTGGACAAAACTGGAACTTCATGTCTCATAATATTTTGTGTATTGGTAATACTAATCTGTTCTTATGAATTTTAATTTAATGTCATTACATACACTTTACCATAGACTTGCAAGTACATTGGAAAAAATATAAATTTGCTTCTTTAATTATAAATGTGTAGTTATTTTTTAATTTCTGGTATATTTTATGAATAAGTTTTTCAATTTGAATACACAACTTACTTGAGACAATACAACAGCTAGTTATCAGTAAATGTACTGTGCTTTGCTATAAGTCATTATTTATTTCAATTTAAACTCATTTTATAATTGAAATGTTATACTTGAAGGTGTTAGTGAGTGGTAAGTGAGGAAATATCATGACAAATAACTACAAAGATACCTTTAGGCATTGAAAAGTGTATACCCTATGCACATCTGCTTTCAAAATATATTTTCTCAAAATTTGTCACTTTCTCATGTATAATACACGAGTTCTAAATTTTCATAACAATTATTACAGATTAAACAGTAACAACAATAAAACAAACAAATTTATATATTTCATGTGGTACTTTCAAGTCTGTGGTAACGTGCATTTAGTGTCATAAAATTTAATGTGACACGAACAAATTCAAACAGTTTCATTCAGTACATTTAACGTGCATCGCTATAAACAAATATTTATTTTAATATGATCTCATTCTCATCCCATCTTCAAACTTGGTATGTATTTTTTAAAAATATTTCTCAATACAATACATTTTAATTAAAAATTTCGATTTTGTGAAATATAAAAAATTGTTTTGATTTATTATTAAAAATTATTATGTTTTAACATAATAACTTTGCCCGTCATTATAAAGCTCATAAAAATCTGAAGACAATGTTAGAAATTTCAACGGTCTACGTCAAATAGTTTTGAAGAGAGAGACATTTACAAATTTCAAAAAGCGTCGGAAATGGCGCAGGTATCCAAATTTGGAGGATTAATAACGGAAAAACGGATGGTCATAAAAATCGAAAATTTTGTATTTTTCGTATAAACAAATAGTACTCCGAATTTTCAAAAAATATCAAATTCTGAGATATTAAGGTCCAATTTTGTTCAATTTTACTTGAAATGACCCAGAATATAAACAAGTTGTATGAAAAACGTTATTTCAAAATATGATAATCTCAGAACATTTTTCACAAGGTGACTATATTTTTGTTCTTGATAAAATATTATAATGTACTAATTGATAAAAAAAATAAGTTCGCAACATCTACACACTGCATTTTTCATAATACGAGTTAATATTGTTGTGCAAATGTGTTTAGCACTTGATTGATTTTCAACCGAGTTTATGAAGTGTGTGCAAAAAATCAAAAAAATCTCTCTCACCAACTTACAAATTTTGTATTAATTTAGGAAACTTATTTTGATACAAGGGGTAATATTTGTGGGTATAAAACTATAAAAGATGGGTGCAAGAAAGGTATAGAAGTTTTTGAAAACTGTTGATCATTATTTGAGCACCTTCAAGTTTAAGTACTTCCTACGTTTCTTTCTCTATGACTACAAGAATCATATCTATTTTTTCTTAATAATAATAATAATAAATTTATTGTCAAAAAACAGTACAAACTGCGTATGACCACGTGGAGGACAATAAACTAATTTACTCTTGTAATATATAATAAAAAATATGTAATTTTCTACAAGTTAGAATATTAAACGTATTTAAATATGAAACCTGGGTTCTTTTTAGGAATTTTAGTCATTTGTCGCTCCTCAATCTCATTTATGCCTATGCCCTATATTTTCCTTATTATGCAATACTTACTAATAGGTTACATGACTATATTAATATCAGAACAGTTTAAATAATTTTACACATTATTACATGAATATATTAATTTATCATCTAACAATTCAAATATAATAAACGGTCAAATTGTTTCATGCTAAGAATAATAATGGTAGAAGAATTGAATATAAATTATATTGGTGTTCTTAAAAAAACATTCAAATTAATAATATATATTTTACATCAACTTATCTCTAATACAGATTTTTAAATTAAACGTACGTCCCTAAGTCTTCTTCAAAAATGGGTTGCGAAAAAACATTGATGTGAAGAGTTTTTCGGGTGCAAAACGAGCTAGCATGGTGTCATTCAAAGGGATGTTCGTTTTTGTACATTTAGAAGAGAAAATGCTGACTCACGCATACAAGCAACCCGTCAAACAGTCACCATGTCTATCCACGCACTTTCAGGATTCGACATGCGATCAATTGCACGCGTCAATATTCGTCGCACAGAGAATATCATTGACAAGATAAAAAACACTGATTAAAGACAAAAACGACAAATTTCACTTGTCCGCTCTCTAGATACCCCAATATGTAAATAACACAGAACAAGTACTGATGGTTATTTACATAATTATAGTCACATATAAAATTATACATTTATAAAATTATATTGTACAACAAATTTTTGTTCAACTGGTATATTATCACAATTTGTCATGAACATAAATTTGTACACTTTAACAATATAAGACGTGAATTTAATTATTTTACAGCGGATGTTACAGAAACTCAGTATATCACACAGGATATGCAATTCAATTTTAAAATTAAATAATGTGTTGTTCTAATTCTAGTTCTATTAATTCAGATTATTTTGAATTATGGTTAAAGCCAAGAATCTCAAATTATTATCAGAAAGATAAACACAGAAGACCACAGCCCCACTGAGTTTGTTGTAAGAGATTACTATTGAATATGCTTTGATTCCAAAAAGTATATGATTGCCTCGGGACAATACTGTAAACATTACATCTAAATCATTTGCTTGAAAAACTATTGAAACTACTTTTATTTAATTGTACAAAGAAATTATATAATATGTCTTGTTAAAAACAATAAATTCAAGACATAAAAAAAAAATTGCGATATACTTCGGGAGTACAGAACGCTGCTCTTCGTTGCCATCGAAGAAACTGTAATTCATATGATTCATCTCGGACAATACTTTTATGACAGATTGAGACGTCCTTTGTCATCTTATCACAATCATCATATTCTTTGCTCCTTTTCTTCAACGTTCGTTTTCTTCCCCCTTCGTACGTCGCAGATTTTCCTCTATCACGTATGTTCCATGTCAATTCACATGTCTTTGCCTCCACCCACACCAGACGCTCGGTCTCTCCTCGCACCGCTCACCACGCCATCTCTCTCGAAGCATCTGAACAACGCGCTTTGCTCTCCGGAGAAACGACTCTCGACGAACGTTTATTTCTTAGCGGATGGATCAAAGTCGGAACTGTTCGAGATTCGTTCCGCGTGGTTACGACTCTTCGTGAAGGAATGCGTCGGTGGGAGCAAATCACGTCACAAGTCACGTCACAGAAGGAATAGAAGAAAAACACATGAAACTGCTTGGACACAATTTTAACTTATTTACACGGAAAGTGGTTTAGATAATAAAAATGGAAAAATATGATCAGAAATATATCGAAAAAAATTAATTATTATTTGAGCTTGGGCTATAAAATGTTTCTTTCCTAGTTTCTTTGTTTCTAGTTTTTTTGTATTTGATTTTTGAGATATAATAAAGGGTTGAAAATATTGTTGTTCTAATAGTTAAAGTAAAAATCTGTTAAATTTTCCATTAATATCAAATATACTTCTAACGGACAATTTTTAAACTACTAAAAGTATATACAGTAAAAATCATAATCCGGAAATTTGTAGACATGTTATTTACTTCTAATTTGTAGATTATATCAAGTTTCTGGGAACAAAAAAAAAAAGGCTATATATGACAACAAACTACTCCAAATTGGAGGCACCATGTTAATTACAAACTTCAAAAATCCAAATAAATGTAAACATTAAATAAACGAAAGAAAAAAAACCACTACAAAATTAAATGAGGACATTTATTTCATGAATAAATAACTGTTCATCAAAATTCTTGTTAAAAAAAGGTCAATGAAAATTCGTACCAATGAAATGGGAATAGAAACGCAATTTCTGGTTCTAAAACAAATCATTGATTTAAATATTTACATGAAAAACAAAGTTATAGTCAACTGAAAAATATTTATTTGCCAGAACCGGCTTTCGACAGCTTATGCTGTCATCTTCAGTGGCCTACAATCAAGATACAGGAATATATTTAGCTATTGGTAAAATGGTCTTAATAATAAATATATAAAGTAATAATTACAAAAATATGTATTAAAATAGAAAGTACTAGTATGTTGTAGTTAATAATAATTAGAGAATTTAATATTAATTAGTTTCAGATACTTAAAAGATTATATAAATAGTTGAAAGATAAATGTTTGTTTGCAAATTATTTCATGAAAAATTGAAATTAGTGAATATTTTCTGCACTAAGAAAAATTTTTGTAAGCCGAGCGTCTTACCTTCTCTGCCCTGGAGGGATGTGTGTGGAATGCGAGGGTCTGGTCGCCTGTGTGTCTTAAGAAGGCGTGACGGGGTGTGAGTGGGTGGGCGGGCGAGCGGGAGGGTTTTTGCCGGAAGATGAATGCTAAACGGATTCTAAAAGGAGGGTTGCTATTGGGTAGAGAGAGAAGTTTGTTTGTTCATTTAAAATGTGTGTGTGTGTTGGTTGATTGCTTTCTGAATGTGGATTGACTCTACTAAAATTCTGTTATATTTATTTTCTGTTTCTAGTATAAGTGTGTGTGTGTGTCTGGACTGAAGAAGTGATTTGAGTCTAACGAAAGCTGGTTTTGAAAAAAATATATATTTCAGTTGACTATAACTTTGGTTTTCATTAAAGTAAACTGAATACAACACCATTATCTAATTATAATTAAATATCTACGTCTAGAAATCACATATTTAATGTTATCTAAAATATTTTTGAACCTGATAACAAGAACACACAAAAAGAGAAACCGAATTACTCTCAATTTTAATATAATTATTGATTTTTGTATACATTCCAACGTCATTTGACACTTCGCCACTATTTAATCAATCTTACGCAGTAATTTCATGAATATTAGTATGGCTGTTAAGTTAAGAGCTTCTTCGCGATAGCGTCAGATATATTGTTCCAGTCCTAATCAAAAATGAGTTTTTCCTTCATTCTATTTTCTTCTTTACGTAATATTATATCAAACATTTACTACGTAATTTCTTCCACTTTTACTAGGTTCTCTTAAGGATTCTTAGCATCGTACCTTAACGATTTGTTTGTAAGAGTACCAAGCATGCTCTTTTCACGGGCGTTCTGTTTGTATGTGCATTTTCTCTGTTTGTAACTAAACGCATACTTCTGAATATGCTGTATTATGTGAGGATACGATATTTCGTTGTGGTAAAACAAAATATGGAAACTCCACTACGTCCCTACTGGTTCACTAAGCCTTAGAACAATAATCTGATAATGGGACCAGTNTTAGAACAATAATCTGATAATGAAACCAGTACTACGCTACTGAGCCCAGGGCCCAGGGCACAGTTTTACAACAGTTGGGATTCTGTGCAGGTATGAGATACGTAAAGGCAAATTCCGTATGACCTCTCTGAGATTTGAACCCCGACCCTCCAGCATATTGCTCAGCGCTCCATCACTGACACCCTCTGATACTGCATATGTATGACATTCACATAAAATGAGTTTCGAACTTCCTTAACTGATTATCGTTCGACGTGACGTAACGTCATCTATTCAGAGATTAGCGAAACAATTCATAATTAACTAATGCATGTAGAATGCAGTCACGCAGTTGACGCAAAAAGACTATACTTTGACGTGTTCACTTAAAGCATTCTTTACATTAGCCTTCACATTCCAGCCTTCACCTTCATTTTAGTCGACGTGACTTCAGATGTTGTTCGCACGCTAGATCTTACATGTTATGCACTGCTAAATGCTTTGTATGCATGAAGGGAAGCATGTCAGATATGCACTGCATATGGCGGCGGCGCNGTAGTACAAAGGTAAATAGCGCACACAACAAAGCAGGAAACATTAAAATTTTTTTTAACCACGTAGATCTCAATGGAAGAGATCCCTTAAGGTATTATATCCGCGTTGACTGAAGTCAAGTTGTCAAATATTCATAGATGTGTATAAGAGACAGTATATATACTGTATAGTATTAGTATAAAGGTAACGGAAGAGGAAGACGCAATTATGTATGTAATGGAAGAACAGATGTGTATGCGATATAAATTCAATTTTAAACAGTTTTAAATCAAAAATAATTTGTAAACGTGCATACATCTCTTCAATGCCTTAAGATATATACTATGAGCAGTGCAGAATACTCCTTAGTTCTCACTCTCAACACTATCCACTGTAACCACAGTACACTAGACCAGGTGCGGTGTAGGTTTTGGTAGAAGAGGAATTCAAGAGTGGGGAGGAGCAGTAGAGATGAGACGACTGTCGGTCCCCTTATAAATACCAATATTCCTTTGGTACCGCTGCCACCAGTCCAGTTTCCCGGACAATCAAACAAACACGTAATAACAATAATTAATAATACAAATTAAATTAAATTAAATTCCGAATATTTACAAAATTGGAAAATTCTCAAATTTATAAATACAAGAACAAAATTGTTATTACAAGGTTAATGCTTTCTTAAAAACATTATTTACATACATGTAAAGTCAGTTGCTGAATATTATGTCGGGAAACCTTCCTAGGTTATCCGAAAATCCAAAACTGATCGCTTTCTCGAATAAAACACTGCTAAAAATTTTATGACCCACAACCAGTAGGAAGTGTTTCTCAGAATTACCGCAGCAATCCCTACATTAGTCTGACGACTAATACTAGCTAGGTCCACCTCCCGTAACCTGTGGGCTTAACCCCCTCGTATAAGCCATCGAGAATTCTCAGTCTGTTCAATATATACTGAAGAAGAACGTCACGTGATGAGTAGGCGACTAGACGTCGTCTCTCCCACAGAGTGCTCCCCCCCCATCCACCCTTCGTCCAGGGGTTGGTTCGCCACCAACAGCTTCGCTTGGTCAGAGGGAGCGGCGCACGGCCCGAGGTCCAAACGGCGCGGCGCAGGTACTTTGTACCCCTGCGTAGACGCCTTCCCATTAGCCTTTCTAAGAACTAGGTCATTGTCTCTGCTTGCTGCGGAAATATCTTATTCATAAATATAGTAACTTGGAAAATTTTAAGGACCGCTGCTCCCACGGTGGAATTTGGGTCTTTCCTTCTGTATTTCCCCGGCATTCTTCAATGAGGCTCCATCCTAGTTTCCTAGTTATTGTTGAGTTAGTTTACAAGATGTGAAAGTTTGAGTTCACAAATAACATAACACCACATTTTGGACGGAATCTTTCTGATGCCACAGTTTCTTCAATGAGAACAGACATTCTTCAATGATGCCCCAGCTCAAAGTTCCTTCTCGGAACTCTGAAGATATTGTCTCAACAAGAGTGAAAGTTTACGTACATAAATAACAAAATACACACATATTGGCTGGCGTCGGTCTCACGCTGCACCACCAATAACATGAACTTATTCTATTACAACAGAGCTATAACCATAATAACGTATGTTAGTTCTTCTAAAAATTAGAATACTATGGTGAAGAAAAACTAAAACAATCCTATCGTTTTACGCGGCGATGATTAATATGAAACTTCATTCAAAACCATGGTGAGACGAAACGAGGCAATACTACAATCATACATTACTGACAAGTCTTTTAAGTATTGATTGGATATGACCTTTGTAATCGAAAAAAAAACACTTCTAGAAAGGCTTCTATAATTTGGCTATGGAGTATCCAGAAACATCAAATTTAAAATGAATGCAGAGGCGTCGCAGATATAACGTCCCTATAGTGGAGAGACGATGAAGGTCATTCAGTGGCAATGAGTGACTCGGAATTGATGATTTGGTGAAGAAATTACACACATTAGGATTTGTTGGTGGGTGGAATACCAGGTGCAGGAGACCGAGATAGAACACAGTTACGGCAGCGATGACGTGGGATCTTCAGTGCTGTCCCTTTGACACCGAAAGTAGAACAATTTTCTTAAATAATTTGTAAAATTAAACATTTTATGGGAATTGTAGTTTAGTAAGTATTCACTGTAACGTTAAGGCACCAACGTGGTGGATGGTGCCTTAAAACAAGACTTTTTATATTTCATAAATTTTGCTTCAAAATAAAAGAACTTTCTGGGCCGTATTCCTGATTCAAATAATTAATCTTCGAGTTTCAAATCTAACCAACGTATTCCACCACGGCAAATTAACGATTTAATGATACGTGGTGTTTCACAATGCTACATGTTGTAACACAAGGGATGATGTAATATATTTAAAAAAAGTTTGCTCAATAATTATTAAGTATCGTACTGTTAAGAATACGTATGTTGAACATTAATTGGTTAAGAATATATATGTTGAACATTGATTAATTATTAAGACGATTTTAATCTTCTCAAATTGATTCCAGAAAGAAATTATTTTGAAAATCTAACAATTTGTATTTTCCGGTTAATAAATCCGTATCATCTGTGACATTTCAAAATAAAGATAAGTTTTTGAAAATTCTTAGAACGCTTCTTATACAGTAGAACTCGTCTTATCCGGCCTCGGATCAACCGGTCCTCGGATTAACCGGCCTATCCTGTGGAAAGGTTTTCTTCTTCTCTCTTTCAGCGTATAATTGCTGGCCGTTTGTGACTCACACATTGATTGATTATTTGATGGGCCTTCCCTGGCAAGTAAAACGTAGTGACCGACATTAGTTGTGCAATGTTTTTGTGTTGTGGTGGGCAGAACGGGGAGGGAGTTCGTCTGTTTGATTCCCCTCTCGCTTCCGAGTCTATTTTTCTGCTAATCAATACGTATACATGTCTATTTTTCTATGGATCAATTTTTTCGTGTTCGTTTTTCTATGTATGTTTGTACGTTCATACGTACAATAACATGAGTTGCAATGACGTCACAATTGCTTGTTTGCTTGCTAATAAAATTGCAGTCTATATTTGAACGAAAATCGATTTTTCACAGGAACATCGGGTGACCCGGTCAAACGGGTAACCGGTCAGCGACTTCGCCCCAACCAGACCGGTTAAGAGGAGTTCTACCGTAAAAGTTTATAAACAAATAATGATCAATTTTATTGATAGATGTGCGTTATAAGACAGTAGAGGGGAGACTTTTCAGAAACATTATTTCAAAAATATTTATTAAAATTTATTATGTATATATGATGTGTATATCATTACCGCTTTATTCCTTAGATACCCCAAAGGGTAGGGATAGCAAATAACTAATTCATCTCATAGCATACGCATATCCATTGGAATATGAAATATTCCCAAAACCTAATTTCGATGAAGTCCAAAAACGAAAATGACATGAATAACGAGGTGTGTCAGGTCCTTACATCGTCGAGGTCATTGATGTCACGGGCAATTCATTGGATGACCTTCCACATGTAGAGGCGGCACCTTTGCGAGGCTATCTATGTTCCGGAGGAAACAACGATCTCTTTAACGCACGTCAGTCCTTGGGACGTTACATGAGATTGGAAAAAGAATAAAAGAAGATAATAAATGTTTATATTGATTTTCCTGCTCCCAATTAATATTTTCTCTTTCAGTATTGGTTTTGATATTTTGTTTCACAGAGAGTAACAGTGATATTATGTATTGACTCAATCTAGAATTTGGAAATATTACATGACTTTAATGTTAATCTTGGTCTTGATCTTAGTAGTATTAATCTTGCAATTTCTGTAAGAGCAAGAAATCAATACCAACATACGCATATTTCGTTTCCAAGATACTTCCTGAATCTTTTCATAATTAGCTACTATCATAGATTCAATCTCAATTTCGGTCTTCCTCTAGGAGTACTGATCTTGACCTTAGTCTTACATATTGGCCCCAATAATGCAATTCACTATTTACAGATATTTTTTATATTGCTAGATCAACAATTATCAGTTGAGTGGAACGAGATGGGATTGTAAATGATTCCACAATTGCAAGTATCATCGAATGAAGAAACTTGAATTACTACAAAGTTGTAATTCGGATATACATTTTAATGTTTTATCACTTGAACATATAAATATATTTTTTTAATTTAATGAATGAATTCGATAGCACTTAATTAGTTATTTGCCCAACAACAATGAACGATATCATTTGTCGTATGAGAAGTCTAAACATCATACTCAAAATACAAGAAATGATAACGTTACAAGTAAATCATATTTGCAATCTGTCCGAGTATTTCCTCTTTTTTATAGTAGGATCTTCTTGACTACAAGATTTACATATTCTGAATACCTTTTAAGATACACAAATAAATACTCAAAGGAGGTTGTTGAGCAAACATTGTACACCAACTCGATATAAATATAGAACATCATTAATGCGATGAGTAGGATGTAGCTAGATCCTGTTTGTGGTACCTCGTCATGCATAACCAAAGAGAAGACAGCATATAAAACAGCTTATAAAAGCAACAGCCAAGGAGTGAGTAAGAGTGACCGGGCGAGCGATAGATGCACTACGTGCGTGCAGTTGACCTTCCCACTGCTCTCTGCGTTTGCCCCTCCTCCCTCTTCCACAATGCGTGTTGATCACCCTGGCCTTCGCCGACGCAACGGTCAAGGCTGCTGTGGCTGCTAAATGATGACGTCATACGCGCAGCGTCGCCATTACCACCCCCCACAGAAAATGTTAATGTATTATTCTCCAGGATGTCAAATGTCTAGACACATTTTCTCATTCTTCCTTAAAAAAGAATATCAGGTAAGAACAGGGCAGTGTTGGATACTTTGCCCAACTGGGGTAGTAAAAAAATGTCACCCTCTCAAATTAATAAATAAAATAAAAATAGTCAATGAATAAAAAATGTAAAATTTTAAACAAAGAAATGATTAATAAGTTGAGTTAATAATTGGTTTAATCTCCCACCAATATCGGTCACTGCTACAGTGACTTCCTTCGAACGTTTTTTGGACGAAGACGTATCAATTCGAATATTGAAGTATGGAATGGTTCGAGAAAATACAACTCAGGGCGAGAGATATAGATCAACAACACGCCTTTGGAAGGTATATTATTTTATGGGGTGTCATCCACTGGAGGATATCTATCATATGGGGTTGTTCATATTGACTAATTTATTCAGCGTCAAATATTCATCTCTGGAAATTACTAATGACAATTAATCTCGTTGATAACATTTCTCAATCAAAGCGAAAGGACTAATTGATCTTGAGTATTGGCGAATAAGACAACTCTTCACTGGTCAATCAATAACTTGGTTAATTTGATCACATCGTAACTGATAGCCCTGTCATTACAGCTACAGCTAATGGTAATGGGCAAGGTTATGCTGGGTTCATGTGTGATTTTCTAGTGTAACTTCCCTAATTAGTTCATAAGATGGATACAGGTATATCCCAAAATATTGCCAGTTAAGAATAATTGTCTTATTCGTCAATACTCGAGATCAGATAAGGCAATTAATCTTCCGTATTAATTTTGAAAAATGAAAGTTGTTTTTGTTGTCTGGTTTTGAATTTCATCTAAACCAGGTCTCTAGTGAAGAAAGATGTTTTCTTATAATTTCTTATATTTGAATAGTGCAACATTATTCACATAATCTCTCCCAAAAACCTAGAAATTCTTACTTTGATACATTTGATGGAGTTTTTTTTCTTTTTGATTATTCAACAATTACTGAAAAGCACTAGTAAAATATCATTCACAAACATATTTCTTGCTTTACTTCTCTCTAATTTAGAAAAGTACTAAACCAAACAGTGCACACAGATGAGTGGAGAAATTGAACTTCCCTTTGAAAGCAGTCTATTTCCAACATGATATCTCCCCCATCCTTACCTACACACACTTCTATCTCTTTCTTCTCCTTTTTCTTCTTCTCCTTCTTCTCCTTCTCTCTATCTGTGTTGACGATTTATCATTCAGGAAAGTGACCAATCGATTAGAAAGTGTGGAAGTTCTTCCATTCAAGTTCTGCGAGTGCACGATGCGAGACAAAGAGAGAAATTGCGACTACAGAAATAATATACAATTGAGGGAAATTTGACATCGCAGAGCGGAAAACATCTTTCTTTATACGGAGTAACGATTTCGAAAGCGCAGAAGATAAGAGCGAAATGCACTTACAAAAGGAGCGGCCGAGTCGTGGAGAAGAATCACGGATGAAAGAAATCATACGGTTATTTGGTCATTATATTCTGCCCTTCTCATCCTTTTACGTAGCTGTACCCTTAGTTTCCTTGAGATCACAATTGTCTTAAGCACTTGCCTGAATCTCCTTTCAAAGAGTTTTTTCTTCATAATGGATCAAGTTTTCAAACAAATAACACAATATTTTTTATTTTTCTAAATAATACTTAATTAATAGAAAATATTTTCATTTTCATGGAAGTACTGGGAATAATACAAAAAGTTTATAAAGTAAAAAATAAGTATAAGTATTCAAGAAACGTTCAAATTTAGAACAAAACAAATCCATTTTTTGTTTATGAGTGAATTCACTTAACAGAACTTTCACTCTCATGATGAGAGTCAAAAAAGTTCTGCACGAAATTTCAAGATAAATCACACGTACCCAGTCAGCTACTTATTTCCTGATCTGCAGCAGTAACACTCCTAAATTAATACTCATTTAATAGTAATGAAGAGGAAAAACGTTTTTTGTTATTTTGCACAACTTAATACTAAAAATATTGAAAAAATAACACGTGCAATGCAAAAACATGTTGAAGAAAGAGATTAATGTTGATTTTACTATTTGTATTATAATTTACTTCATTCTACGAAATACGCTTCATAATACAGTGTATATAACATCTGTCCACACCAACACTTTTAAGAATTCTGAGTGTTAGAGGTTTCACATGCAGAAGGCCAGGTGTGATATTTTAAGATCTTTTAATTGTAATGTAACAAGCAAGTCCGAGGATTCAACATTCTAGTGCCATTTAATGTAACTTTTCTTTGGCTTAAATCTAGATTTCATCTTCAATGAACATTCACGATCCACGCGTGAATACCTCCCATACATCAAGAACTTTATGTCGTTATTAGCGATTGCGGGCATATTAAACACCTTAAAAGTGTATAGGAAAATGAGATGCTGGTCGTTTCATTATAACGACGATGATGATACTTCCGAACCAATCGTCTCTTCATTCTCTTTAATTGGGTCTTGGAATAGTGTGACCGAACTATGCTTTGCTATTATGATTAAAGATATCTTTATTAATTTCACATTGAATAAAGCTTTCTTAAGAGACAAATATGAAAGGAAATAAAACTATTAATATTCTTCATTTTGTTCGAATGTATTTTAAAGTTGTTAGTCAGACATATTTATGTCTTTTAGACAAAATTAATAGTGTACTCAAAATAAATATTTAGAAATATATCTAACAAATGACCCCAACAACCTCGATGTTGACGAACCCTAAAACCCCACAAAAAAATCTAAAAAAAACATAACGATTAAACATATTAAATAATAGTATTCAACACAATGCCATAGAATATTTCACCTTGTTTTCTAGAGAAGTATTTCTCATTTCCCGAAATTAATTAGCAAAAAGTTCCAAATGAGGAATAATAGTTAGTTGATTGCAATAGTAAGTTAAATTCCATAAACTACTTCACATTATATTATTATATGTTATTTTTATACTAAAACATCAAGAAACGAAATGAATATCTCGTTTCGTCAAATAACTTAGGTAAAATCACAGAAAGCTGTTCTTCAAGAACAAAGTATACATTACACATAATTTCTCTATTTGTTCCCTTTTAGAAGTAAAATTTGAAAACAAAAATCTTTCTCAAATATTGGTAAAGGAATACTTGTCAGAAATAACATTGGTATCTTGTTTTGTCGAAAACAAAACTGCCTGGAATGTAGGTGCACATTTTATTCTTTTCAACTCTCCCTTTCAAGATGTCAAAAAAGAAGAAGAAAAAAATAACTATATAGAATACTAAAATGCAAACAACAAAATCAATGAAGTAGCTTTTAATAAAGGAGCGAAAAGAAGTGAGAATATATTTAAATTATTTTTAGAAATATATATTTATTTAATTCCCTCTTCTCTAGACGAGTCTACTCAACGAATATAAATATGACTTCTTCAAACTACAAAAACACGATGGCATTAACAATCCGTATACTTTAACACAATAGTGGACTCTTGTCAAAAAGAGAAATTAACTCTGGAGGTGTGTATCTACTTTATATACGCAATAACAGGTACAACAATTATCTCTCATTACAGCAACGGTGGTGGTGTTCTTCGCTGAGTGAGATGAGCAAGCGCCGGAGACGAGGGTGTCTGTCGTAGAGGCAAAGGCGGCGACCCCAGCGTCCCTCGTGGACTAATTGGGCAGCCACACTTTGTTTACTGCGAAACGCGTCGGCCATGTCAGACGTTAAGCCGATGGCTTCTCGGGGTCAGAGCTTGGGTAAAGACTCTCATCCCGCAATCTTGTAGCTGCCCCTCACAAGCCTTCTGCCCTTGTTCCCCAGAGAACGGTTGGGCACGGGTTGCCACTAGGAGCTTCGTTGTTTGTTCTTGCCATGCAGAACGTTGCAAGATTGATTTCAAATATGAGGTAAGTATTTCATCGCCTGTGATGGAGGTAGCGTGTGCCAACATGAAGGAAACAACGAGAACTCCTTTATAATAAACCAAAGATTTACCACTCTTTGTAAAACAAACACATAAATATCTTGAAAAACATGTATTGTTTTAGAATTATTTTCTATTAAAACCTATTTCCACAAGATGTTTTATCTCATATTAGGATGCATTGTAGGAGAAGAAATCCAATAGAAACCAGCAGTTAATAAGAAGTAACTTCGTGAATAATCCCATTCATAGACTGCATTCTAATAAATTTTATATTTTACATCAGTCTATAGAAGATGGATCAGAGTAATGTAAATCTACTCTTGGAATGTTAAAATGGTGAGAAGCGTTTTTGAAGTGCAGTTAATAAAGGATAAATGCGTGCATCTCAAATTTTCGTTATCTATCGACATTTCGATTTCTTAATTTTTTCTTCATTGGTCGTAGTCACAATGTATTGTCGTTAAGACTGAACATATGATATGAAATGTATTATATGAATAAAAAACGTATTATATTAATGTGAACGTAGCATATAAAAATTTCGTAGAAATTAAAGTTTAATTTCATAGTTAATTTGGATACATTTCTACGTCGACTTCATATAAAAATGTTGGAAATTATGACACTCTTGAAACAACATATTAATTATTTCTGGTTAGCTACTACCGATCTTCCTCAATTTTCTCAAAGGTGTCAGAGTACGAAAAATATTCAAGTACTTCTTTTAAAATTTATAATTGTAGGAAAACAAGATTTATTGTTACTTCATGAATCAGATATGAAGAAAAGTTTCCATTGAGTTTCTGGTATATAATTGCTTTAGATACATTAATAAACACTCATTCAAATTATTTTTATGAATTAATTTTCCTAATTAGTTGTTTTAACTACGTTATAATTATATTATTTATTTTTTTACGTTTCAGCAGACAATGATAATTTTTGATAAATCTGTTCAAAATGTTTAATGAAGTACTATTTTATTTGGTGTAATATAAAATAATAAGAAGATTATTATTGAATTGGGCTTTCTTTGTTATTTAAAATATAGTTGCAATAGAGCATATTTTTGGTAGGGTTGAGGACCCGTTCACCTGTGATTTGGCCCTGTATTTGCCGTGGGATGTGCTTACAATATTCTGGTATTCACAGTTACGCCGTCCGCACTTTCAGTCATAATCGTGTACGATCTAACAATATATTCTAATGTTAACGAAACAAACTAAAGTTTAATTTATGTAATTTACCAGAAATATGAATATAATAGAATTAAAATTTTATGGCATCTCGTGTTTTCGTTAAGCNAAGTAAGATGTGTATAAGAGACAGGTTGGAAACCATGGATAACCAACGGGCAGGATAAGGAAAATGTATGTACATATTTATGTATTTACACATATTTACACGTAATACAGATTTACGTATTTACACATATATACAGATTTACACAATACTCTATCTCTAAGTCCTATACATATTTACATAACACATCACTTTTTCGTTTCTTCATTTCACTTTTCATTTCAAATCACTTTTTCATTTCTTACAATCATCTTTTTCATTTCATCTTCCACCAGAATAAAGGGGGACCTGTAACAGAATTAATGAAGACCGGCAGAATCATTCTCTTCCACTACTTCTAATTCAGCAATCCTTTTCTCTCTCTCCTCTAACTGAATTGAAGAAATTTCCAAGGAGTTGTAGTACTGCCGGTGACCGATTATCCCTCATGACTTCCATACCTAACAATACATCTCGCGGTCTAGCCCCAAGTTTCCCTCCCGTAGCCAAAGTTTCCTAGATTGTTTGGTTGCAACGCACTGAAACAAGATATGAATCCAATTTTCATATTCTTTGATGAGTGGGCAAATATTGTTCAATAGTATTCTCGGTTTTCTGAGTTTCCAACCCCCAAGTCTGAACCACGCGTAACCCGCTCTCGCGGCTTCGTTTAGCCAGTCAATGTATGGCTTCCTCCTCCATTGACCTGCAACTACTATCAGAACTATTAGTAAATGTTTTTCTAATCTATTTATTACAGTTATAAGTCTTTCGTGATTTTGTAATGCCAATTTTATTTCATTCAAATCTACTCTGTGATTATCTTTGTATAATTCTTTGTCCCACATGTCACTGAGGTTTAGATTTATTGTTTTTGATAAAAGTGTTCTTATTTTTCCCCTCCAACCGCTTTCTGCACTTTCTACGAAACGATGTTTCACAATTTCATTCCTAGAATCATTCTTGATTTCTATCCAGTATTTAAGCGCTCTTAATTTCAAAATCACATCAAGTGAATATTTTCTAAACTCCCATCTTACTCAGCAGTTTGCAGTGCTTCTCGGAAGGTCGAGAACCTCTTTTAAATGTCCATTCTGTAGTGAATAAAAAATGGAGTGGTTTATGATTCCCGAATGCAAACTAATGAACTGAACGTCATATCTGTGAGTCTAGGTGATATTTCGGGTACTTCAATAGAAGATTTCCGTATTTCATTCAAAGCAAATATTCCTTTACGCTTTGCTCTTTCTTTTTTTTGTAAGATTATTATGAAACAGAAGGTCAGGATGAAACAGACAAGTTAAGTTTTGTCAGATTCTTCAATATATTTCTAAAATAATCGTATATTACTTATTTCTTTCGCAGTTGCACTATTTGTACTACATATTGCGACATTAATACCATAAATAAATAAAAATTCTTTTTAAAACCTAGCTTTTATTTACGCCGTTCTAAAACGAATTAGTTAAAGTTTTTATTAAATGTTCATAAAAGTAGATACCAATTAATTTCGTAGGACTGTGATTGATTTGTAAGAAAGTACTTGCAAATGTTTAAAAAACTAATAATTCAACATAAAATATAAGTCATTTTCATTGACAAAGATAGGAAGTACGTTTATTTTTATTAGGATCTATTAATGTGAAACGTGTATAAAGTTAATAGCATTTATAAGCGTAATAACTAATTTTGCTTGTTCATATATTCTTAAAAAAATAGTAAATAAACTTGCGATAGCATAAAATCTTTTTGAGAGGCGATCGTAATGATCAAATAAGAAGTTCCTCCACTGTTTGTAATGATAAGATGGTGAAAATCGTTGGTAATGAAATTCGTTACACTTTTTTACAGACATTGCATTTCAGGGGCCGCTTCTCACAAATAATCCGACGCGAGTTATCTCTAAATAAAATAGTAAATAAAAAATACTTTTAAAAAGGTGTTATTAGAGTTAGGCATCATAATATTGCATTGTCATTCGGCTTATATATGTGTGCCAAATTGGTTGAGGAGAACTGGTTTAAAATTCAATTGCAAGATATGCCCTAATCATGAACAAACTCATTGTAAAATTGTAATTGTAATTTTGATTTTACTTTTTTAATTTTCTTTTTCATAGTCTGTGTTCGAAATTTTATCCTTTATTGTTGTTAGCGGTGATAATTTGTTCATTAGATGAATTTTTAAAATTTTGTCGTGTATCGAAGAAGTTGGAGAAAAAAAATAACACAGTTTTAATGAAGACATATTTGTATTCGAATAATCATAATTGTAGAAATTGCAAAACGGAATTCAAAAACGAAAATTATCCTGATCTATCCTTGGAGAGTCAAATAGGTTTGCAGTTTGTTACCTACATACAGTTTGCTTCGCACATTTATTAAAATCCTGACTGGAATTTCAAAATGTTACAAACCTCAGATGGGTTGTTTTGGGAAATACAGACAGAATAATTCGCGCAATGAAAGGCGGAATGCATACGCAGGCTTGAACTTCTCGCTGAATCTGCTTCATTTCGAAATAATCTTTTTACTATCTCATTTTTTCCACATTGTTGGCCTCATATTTCTCAACATCAAGAGAGTTTGCACTCATACCTGTACGGCCATCAATGTTTACACCATTGTTTACAGCTGTTTTAAACTCATACGTGTTTCCTAGAGCTTTACATTTTTTTCATGGATTTGCAGACGGTCGCGAGATATCCTTTCACTATACGTAAATCTGTTCTTGGTCACATCCGCAAACTCTATTACCATTTTCTGACATCGAAATCAACACATGCGTTTCTTCAATCATGGAACGAGACTATAAAGCCTAACTTGTCTTAATTTAAATAGTTTGAACGAACTTGTAATAAAAAATGAATTTTTATTAACGCTCAAGGTGTTTCAGTAGCTGTTTTCTGTCATCAAGAGATGTTAGTATATAAACAAATAAATGAACTTTATCTTTTAACTAAATGAAAACAATGTATCTACATTTATATACAAACCTATTATAAGAAAAAAATAGATAATACGAAAACAAACAATCAAATCGGAAAATCAAGATAAACAGTTTTAAATATCTTGTCAGTGTCCGTTTGTAAATTCAAAGTGTTTCTAGTAAACTCGTCAAAGTAACATTTCAGAAGTAATACTTACCCGGACTAAACACTATGTTACCCACCCGCCAAGAATTTGCTAACCGAACTTCTCGTATGTCTCCCTCATACGAAAAACTCAATCCCACTCCCGCCAACTTAGCCTGGTCATCGCCGCAGTCGTGGATATGTGGCGAAGGCACGGCGAAGGTCATTTGCTTCCACTCGCCTGACGCCAAACCATAAAGCGTAGGTCATCTAGATTGTTCTTGGAATTGATAATAATTCTATGCTGATTTCTCGGGGACGGAGCCACAAAGCAATGTGAAGTTTTCTTTTTTTCATACACGCTTTTCCTTAGCTTCATGTCTTGCGGAATAAAGTGAATAATGCATTCCTCCAAATATGCATGTAATACTAAAAATGCCATTGAGTGGGTAAGATAACCAATGAGATATTAATGTTCCATAATGGTACTCTCATGACTGGAGGTCAGGCTCCGAAATGCTATATTGGTGAAAAGATCTTCCACGCCTTTGTTATTTGAAACATCATGACCTGTGTAATTTTTTAACGCTGATGAGTAAGTACCAAGTAACTTCTTCCGTCACAATTTTTTAATTTTTTGCTTAGTTTAATGCGCCAAGCACACACATTAGTGACTGAATTTGGAAATGTAATTACATGGCAATCTCTAACCTGGCATGTAGCCAGTAGGAGCTCGGGGAAGGGAGTCTCACCGAAAATTCTTTATTAATTCTTTATGTACATGAAATAACGTTACTTATTTCATGACATAAATTAATCAATTGAAATAATTTAAAAAGTTTAGAACTAATAAGTTGAAAGTAGACACAATTAATTTTGACGAAAATAAATTTCTGATTACGGACATGACAGTAACATTTTATTTTTAAGTATCCTACATTAAATCTTTAAGAAAATGATAAATTTATTTTTTCTAACCGAAATAATTATTCTAAATTCTAAGAGATGACCTTAAGATAACTGATGATACTAACCGAGACTTTAAGTTTTCTTCCCAGCCGTTTCACACATTTTCACCAAGATTGAAAGCTGATCTCAAACAAATCTGTAATCTCAAATAGATAAAGTAAAACTATTTGTTGACTCCATAGCAACTTCTTGACGATAACTGTGGTCAATCAACTTCTTCGTACTACTGAATATTCCCCAAATTGCGAGTAAAATTTTAAAATAGCGTAATGTCTAGTATATACAGTTTCGGTAAATTTTACAAAGTTATGTAAATAACTATCAAATGGTATAGATTTTAATACAAGGTAAATATTTAAATAGACACAAAAACATTGTTCTCTGAGTTAACTTTGCCTACTTATAGCATTGCCAAAAACTTATTTTATTATTTTATGTTTCTTCTCATTATTTGTAAAATGGATGTCTCTGTTCTCTCTTTCCCCAGGGTTATGACGCAACACGTCACTGATATCTGGAAGAAATGAGTTACATAAATGTCTGATTCGTATGCTGGAATGCAACATGCGAGAGAGAGTGCGTCTTCAGGTAGAGGAAGAACGCGATGTAGCTAATCATCCTCGATTTCCGAAAACAGGATATTCTTAATTTTTCACTTGTTAAAGATTCGTACATGAAAAAAATATCACAGCTCCTCAATTTCGTTGTATTTTGAAGTATCGAAAAAAACATCGAAATAGATTCACGAAATATTTCCCCAGTCCTCACTTTTCGACTCTTAATAACTAATGACCGCGACTTGTACAAAATTCTAGTTTGCTTGTACACAATTGTGCAAAATCAATATTCCTGCATAATTCTTTTTTCGATTCGCAATAGGGGGACTGGGAAAACGGACATCTTTGATAAAATGATTTCGTATTTTGTATACCAGACAATAATCTGTGAATATTGTATCATAATCACTTAAAGGAGTGGTGATGAAAGACTGGACTCCAACAAAAGTAGCCTCCTTTTACTTCCTCCATGAAACTTTTCCACGCATAATTGCGAGGTAAGTCTCTAAATTTAGAGTCAGCGCGGCTCAGTGGATAGATCACTGAGTAGCTGTCTGGATGGCCGGGGATCGATCCCCGGTGAGGTGAGGATTTTCATCACGCCTCAACATCAGACTAGCTCCCAAACCTACTCAGCCTGCTATAAAATGGGTACCAGGATCTATCCTGGGGTCGAACCGGTCGGAGCGAGATGCTGACCACATCTCCTCCTTCTAGTGCCGAGATCAAGAAATCTCGCGAGCTCTTCCCTCCGCGAAGGCCGAAGCCCACAAAGGGCTGTAGTGCCAGATAAGAAGGAGGTCTCTAAATTTATATCTTTTAACCGAGGAAAACTGATTTACGAAAATAAATGTTTTTTAAGTATTAAGTTATAGCGGTGTAGGTGAAGCGAAGAGACAATAGTGCAGAGTCTCATGTAGTTGTATCATTTTGAACCATATGAGGAAGATAATAAACCCGGAACTTCTAGTAAAGTGTCTTAATTCGGCAAAATTGAATAATTTTCGTAATCATTTCATTACGCATGTATGTAATGTATTACACGTTAAACAATATTCCTGTGAGAAAACTAGTCCAGAGTAATTATAGGACAGTGTAATTATAGTCATCTTCGTCAATCAATGCAATGACAAACAATATTCAATAAGCAGAGCTGAGAAATTCTTGCATGAATATATTCAAGTTTTGTTTAAATCTATTCCATTTTCTTATTTCAATGGGAGTACTTAATTCCAATGCATGATTTATTATTTTTTTCCTCCAAGTTCTCTGTTCATTTTTGGATAAAATTGTGTATAATAGAAAATATTTATGATGTCACTTATATTTTTGGAAGAATGGGATTTTTGCGTTTATGATTTCTTCCAATCTACCACATGATTATAAATTGACACAATACGGGACAGGTTAGAGATTGATACCAAATAGAATAGGGAAGCTTCCGATAGTAATGGCTTGGATCGTGGTGAACGTTGTTTTCTATGTCAAGGAATAGTAATGTTTCACATGTATTCCTTTCCCATTGGAGTGGTTAAATGATTTCACTTGGAGCACAGATAAATTTAGTTTAGAAAATTTTATTTCATTTCTGTCACACATTTAGGTAATTCATTTGCAGGATGATACCTACCAGCCTTTTGCTTAGTTTCCAGGATAGTATCTTTTTTGCGATATCATAAAAACTATTTGTTTCAAAATATTGGAGTCATATGCATTCTGTATCCTTATCTCTTTGCTTGAAAAACTTCGGCAATTTTTTCTCCATTACAGTAACATTTACTAATGGTAGACTGAACCTAAAATATCACATTTAATAAAATATATCTAAGTTTCTGAATATTGTAAAAATTTAGATTAAAAATATAATATGCTTATCTCAATATTTTAAAAACAGAAATAAAAGCCTTAGTTTTGTGAATAAATAATCTTTACAATGAAGCAACGTTTACTATTTTTATTACATCGAGGATCGAACAGTGAAGGTCAATGCAAATACTATAGAATGCTTCGTACAATACTTGTCATATCTTCTTTTTTGAGCAACATCTCGAAAAATTTGTTCATTTAAGATCTGTGTTATGATTTTATCATTTTATTCAATTTGTCCAATACCTTACGGAATATTTATTGCTTACGTGTGGCATAAAATTAGTTTCTTTGAGAGAGTTATTTACGATAGTAGGAGATAAAAACCATACCGACTGGGTGGAGAATCTGAGGGTCACATACGTAAGAGAAGGGCATTTCAAAGCGGATAGATGGAACTTCCGCGCAAGAACTGGAGAGGGTTATTTATTGGGTACCTGGATACCTATTTTGTTCTTTTGCGTGTTCAATAGTACTCTAAAGCGAAGAATTGCCAGTTGTATTATTTATAATTGAAGGCTGTATGCATTTCCTTCCCCATCCTTTCACTTTGTGGTGTGTTCTCAAACCTATTATATATGAGTTTACCCTTGAAAGTTACATGTGTATTAGACATGGATAAAAATCTAGAGAAGAGAGAGGCCATGACTGATGTAAATGTTCATTTGTAAACGTTGTTATTTCTAACATTTGTCGCGTTTTCAATAGGTCGTCCTTGTAAACACGAATCGAATACTGAAGAAACTGAGAAAAACTTTTCACTCATCCTCATCTCACTCAATATGTTCCTCATGAAATTTTATTTTAAAAATGAGGTGCAAAATAGTGAAAAGTCCCAATTTTCGGCATCTTTATGGCATCTGAAATGTAAAAAAAAATCTTCCTTAGCATTACATAAGTTGCTTTACTGTGGTAGAATTTAGAATCTTAACAGTGAACGTTTTTTAATTAAGTCAATGTCTTGGACCGAATTAAAGAAGAAGCATTAATACATTTTATTTCTTTTTCCTCATTTGTTGTAAAAAAATGATCTCAGGAGTCGATTCCTAATGGTTTGCACTGATGTTGGTAAATTTTGCGTTGCAAACGATGTCAAATAAGCACATAACGATAGTTTAGAAACAGAACTTACAATTTTTTGGTATGCTAAGAATGACTTTTGCGGGTTATCGTAGACCACGTAACAGGTTCTTACCGCCGCAAATCGATACTCAAGAGTTTTTTACATACTGTTAAAAATGATATACAATTATAAAAATAATGTACTACACTATTATAACTAGACCATCATATAAAATTGATGCAATTAATACATAAAAGGAGTTGTAAACTTTAGACGAAGACAGAAGTGAAAATACATAAAAATACAAATAATGCAAAAAAAGAAACTTTTACATTTTTCTCCTCAACCCATCTATCTCACTTGAGTGAGTGCCTTGTTAAAAAAAAACACTTGATTGTTGTCAGTTTATTTAAATAATTTATTTAAAGTATTTTAACAAAAAACACAATAGTCACGAAAAAACCTTGTTTCATGTCTATTTCACGATTCCAGAGAGCTCATGACCCCTTCCACATCCAACGAGAATACCTCCTCCACCAATAACAGCGCGCATCCCCTTAAACCCTATTCACCGGATGCAATCTTGGAGGGGCCGCTTCGTAAGGGTCTTTATTTTAGCATAGTAATTAAACCGCATTTCTGCTATTGCGGCTCGTCCGCGGTGCGTTTGAGGAAATCGCAACGGACAGCTTCCGAAGCGTTTCCGTCTGATTCTGCCCAATAGCTTATGAAAGGCAGGGCGTTTATCGTCCCGTAGCTTGCTTTAGAAATGCCGAAGCAAGACACAGATGGCGATGAACTTAGGTAGAGGCCCTACTTACGTGTGCTTTACTAACTGCTGTTGAGCAAGTTTTGTCTCGTCGCTTCACGAAGCTTAGCTGGGGTGCTGATATTGATTCCACAACAGCCCACTGGTTAATTATCCAACTTCTGAGCAGGGTTCTAAGGCGGGGAAATCCGTTCATAACGTCTCATCTTTCGTAGAAATTGATCCGCAGACGTTAAATTAAACAAGCCTAATTAAATGAAACTTCACGTGTGTAAACGATTATTTGAATTATGATCGTTTATGTTACGTGTTGTCTGAAGCTCATACGTTTAACGACTTCGGTTATCCTATGTTTCCAACAACAGTAATCTAAGTATTGCGTTTTCGCTTCCTACATATCGCTGTGTTTATTCCCCTTAGACTAAACTATACTCAAAACCAAGTTTCTTTGCTTCGAGAAATTGAACTTAAGAAAAAAAACGTCATGAATGGAAACGTATTGTGTTTATTAGTGTATCGTATATTAGTCACAGTAAATTACTTTGTTGTCCTCAGCCTGGTCACAGGCAGTTTGTAGCAGCTCTCTTGACATTAAGTTATTTCTTTATTTATTGTCTAACTGGCTTGATGTTGGTGAAAAGCATGTACTCAATGTAGCCAACGCTTTTACTTCGCCATTATACCTAAGAGTAATGGCATTTGTACCAAGCGTTCTGTTGGCAGGACATTCCAATTTCTGGAAACTTAAATCCATCATCAACCTCAGACACCATTTCAATTCACTTGCTCTTGTTGGGCTAATCTGTTCTTTCTGCATTGAGAGTGTGGAACAAATATTACCTTGAATCTTAACTTGTTGTATTAGCAACTTGTATTTCTTTTCAGCAAATAGTCTCTTTTGTGACTACTATAAATATTTATTTGGATATAACTTGAATTTTTAGAAGTTGGCAATTCGTGTTAGGCAGCCATATTGCATAATCTTCGGCAAAGTTACATGACTTGGAGTGTAAGTGAGGATTTCAGCTGTGTATTCCCAATTCCCTCACCCAAGTCACGGCCAGGTGGACGAGCAGGCCTCATGGCTTAAACATCTCCATAAGACACAATAGAACAATAAGAAATGGAATAAATAAATAAAAAAATAGATCAAAATAAAATAAAGCGAGCAATAGTTGTACCTGCGTACGTCTAGACTATGTATATCTTTAGAATTTCTATCGAAAACGACTCAAACAACTTTGATAAACCTCACACAATATATAGATTTTAAGACGAAAAATTGATCTAACCTGTTCTCGTTACCGAGTTGGACCATTAACAACTATTTTTATATTCGAAAATTCGTATATAAGGGAGTATTAGTCCATACGAGATTATAATACAAGTTTTCTAACGTTGTCACAATAATTTGGAAATTTGAGGAAAATTCTTTCCCACATGGGAAAGAGTTCAATTTAACAACAGAACGTGACACTAGTGACAATAACTTTATATACTACTTATATTACCAATTATCACTCTTTCTCGGTTCCGAAGAACAGGGGTTAGCGTGCTGCTTTCATGCTCCATTAAGGACCGAATCTGATTTTTAGAATTATTCTTTTTCATTTTTTTCAACATGATGGTGTTCCTGTACTGGTAGTTTAACATTTCTACGATTAATTAAAAACCACATATTCATTTTGTTTCATAACTCATTCCCATCCTGTCAATTAGTTCGATCATCCGGTTATTTTTTACCATTCAAAGAAGAAACATAAAATTATTGGACTGCGTGAGCTTTGACCGTTAAAATCTTAGAAAGCAAATAATTTCCTTTTACTTTATTTTGCAATTATCTAATGTCCATTATAACTCTAGAATATTTTTCCAAACGTAGTTGTAATTAATTAACTTCAAATTGCACTCTCTGTTTTTATGACACGCGTTCTAATTAATGTTTCAGTCAAATCTAATAATATACTAATGTTAATTAAATTAGTTTATGGTGATTTTCATGTCCAGGATTATTACTAGTTACAAAAAAAAACTAACTTTTAAATTTGCAATTCATTCTTCTCGAAGGGTAAAATGCACTTTTTCCTTCTATTATCAATTTGTATTTTTTGTGCGGCAATAATGGAATGAGAAGGAGAATAATGCATGTAAGAGCCAATCTTATTTAAATTATGCCAACCTCGAACATACATTTTTTATAAAATACTATATTATGCTTGACAATAACAGCGCTCTTCATGTATTTAGATTAAATCAACGTATGACTCATGTCCTTGGTTGATATCACAATACCTTGCAAAAGTGTATACTTTAGGGAATTCCTCTACACTTTTCATGTGTATCATCAGTGAAATTCCTGGGGACCTAGATTAAATGAATCGTACAATATTTTTATCATTTCATCAATCGAAAGATGGGACGCTTCATGTTGTCATACAGTCACGAACGCAACTTCCCCTGAACGACAAACAATCATCGTGCTGGCCAACAGATGACTGATACCCGTTCGCCAATCAGCGCCATCGAAATGTGTTGCAACAAACGAAGCGTGTTCTCGCTTTTGTTAATGAGATTTTGATTCGCTCTCTTTGTATTTGTGTGGTGACGTATTTATTTATCGAACGTGAGCTTTTCAGCTTGGTCCCCAGGCGAGCAGTTGGTAGGCAGAAGCAATGGCGAGGGGAGAGACTAGCAAACCATCAGACAGTTAATCCATTTAGCAGGATTAAACCTTTAATTAACGGAGATTAAAGCGATAATAATTTACGGGCCGGTACATTGGGTGTTGGGAGAGGGCCCTGTTGGAAGAGTCCGAGGGGAGAGTAGAATTCTCGGGTGGCTCATATACGTTCTTCCGAAGCGGTAGGTTCGTATGGCACTCTCAGATGAAAACTCCGTCCACTCATTTCACAGTTACTCAAAATTAAAATTATGTTCCTTGCCATGTCACTTCGTACAAAATATTCAATATTAACTTACTGAAATAAACTCATCAGTGGAAGAGTGTCTATATTGTTTCTTTTTAATTATAATTTGATAAATATAAGGTATATATTGAAATTATTCTTACGACCGTTTTTCGTAGACAGTTTTTATTACTATATGTCTCAACGTTTCAGCAGTAAATTACTGCCATCGTCAGGTAATAGTTTATAGTAATAAAACATTGTCTGCAAAAAAAGACCAGAAGAATAATTTCAATTTTATTATGATTGTAGACGTGAGTAATGTCCATAAGGTATAGGTTCTTTTGTCTGATTGTTGCTCAAATTATTATGTATTATTCATACACTTTTATGGAAATATGGCATTGTATGGTTACATTTATTCAGAGACTTATATATTCCTATAAACATTTTTCTTATTTTACAATAATTTGTTTATTTAATGTTGAACTCTCCAACAGGTTATTTGAGATCAAAGTTTTTTTATAATTATTCTGTTGTTGTTTTTTTTTTGGGGGGGGGGAGTTCTCAAGTTTTTGTCACTAATAGTTTTGAACTATTCTTCCATAAAGGAAAATTTGAAATGAATGAAAAAGTTATTGTATTTTGTAGATATTGGTGAATTGAGAAATTATATTTACGACTTTATAAAATCACACAATTAATCAGATAATTGTAAACAACGTCATATCGAAAGATTCCTGAGGAAGAAGAGAAAATGCCCGCGGTTGTGGAATTCTACGCATTATACATGAAAGAAGAGATATTATTGAAGTATAATGTATGGTTATAAATCTGTGATTTCTTCAAATACGTAGTCTGAGAGGAACGTAGCTAACTGGTTTCTTGGATGGAAGTGAGGGACAACTCGAACATGGTAATACAAATGATTTTCTGGCTAAATTATCCAAATTTTATGAAATTATTTTGTTTTCTTCATCCATTAGTTATATCATTAAGAATTACAAAATAATTTGTGGAAGAAACAATGAAACCTTGCAAATTCTTTCCAGCAATCACCTTATTTTGGAAACTGCTATTGGCACAAATGTTACGAATTAGGCGACAATTTAATATGTAAAATGTATAGAATTGAATAATATAATCCAGGGAAAAATGCTTCGACGTGTTAATACGAAAATATTCGCAGTTAATTGTAAACCGAATAAAACTGAAACAGGATTTAATAGAAATTCATGACCACTTTTTACAATAAAAATACGAATTCTTCAGATTTGTTCATACACAATATCCATCAGATTGCCAACGTTTTGACTGTTAATCAGTCTTCATCAGGGCCTACTGCAACCACCTGAAGACATCATACATCCTACAAAGCATTATGATGTAGTGATATACCAACGATATTTATCAACGATATCATTTGTGATGTATCAAAAATATCAATTGGTATATCACTACAACATAATGCTTAGTGGGATACTGAAGTGTTTTTATGCTTTTTATTTTGGTATATTATGTCGGGAGCGACATCCTTATTGTAAAAAGTGGTCAAGAGTTTCTATTCAAGTTTTATTCGGTTTACAGTAACAGGATATGTTTTGGTTTTAACATGCGAAGAATTTTCCTCTGGTTTATTTTATTCAATTTCATGAATTACATACATACAGTTTTTAAGTCTTCATTAGGATTATTTGCAACAATCGCTCCAGACATCATGTACCAAAATAAAAAACACATCAAAGCACTTCGGCATTCTACAAAGCATTATGTTGTAGTGATATACCAATTGATATTGTTGATATATCACCAATGATATCGTTGGAATATCAATACAACAAAATGTTTTGTGAGATATTTTGCGGTGTATGATGTCTTGAGGTGGTTGCAGAAGGCCCTGATGAAGACTTAATCGTTGTCGAAACATTGACTATCTGATGGATGTTGTACACGACCAAATCTCAAGAATTTATTTCTTGAAATAGGCGTCTTGTGATAAAGAGGTGGGACAGCGTTGTTGTCAGCTGATGGTGTCCGCCATCACCGACACTAACTCTGGCAACGTTGAGTATTTGTGGGATTCTCTGTAATTCGTCCAAGAGAGGAAAAGGATCTTCGACTCAACACCCAACACAAAACCTCATTTCTGTTTTATTAAACTATAGTAAATGTGCAAGAATCTAAATGACAGTGAGAGACTTCAAGCAAAGAACTGACACCAATCATCGCTCAATATCTCTGCTGCTAAAATGCAAAAAACTCGTCAAATTCCACAAATAAACCACTAAATTAACCTGGCAAACATCTCCCTAAAACATCACCTGGCAGACACAAAAATCACATTTTTTGATTTGCAACCACACCTGACTGCCAAGGACTTTACCCAGCACGGTTTACACCTGAAACCGTCTGGGAAACAGCACTTCGGTTCTCTCCTAGCTTCACATCTGACCTCACATCATCCACCTCCTCCATTACCTCCTCCTGCACGTACCTCATCTCCTCCTCCACCTCCCTCTACTTCTACCTCATCTCCTCCACCTCCCTCTGCTCCTACCTCATCACCATTTCCTCTTCCTATCTCCTCACCCATTTCTTCTCATGTCCCCGTACTTTCACCTACTGCTTCCTCATCTCCCACGTCCTCATCAATTCCTCCTGCCGCCCCCATACACCGTTACAACTTGCGCTAAGGAGTACGATGTGGTACTCGAAAGTGACAATCGCGTTCAGGTGCAGTGTGCAGGCTTCATCCGGAACTAGAAGCTGTACCAAATTCAAATTCCTCTCCACAATCTAACGTCGATTCCATTTCTCGTGAGTCACAAACTCTTTGCGAAAATAAAATAATTATATTTCATCATAATGTCCAATCCCTTTCAAACAAATTGACAGACATTGAAATTCTGGT
>NNCF01129805.1:418549-434184 GCA_002313205.1 Laupala kohalensis | reverse complement strand
GATATATATATATATATATTAATAGTTATTTCTTCTTGCTTCCCTCTTCGTTTCAAACATGATAAATAATGAAATAATGGAAGTTAATTCTACACAAAAGTTATTGTTATTAGGAATATATTCTCAGTAGAAGGATATTCGGCCCATATTAAACGGAAAAGTAAAACTCCAGAATAAATCCATTTCGAAAGACAGAGACGAAAATCTAAAAACATACGTGAGCATGAAGTGCATAAAGATGCTTTGAAAAATATAAATATTTGATACAGATCTATCACGTTTCCAATATATCCATAAAGAACATCCTGACACTCGACATGAACACATTCATTTGCCATAGAATAAAAATCTCAGTCATGTAGAAAAATCTTCACGAAAAAGAGAGGTTTAACTTTTTGTGGTAACATGTCGATAGTGCCACGACGAAAGTGACGGAAGTAGAGTAACGTCCGGGTCAAATGTCACAGCGGGATTGCCAATGTAGTCATAAAAATCTGTGTTTTATTCGTATCGATACGGATCTCTCGCCATAACTTTTCTCCGAATAGTCATCTCGTTATCAGACACATAAAAGTTTTATTTGGGAGTCAAACAATCTTACTCGCAGTATTTCTGATGTGTCAGTTCAAACACAAGATTCTTTCATCTGTGGAAAAGAAAAAAATCGTGCGTAATATTTTAACTTCTGCCCACAAAAGGACAATATACTTTCCAAAGTCGTATGAAACTTTTTCATATCTGGAGTTTCTGGCCTATCACAGAAACAGCTGACTGTCCTCTCTTTCGCGGCAATGACAAGTATTGAATCAAATCTAAAATTACAAAGGAAATCACTATTTCTTGTGGTATTGGTTACAATATAAATTAAATAATCACATCTGACTCTGACTATATTTTGCATTAAATTTATACGAATTATTAATAATTAATGTGTACTTTCAAATAGTTGTATCCACGTAAACATCATAAGAACGTTGAACAGTCAAAAATACGATTAATGCTTTTATATTCACTCTATTCCAGTGCTCTCAATTGGCTATGTCGAGTCACTTCGGAGGCAGTATATGAAGTGATTGCAATTCTAATTCAATTTAACTTCGAAAACAAATTATTAAAGAAAAAGTAAATATTTAAAATGTACGATAACAATTCTTATAGTCCAGAAAATAATATTTTTAATGATACCTCTTTTTTAGTAATTGGTTAAATCAGATGGATATTAATAAGTCACCTTTAAGAAATAAAATTTAGTGATAATTACAACATTTTTTCACTCTTCAGTACGCAATAAAAGCAGTGATATTACAATATTTGTGACAAAAGCATACGTAGTAAACTTTCGCTTAATCTAACAATCCTTTTTCAACATTTAACTCCCTTTCAAAATACTCTTAAAGCAGAACGTTAGAACGAATCGACGAAAATAAATTGCTGAGTTAGGGTTTGATCAAAGGACTCTTTCATTGAAATCGTGCCTCTGAACTTCTGGCAGTATCTCAGAGTGAAATACGGACTCCAAGAGAACACAATTATTTTTGCGCGCAGCGGTGTTAAGTACCGCTCCAGAGTCGTGTGGGCACAGTGCCCACCCCTGTACTCACGTCTTTCTGGTCACACGTCCACTCACCCCCTTCGCTGAGACGGGTCTTTTCAGATGGAGCCCTTACAATTCATCGCCCTTTTATGGTTGTAACGCTAAAGTATGAGAACTCGCGATTTCGTTATCGAAGAACGTTTTCGCCGTTTTCGAACGATTTCTTTGAAATGCTACGGATGAAAAACAAATAAAAACTGAATGACAATATGCAGATAATTAAAATTCTAAAATTCAATCAGATGTAAAATATTCAACACTTATATTTGTTAATTTATTAAACACACTTCTGTAATTCTCATAATATTTTCACACTCTTAGTATTTAGTATGAATATATCGATATCCAAGCCTTCTAATCATTGAGAATATTCTTTTCAGCCAATATAATTAATATTAAACAGGTTTCGGATCGATTTGCACTAGAAAGTAGGAAATTATGCTCTAAAAAGTTCAAAATATACTTTTAAAATATGAACTAAAAGTTCAAGATATTCTCTAAACATGGAATTAAGTGCACTAAAAAATTCGAAATATGAACTAAAATAATATGTTACATATTTATCTTCCTACTACAAAGATATTGCAAGTGCAATTTGGGTTAATTGAATAATACCACTAAGCCCGTTCAATACAGTACAAGACTTTTAAACAGAAATGTTTAAAATATGCAATTTTGTGAAATTTTTGATTGACCTCTTTGGGTTTGCTTTAAATTGTTTTGACTTAGGTTTAGGTTACATTAATGTAATCAATCTAAATTTACCTATTTATTTTTGAAATAATTTAGATTGATTACATTAATTTAACCTAAAACTAACTCAAAACAATTTAAAGCAAACCCAAAGAGGTCAATCAAAAACCCCACAAAATTGCATATTTTAAACATTTCTGTTTTCATATAAATGCATTTCATATGAAGTATTAAATTAAATTCAAAAGGTCCCGCAATGTTAAAAATGCTAGCAATCAATTCCTAAAAGCCATATCAGGAAAAAATATGCAAAAGATGCCGAATCCGAGTTCTCATAATTAGATACAATTTTCCACGTTAAATATCTGAATGTATCGACGGAATGTCCTCTGATGGTACCTTCGAAAATTTCTTGGGGAAGTAAGATTATTAAAATTCTATGAAAGACTAGTTTTTAGCTCAAAACATAGCTTGCACAAACAATTTTTTTTTAATTGAATAACACCCCTAGTTTTTTAATCTACATTTTAATACCTTCTCCAGGAAAATTTGTAAAATGAATGGTTGTATTCCAGAAAAATTCGCGAGTACTCTACAATTATGCTTCTGACAGTATATAGAATGGTTTAAAACTCTTAATTATGTTTCCCCAAAGATATTCATTAATTATTTTTATCTTCTATAGAGACTGAAAAATTCAGTTACAAAAATTGGAAAGGACGGGTAAATTGTAAATAATGTCATCATAGACTTAATTTTTTGTTTAATGGTCCCCTTAATTTTTTGAAATAAATTTTTTCTTGATTATTCCTGAAATTCCAAAAGCAAGAATGAGACAACGACGTTTCACAGAGCTAAGCAGGAGGTGTAGCAATGGCTGATCCAAGACTCTACAATCACACATTGATCTAAGGGGGATTGGATTAACTACACATTGAACTCTGCGAGTAATAAAAAACCAAAATTAATCCGAGTTTAAATTGGTTACTTATATAAATAGTTCATATTTATCACCAACGTAAATACAGTCACACATAATAATCGTGATTTTTGATGCCTTATTGAAAATAAAATATAAATGTACATACTTAAAAAAAGGAATAGTTAAATGAGTAAAATGTTGGGTAAATGTTAGTATCCCAAATAAAGTCAATAAGCTGCAAAAGAAGTTGTGTCGAAACAGGATATTTAATGGCCGTACTTCTATTCTGAATTCTACTTACGACCGTGATATTTCAGTGTAACATTCCTGTCTCATGATTATTTGCCCAGATATGAAGGGTATAATAGATGGATCCTGGATGTTTGAAGACCACTTACGCTTATTTCGAGAGCAACGGAAGCGATATCGCTGTTACAACGTCAATTGCTGCTCGGGGTCCGGAGGGGTTTAGTACCAAACACGCCATAAACTGGATGAAACATTTCTTCACCACAGGGATTTTATCCTCACCATCTGTTTGTCTTCTTTGGAGAAAGTTAAAATGTGTTATCCGAGGTTGGTCATCCGCCATTAAAAACGCAAACTCTACCTGAAAACTCAATAATTATATTCGTCATTCTTCATGAAAATTTCTACTTTTATATTCATTACAACACTACAACTATTATAACATAAGACCGAACTTATAATTTTTTATTAAATATGTTGTTAAAAAATTAACACAAATACAGAATTTTAATGGACGTTTTCCATTGTAAAGAGAACAAGACATCTGGAATTTCCAAGTTCTCTTCAAAAATTCTCGTTCATATTTCGCCAATAAACAATTGTATTCATTCATAATTAATTAATTCATCATTGTATTCAATCATTCATAATTAATTCTGGAAGTATTTTTGAAAATTAAAAATTCAATTTTTGACCCACCTTCGTACATAAGCGTCATTGTCAGTGAGTGAGTGCTTGATTCACTCACACATTCATCAACACAAAGTAATAACTATAAGAGACAGACACTTTAAATTTTAAAAGCTTTTGTATACGCTTTTTAAATTAATAAAGGAGAGATTCTTCATAATTCCTATTTCGGGTGAAATGCGACTTTTCAAGATAACTTTCGGTCAGGTGAAAATGGCCACGAGCTGGGAATCGATCCCGGGACTCCTGTTATGATCGCAGGGGTGTTAACTATTACACCACCCGCTCGCCTTCCACAATTGTACACCACTTCCAAACAGACCTAAACCCCGGAAGACCAGAGAGAGAGAGAGAGATCCCCATACAGGAGATAAGTGAACCGTTCGCCTACCATGTTCGATTTTTTTAATCTGAAATTTTGGTGGAAGTCATATTTTATGACAAAAACAAAATGAGAGGGTGCCCCGTTCCAATTTTGTGCAATGTACCTTCTAAAAGGGTGCCTCTGTGCCAAATACCTTTGGCAGTTGGGATGATTTAAAATGATACACTTTTGAAATTCGGATGGGGTATCCTCACATTTTGTTTTATGTCTTTATTAGAACCACCCTCGTGTATTCATTCTTCCTGTATTTGTAATGATTTACTTGACAATGAGTGATATTCGTGTTGAAGTACTTTTCGATCGAACGAGAATTATTTATAAAATCTTTGGACAATTAAAATATAAGGAATTGAAATAAGCTGTGTTTCGATAAGCCAAATTCTTAAAAGAAGGGCAAGTATTTCTTCTTTACATGAAAAATGAGATTATGTAAATGTGCCTATAGTGACGGAGGAGGGAGGAGTAGACAACAATATGGGTAATGCGACGTAACAGTGGTAGAGATAAACATGTGTGGGAGTGTAGGCAAGCAGCTGCACGGGTTTCGTGTGGGTGGAGCGCAGCAAGATTCTCAGACGCACGTGGTTCGGATCAAGGCCGGGCCTTCCTCAAGGCCTCTCGCCTCGCCTTGGACAGGACCTTCGGAGAGCAACGCCCTCATATAAAGAAGGGTCACGACCTTGGGCTTCGCGTAACCCAACTTGTATTAAACGTTTAAAATATTTATAGGAGATACTCTCATACCTCGTACGAAAGTTTAAAATCATCGTTCCGGAAAACCAATTTTATTTTTTTGAAATTGACCAATATACTAAATATCTCAAAATTTACTAATTATTTTGATTATTTAAAAAAAATCAGATGAATAAATAAAATCATACTGGAATTGCTTCTATATTAGAGGAGTTCGACACTGTATCTTGAGGCACGCCGTCAGGGGGTACCGCGTGGAGGTTCCTCTATGCTCTCGTTGTTGTACAGTGTACACGACCACCATCTGTTCTCAGACGGCATTCTAATGACAAGAATGATAAGATGATGTGCGAATGAGGTGAGGAGTGAATCATGATGCGTGAATGTTGAGGTAAAATGAAAGGCATGGAAAGCGGGAGTACAACAGGATAACCTGTTGCAAATCCGCTTTGTCCACTATTGCAAATTCCACTTACATCATCAGAGATTTGAACCAACGTCTCCAGTGGAAGAAGGCAGTGCATTACGCTACGGATATCAGATGAGTTTCAATTTACGGGCAACAATATTTTATTTCACATTAAATTTAATACGCAAAATGTTGAATAAAGTTGTTTTTTATAAAGATTTTTATTTTGATTGCGAGTGTTAGGAAAATGGTAGCTGAAATAAATTCGAAATGTCGATCGAATGTAGAGATGCACCGCTTTACTAATATAGATGTTTTTTTTCTGTTTGTGTTGAGATTAATTCCGGAGTAGTGACACCCCCCCAACGATTCTCTTCAATACCCTTCTCGTGTTCCATCTGAAAACTCAAAGAAATAACCTTATAATCAAGTGACAGTAGCGACCTCACTTAAATCTGTATGTACTCTATGTAAATCATGGCAACACTGCAAAGGCTGGTCGTTCATTGTTTGAAATATTCTTTTGTAGAATTATATTACAAGAATATTATATCATAAGAATGTCATCGCATTCAAAACCTCGAGTCTCATAAAATAATTAATCCATTAACCAGTAGTTTTCAGAAATCGAAAAATTTCATTAAAAACAATTATTGCTTCGCTCATTTCAAATGAATGTTTTGAAGTCAAAAATGCAAATAATTAATTTTTAGTTACTTTTCATAAGTGACATCAAGCTAAGCACTAGATGGGAAACTTTGTTGTTACAAACAGGCTACGTTACTAATACTTAAGAGCGTGGAAAACAATTAAAAGTGTTCTAAAAATAATTTTTATTATCGCTAAACATACTTCAAGAAGTAGCACTTATTTAGCGAGTGTAGTAGAGAAAAATACAGACCGACATAATATTTTTTGGGAGAAGTATCGTGAAACAATTTAACAATTGTCACTCGAGCAGCTTCTCAACAATTCGCGGTATCCTCGAGAAGATGGTCCGTTCGATCAAATCTTGATTCATTCCAAGAGTAATTTGAAGCTCGTGCTCTTGATTTGCGATATGCGGAGTTTTACTTTCAAGCAAAGTCATGACGACGGCTCTTCTGAATTTAAGGTCCGAAATAAGGGCGTGCTGTCTTGCAATCAAGCACCCATGCAGAGAAACATTTAGAAGCCATGAATTGACGGGTCATTACAATTTCTGGTTGCGAATGCCAATTATATAGGCTCACGTTTTGACCATACAACTCGCAACATCTTATACATGCGACATAAAGCTCTACTGGGTTATATCGCATGTTTCTTGACCTGATGGAACTTCTCAATATGTTCGATCCTCTAATTTCAATGTGTTATTTTCGTATTCTTCTTAACACTTTGAGTAAGACAATATTTATTGAAAGAAGTATGGAAGTTTAAGGTCTTTAAATATGTAATTTTGCTTCCTCAAATCGCATTCCAATGTTAACTATTTTTATAGTTGATGTATAATAGAAAATACTTTAGGCAGGAGGGATCCATTCTGGTCTATAATTCGATTTTAAGAATTATTTTATTTTATCTTGAAGTATTTACCAACACACAGTAACATGAAAACTCATTTCCCTTTATCTGGCGTAACAATACATTTTTTTCTTAACATATTATTTCAATACATTTTTATTACATAATTACGGCTTTTCATTAAAAAAACAAAATATCTTGGAGACCGAGTTTCGCACGGATGGCTCACAAAATAGTCATTCGATTTTCAATCAGTCAAATCTTTTAATATAGTACCGATGTATGACCTCGCGCATAATGAATTCAAAAAATAGTTTTCGCAAAAGGGATGCAAACCATGGTTTACTTACTCAGTCACACTGCTGTGCAACCATAAATATAACGAATGATAATTCCATACGTAAGTATTTTGCTAATTAGGTAACTGCAGTTTATGTCGCCCATATAAGATTTTTTGTGTCCGGGTTTAGGGAGTAATTCTTAAATTTCGTGGAATTGACACACTTTACTTACATGGTTGAACACATACAGAGAGTAAATAGAAAATAATAACCTTTTGTCTTAAATTGTACTTGCTTCATTTATTCACACATTCGTAAACAACTGAAAATTATCTATTCATAGTAATCCACAATATACCCTATTTATAATATTAGACATTACTATTAGACATACATATTTAATTATGAGATACTAAGTGTCGGATACTTGGTGACATCCGTGAGAGAGTATTCGCCGTCCCTACGACACTGATCAGTGGCGAACAGTCTTCAGTTGAAAGAAGGTATTTTGCATCTGATTGGTAATCACTTATTCTTCAGTTATTTACTTTCGAATTGTATGTAGGTATAAGGAAAATATAAGGAACGACCGAAAAATAAATCGAGATCTCTTCAGGTCATAACGATAATGGTGTGTATGTGATCGATTTTTGTTTATTCTACACACAAAATAATCAACGTATCCGAACCAAACTTGAGAATTTAGTTTGAGTACATTTAGAATAGGGACCCATTTCTGCAGAATCTTTCAGAACGTGGGCGTTTTACTCGTGTCAGCAGAATCTTCGCACGCTGCCGCCTACCTTGCACATAACTAAGGAAAGGGGGCAAACTGGGGTCAGCGTTGAAATAAAATACTCTACACGCGTGTTCATTTTCCATCAGAGATTGAAAAGAAAGGCTGGACTACAGCCGTATTCTTTGGGTATTTATTTTTTTGTTTTTAATAAGGTAGTTGTTGAATATTGTTATCGGATTCTATACTGAATTTTATTTGAATTGAACAGCTATAATAATACATTTTAACTTTGATGTATCTTATAGTCCATTTATTTCTTTGTCAATTATTATTTTACATGAATTCTCTGGTTCGTAGAGCTTTCATTCAATGCGATTTTGTTATTACTACTTTACATCAAAAGTAGTCGTGTCAAATGAATAGTGTTTATTTCATAATGGTTTAGACTTGAAAATACTATGTGTGGTAATTTCATTACCTTTTTAATAATAAGATAAAAGTTCGTCGAAATTTGTTCGTGATATAGGGATCAATGTCTCATATATGAACGTGCGAGGTCCGACGAGAAAGTTATATTTTCATTAATTTTTGACAACATGATCTGCCAAATTATACTTTCCTCGTGTGTTTAAAATTGTAATCGTTATTATGGAAGAACCGTTTTTTTCAATTAAAGAAAAATTTTTAAGTCAGCTTATTCGAAAAACGCCGGTTCAGTCAGCTTGGTGTGCTGTTGGTGGCGAATCTGAGTTTTCAAATTCTTAACTAATATATAACTCTTATTTGTTGGATTGCTACAAATAAAAAAATCATAAAGATTGAAAGAAAACTTGAGATGAAAACTCATATGAACTGAAAGAAAAATTCTTCTTGCAGGTAAACAGAAAACTTAGCAGTTTTATTCGCATTGTAGTTACTCATCTGCAATTTATTTATAGCAATAGTTAAAAAGAGGATGAAAGTATAATCAGACTTATATCATCGACAAAAATGAGTAAAAAAATCGCTCGCTCGGGGATTCGACTCCTGGACACACGCACATTACCCCTATATACACCACCAAGTCCTGTGTGTTGTTAAAAAAATTTGTGTTATTAACAATGCTAGAATTAGACAGGTGATAAAATTGTCATACAAAGAAAAGAGACCATGTTATATCACATTTTCATCTCAAAATACATCTAATATGTGTGATTTTCATTAAAATCGTTAGTGCTATTTCGAGAAAATGTTTATTAACTTTCCCTTGCCTACATTTTATCATACATCATAACATTCTTATTCTAAAATTTGCTCTTTTTTAATCTAACGTCTATATTACACCTGAAGTGAATAATGTTGAGTTTTGAATGAAAATAATTTATTTTGAAATCTTCACTTACACTTAGCGTTATTCAAAAATTGTTTTAATTAAATAAACAATTTTACTNTTGAAATCTTCACTTACACTTAGCGTTATTCAAAAATTGTTTTAATTAAATAAACAATTGTTTAGAACTCACAAAAGTTCAGTAAATTTTGATGTGAGATCCATTTTTACATTTTTCTTCTGTTATTGTCGGTTATGTGGCCGAGAATTTACCCTCGATGTTTCCTATTTCTTGAAAATGTTTCAACGAGCAACGAGTTGCTTTGTGATACGGTTCATTTGAGTTCATACTTCTACCGAAAGACCAGTCTAAATATTCATTTCTCCAAAAAGTGTAATGATGATTTGTTAACATGTGGCTAGGGTGTCGTGATGAACCCCAGGCGTTTTCAGCTTCGTCTGACAGAAAGTAGCAGGGAGAGTAAAGAAACTGAATTTTCGACATTTTCCGATTTCGCCTTTTTCACTCAGAACCAATGTTAGAAAATAATAACCATGTTTTTCTCTAGTAACAATTAACTTATAAACAATTTTATATCAAAATTGTCTCGGTAGATCTAATATATTCCTGNTAGTAACAATTAACTTATAAACAATTTTATATCAAAATTGTCTCGGTAGATCTAATATATTCCTGGTTCTTTCAACGACCCTTCACGATTTCAAATTTTTCACAGTCTTCGTTTTTATGTCGTATCCTTCCTTTTGTATGTATTTGCCATCTTGTAGATTTTATTGATTACAGTATCTATGATTACAGTACATATTTGTTAATTGTATTTACTGTATTATTATATTATGATAAAATATATTAAATATACTATAAAATGTATTACAGTACATTATACTGTATTAAATGTAATACAGTATATAACTTTATTTAATTAATTAAATGATTACATTATGTAGAAATGATTACTTCTCGTATTTAAAATAATTTTTTAAATAAGTATTACATCCGCTACAGCCCTTGATGGGATGGTCCCTTGCTTGTTTCCGGAGAGTAACTTAGTTTACTATCATATGCAGTTTGCAACTCCTTTTATGGAAATAATGTTTATTTATATTACAGGAAAACATCATCACAAAATACTGATAATGTCGAACTATGTTCAATTGCATTCCCAAATTCAGTAGGCGTAATGTATTCTTTTTCAATATAAAATATTCAGTACGGAAGAACCAGCCCAAGTCTGCGAATCGAAGATTCCGTGAACCCCTGACATCTCGAGATTACAGCATTGCGCTTTCTGCTGCACAATTAACATCATACTAGCTTACCTGGAGTGGACTGGGACTATTTAGAGTATAGTAGATGTGACGCATAGAGGGAAGAGTTACCAACCCGTCCCACAATCAAATAATAACAGTTTTCATTCATTTCGAGACTTCCCTTTTACATCATTTTGACATGCTGTGTGAATCGCAAACTTGAATATCACCAATGGAGCAAAAATACTGAGAAGATAATTGATTACTAACATAATTGGAAAATAAATGAAAAATTGGGCGCCCTCTTCCGTCCCTACGAAATGTTCATGACAACTTAGACGTATTATGACACATTTATAACTTTTAAATTTTATGGGATTATTCATTATTCACTCCCTTTTCCGCCATGTGAGTTAATTATTGAGAGAGGGCCATAATTTTATGGACCTCGCCTCAACAATTATTATTTATGTTAAAAAATACTTTTGTTGTAATAGTTCCCCTTAACGAACTCATACATTTCTAGTTGTGGTCACATAGCCTGATTAGTCATAACTTTTAAATGGAGAAGACGTACATTAATGCGTTTTCATGACTTAATATATTTTTTACTATTTCGCCGCAGAAGATGTTATCTTCTTATTTAATATAAACATTAAGCCCACGATCTTTCACTGATAAATTATGAGGCACTGACCGTCGTGGAATTAATGATGGGTTTAATTCAATCTGTCTACTCGCCGTGAGAATTCACGTTTTTAATGTGGCTTTCTCGAAAAGAGTGGAAATTTCTAAAACCTCTGCGATAAATATTCGAAAATGGAAGTATTATTCTAAGATTCCCTGCAGCGGGCCCAAACACAGAACACACGTTTCAAAAACCAGCCCTCCTCTCCGCTTTTCCCCTTCCCGACAGTAAAGTTACGTCTTGTCCAGCGACAAGGAAAAGATCGGCAGGAAAAACCCGGGGTTGGGATCGTCCCTTCCCAAACGAGGAATGCGATCTTCAATACCTGAATCCCTTTTGACTGCGGGGTTGAGCTGGACACAAGCGGGACGATGAAGAGCAAGGGAAGGTACAAATAAAATATAAAATATTTTTGCTGGAGAGTGCCATGAGTGGAGGGTGACTCGGGAATTTTTGCGGTGTCCTGATGGGCCAATCCACCCATCAATGGCTAACCGTCATTGTCGACGGTGTTTGGTCGATAGTTGTGCACCCGACCGTATCTACCATGATTGTCGTACGATTCAAGTATTTGAAAACATTTAGCTGTAATTTTTTTTTTAATTCGAGCAATATTTTGCGATAATCCTGTTTGTGTAAACGTCAAAGGATTGAAGTACTAACTCTTCCATTAACTAAAAAAGTGAATAAATTATCTTCTTCGGATTACAGTAACTTTTTCACGACTTTCGCTGCGAGAATTTTAAATTAGAACTTATTCATGGACAAAGTCACAGAGATGTTTTCGTAAAGTACGCTGTAAAATTGGGACAATATAACCCAGACGATTTCTTTCGTTTTGTGTCTTAATGTTAGAGACTTCCTTTATCGCTTTTCTTTCAAAAACTTTCCTTACTACCCGATGTCCATTTATCTCCGTCCATTACCTTTATTCTTATCACCACAGATACTAAACTTGGGCACTTAACTCCGTAATCTCGGGACCCTGACTCAAAGGGGACGTCTGAGGCCTTATTGCAGGGACCACCGTTTGACATATTCTATTCACTTCAAGGCTCCTAAAAGCACCCGGAATTACCTCGTCTTTTTTACCTTCCGTCGCCGCTGAACACAACTTGTTAAATCGACCCTTTCGAGATGCTAGAACGCACAGTTTACAACTTCTTTATCCGTATTTCGCCGTCTGCATTCTGTAAGTGGTGCCCTCTATTCCGCGATCTCTTTTAAGAGAACCTCACGAGAACTTTATGGAAGGAGAAGGAGATCAGGAACTTCTTCTCATCTCTCTCTCTTTCTCTCTCTTTGATTTAATTAGACAAATGAATTTACCTCCTCAGAATTTTTACGAAATTAGATTTTTTTATCGTGTCATGTCAATTCTCCCAATTCTATTTACTCTAAACCTTTGATTACCCATGAAACTGAGCAATGTGATAACCAGAACAGCAAATTGTAAAGAGTGAAGTTTACATTTTAGTTCGTTAAATAAATAGAACGTACATAATGGTCTCTCAGTTTCAATTTAAGAACTTTTCGCCCATTACCCCCTGCCATTTTTACTCATCAATCACTACCATTATGTGTTTTACCTCATCTATTGCCTAAATATTGCTTTGAGTAGAACTGTTGAAACCCTGAAATGGAAAATGACTCCTCAAAACGTATCAAATAAAGATATAGATCAAAAAATATTTTGCTGTAGGAAATTAAAGAAACTTTCAACAGACGTCGTCACTTCGCCATTTAAAAAAGTTCTTTCTGGGTTATCGAAATATTTTTATGGGTATTAATCAATCACGGTTGTCAATTAGCGACATTTTCCTTCGGTAAATCCTTTAAATTTTCAACGAAGATTCGTGTTATTTCAATGAGATAAACACCATTTATCTTTCTTCGAGTCAATATACTAGTTAATTTATTAGGCATTCAAAATAAAGTATCATATTCTGCATTTTAGGAGTTAATTATGTTCTTACAGCCACTTAATTCATTACGTGTGGTGCCAGATATTCCGCTTAAATGATAATTTCAGATTTCCCCAATGTTTCCTTGCTTATTTTTCGAATCAGTATGGGAATTTGTGAAAACTGATACTAAATACAAATAGAGTGCTTTTGTTGAGGTTTTTCTATATATTTCCCAATTTTTTTCTTATTATGATGAATCATTCCTCGGAAAACCACGAAGACCAAAGTTTTTTGAACAACCAATACCAAAAAAGAATAATTGTATCGAAATCAAATTTGCCCAGTTAATTAACAATAAAACGAATCCTTGCAAACATAAACCAAGACATTTAATATAATGAAACATTTAGATTAAATTCTATGAACATACAACATGAAACAAATACAAACACTATCATGTGAAAAGCAAATAAAACAAATAATATTTTTTTAAATTCCATATTATACAACCATAATTCCATATTAACCAAGATTTGATTAATTTAGTAATTAAACAATAGGAATCCGCCTTTTTCTCGCATTTCAGATACGGAGAACGAGCGACGGAGCAGGGGAGGAGGGTCTCCTCACTCCACAAAATTTAAAAGGTCACCGTTGAGGAGTGCGGGCGTGAAAAATAACGCGCAGTTCGCCGACAAAAGAGACACCCACATCTGGTACGGGTGCAGTAACCCACGCCACAACAAGCTAGGACTTGTCGGAAAAAAGGTTTTATTAGTGTATCGCAGGCAAGCGGGGGTGTGAGTAGAAGTCCCAAATGGTCGTACGAGTTGGGGGAGTTAAAGAGACGCGTCGACACGAAATGAGCAAGATGCGCCTTGTTTAAAAAACCGTTTCAAAACAGCGGTTGAAGATAGTTCGAATATACACCCAAAGATTCGCGGATCGTGTAACGAAATATACTCAAAATCTCCAATCGCAACTGAGGCACGGGAGGGGAAATAGTTGTGTTATTGGAAGCCGCGATCACGTGAAATTCAAAATTTGAGAACTTTGGAAGTGGAAGAAGAAATGTAGGGAGGGAGTAAACCCACTTAAGGAATGGAAAATGATCCTTCGACACACTTCTAGATTTTTTTTCGCGAAGCTAAGGCTTCAGAGATTCTTCGCACAGCTACTACTTCGAAGATTTTCGCGCGGCTTACTACTTCGAGATGTTTCGAGGCACTAGAGATTTTTTTTAACGAGACTTGTAGATTTTTCGTGAACAGAGCCACTACTCAATTTTATTTTCGAAGTTATCTGATTATATTATAATATCAGATGAGATTTCTGAGTTTGCTATTTTCCGGAACTGAGTCTTTAGTATTTGGCTAGCATTTTCGGCGGCAGATTCTAAATCCGAGACGTGACGTAATTCGTACGGAAAACATGTTCATTCGGTGGGTTCTTTCAAGAAACCGAGGCCAGCAATTGAAGCCAGACGATGATGGTTCGGGTCCGTGCTACTCCTGAGGGCACCCAGACCGCGTAGCTTGAGGGAGGAAGTCACCACCGGTCGAGCCTTCGGTAGTGGCGTCACCAACCAGGTGTCGCTATGAGAACGGAACCAAGTCGGCTTCCCGTGGGGTCAACGCACCCTCCACTCACCACTGCAGTGCTTGATTGGTCATATGGATGAGGTATTTTCACGATTGTTGGTAGCATCCAACACATATCGTCATGCGCTATTGCGAGAAGACGAGTGCGGATCTTATTAAGAGGGGCCCAGAACTTTGGACTTTATGTCTCGTGAAGAGGGGCCAATTATCAAGAAAGAACACTGCCTAATTATATCTTTTAAATTCATCATAAATGTAGTAGCATTTTCAAGAAGCGAGAGTTATTGTCAAATCAATATTTATTTTATTTGTTGAAAGAGAAATTATCTTAATGTTTGTTCAAGAAGTCAAATTTGTTTAAAATTCATATTTGTTGTAGAGAAGCCGAATTCGGCGGTAATATCAGTGTGTTTCATATTTACGTTGGCAAGAAGTTATGTGTGTTATCTTTTGGGGGATAGCATAAGGGTATTTTTATTGTATGTAATTTATGTTCTTTAAAGTTAATGAGTTAATTTGTCTTGAAGCGTTTTCCTGTATGTGGAACACCAGTATGGTTATTTCCCTTAGATAAACAATACGAACCCGATTACGCGTGGACCCCTGAGAAAGAGCTAGTCGAGGCGCATTTATTTTCAAATTAACATAGGTCAATTAATATTATTATTAACAAAATTTTCGTTCTGCCACAATATATATA
>NNCF01129805.1:408172-418539 GCA_002313205.1 Laupala kohalensis | reverse complement strand
TATATATATAATAAAAAGAGATAAAGTTATGCTTTATGAACGCTTAAGAAACCTTATACTTTTCGAAATATTTGCGAAAAAAAGGATAATTTCACCTCTCCCCGAAACCCTAGGCTTTATTTGGTGGTCATTTTACGCACTGAGAGGAAGATATAGAACAGTTTGACGTGGGGTAGAAATTTTCTCTTTGAATTTTTGGGTTTGGTCATTTTTTAGGTAAATGTACTATATTACACCCGCAGTAGACATGACAACTAAGCGCTTTCGTTACATTGGGTACATCTCGCTCCCATTCTTTCTCCGCGAGAATTATACCAAAGGAGAACAACTGGCTAAGGAACAATATCATAATTTTCCTAAAGCATCCGCATATCAGAGGAAGAAAAACCTGAGTCAACAAAAATTAAACAGGAAAGAATAAGAACAGAAGAAGGAAGCTCAGCAAAGCTGAACAGAAAGATAGAATTTGTGGAGAATAAACAAGCTAAATAATAGCACGTGTTAAGTATTTAGAATAAAAGAAAGTAGCAACACAATGTGGAGTACAGTGAATATGAACAAAAGTTTGTAAAATTGTTCCTTTGTTTTTGTTTTTTAACAACAAAATTTTTGTTATTAAAAGACAATATCAGTCAATTCAGTCGTGCTTTTCTTATGATTCAAAGCATGCTACTGACGATGAATGCTATGCAGCCGAAAAAGCTTTCAAGCAATAAAACTGAGAAACAAATTAACGATCTTTAATTTATCATTGTTATTATTCCAATTAGTTATTTCTCTCTTGCATAAATTATGCACTTAATTGTTGTTTTGGAATTGCATTTTTACTACTTTGCCTTTATATGTCCTCGATGCCTATACCATTATCTACAATGAATCAATAAAAACGAATGAATCAAAAATAACAAAAACCAATTGCCTTGAAAAGAAAAAGAAAAAAGAAAATAATCCTTGATATCATGAAGAACTTTAACAAACGTATAAGGAAGTAAACAATAAGTATGTATTTTATAAACTTGCTGATAGCCAAGCTATCGAAGGAATATTTACGGGCGAGAAAGTACACGTGGTTTTCATTCCATTAATGTTTAATAACGAGAGCTGTTTTGTGAGATTTTAAACATTATTGTGAACTTGGTGGCAAATACGCAAAATAATCAACAACATAAGCTGTAAAATAATTAAGAAATGTATTATTTCTAATTTATTATTCTAAACAAATTTACATATTGAGTATAAATGATGAACGTTTGAGAGTAGGACCCATGATTTATTATAAGCGTTTACGAGCGGAAGAGGAGTGTGGTTAGAGACAAATGAAGAGGTTCGTGCGTAGAGGAAGATGGAGGAAGTGGCAGACGCGTGCTTGATGTTCCGGCATGAGGCGGTTGACGGCACTCCGCTCTGGCACGAGGTTGTTTCCTGTAGCGGGACATACGTCTGTGTTCTCTTGCGGTCAGCTAACAAAGTCCTCGAGTCGTGCTTCAGTCTGAAATATGGACTACATACTTGCCAAACACTTAGCGAAAGTGTCTTTAATATTTATTGCTGAGTATGTACCAGTTTGTTAACTTAATTAAACCTTTCCGTACATTACCAATGTTATTATTATCATAGCAAACAAGATATCTTATTTTTAATAATATTTTTTTTTGAACAGTATTGGTTTGCCTTTCATATCCCCTCATCTTAGTATATACTACCCCTCACCACTCCACCCAAACGGGATCTAGGGATGTTACCTCGCCCCCCGTGGTTGCTGTATCCTTACATAAGTATCCCTATTCATTTCACAGACGCAGATTACAGTGGATTCGACATTAATATCGGCTGTTTTTGATATTTTATACGTGTCACACCCTTCGACCCCCACTTTTAGGGAAATCATTCACCCCATATGGACTGACCTTGGACATAATGACACAAGAAATATGAGGGCTGGCACGATTAGAAACACTTTCACCTGCCACTGATTGTCGAAAGTCACGAATTGAGAAACTCCTTTACCTGTACATTTGGAACATTAGGACTCTTCTGAACCGCGCAAGTATTAATTTTGCCAAGTCCCTGCTTGAAAATCAAGAACATTTCTTGAGAGCTTCTAGTTGTCACTCTTTTTACTACTTGGTATTTTGATGTGTGTGTATATCGAATAGAACTGAAAACCCTATATGATACTAATTTAATGAACGCCAAATAGGAACGCGTTCTGTGAGGCATAAGACGCAGATAGAAACTTTGGAAATCCGATTGTAATAATTAGAAAAATGTGAATACACCTTGTGGAGCTAGCGACGCAAAACTGGTCAGAGACAGTTGATTGGCGGAATTCACAGTGCATAGATTTTAGTTGGAGTGGGGAGAATTGCTGAGAAGGAGGAAATGCGACAGGTATCGCTCTCAATCGTACGTGAATGGTCAGAGAGGACGGTCGCACTCAATCTTACGTGGCTGGTCAGAGGCGACGGTCGCACTCAATCTTACGTGGCTGGTCAGAGGCGACGGTTCGGTCTCATATTACGTGGCTCGTCTGAGGAAACGGTCGCTATTAGATCTTGCGCGAATCGTCAGAGAGTACGGTTTGAATTGAATATTTTGAAAAGCGTTGTAAATAACGATCCGTGGATCAAAAGAAAGAACATAAGAACGCAGTTTGAAAGAATCATATTTTGTGGTCCGTATCGCAATTGAATTTACTAACGAACGGCCGAGATATTATTTCATTTAAATGGCCTATGAAGTTTGTTTTACTAGTTGAAATCACAGTAAGTACATGTTACTCTGTTTATTTATACCGATTTCAGATATTTTTGTGATTTAATTCTACCTACAATGTCTGAAGATTTTCAGCTTCTTTATTAAGTGCCTGGCCTTCGCCGCCAGTTAATAAAATGGACTACATTTACTATTATTTACATTTTATAAATAGGCTGATTCTCGGCCGCCAGGAAAGAGAATTTTCTGGACTCAATAAAATTCATTACAATTTGAAAAACATGGAAAATTTTCAGTACAAATTTTGAAAAATGTTTAACAAAGAGTTTAAGAATACATTATCATAGAATTATGATATAAAGTTTTAAAAGTTTATTTTTTAAATAAATATATGGATCTAGATCCTTGTTCCAACAATACCAAAATAAGTACCAGTTTCATTAATACGAAATTTTTTCTTTTTCTTTCAAACAATTCACAATAATTACATGTTTTTAACCTATAGATGGTGCACTTGTTCTTATTGCCTTTATCTTTTGATAAATAAGTTCCAATCTATAGTCTTTCTCCTTGGCGCGTTTGACATGATTCTGGATGGTATGATAATTCTTCTCACTACAATAAATAAATAAATGCTAATTAATGAAATGAGTATAAATTTATCAAATAATAATAACAATAAAGTTATTTAATTAAATGTGAATATTCAATATATAGAAAGGAATGTGTCCCATATATAGGATTTTAGAAATTATACATGATAATTCTCAAATACGAATCAGCCTTGTGGGTAATATAAATAATGCACGAATAAAAGAAATATTTTGGAAGTTTAGTTAAGGTACTCAATCTAGTATGAATAATATTGTTTCTGATGGATTTCCAATCTTTGGTTGTCATGATGTTAACCGCATTTGGTTGGTTTTCTTGCTCCCCGTAGATCAAATTCGATTGCTTGTTTCCAATTTCTTCTCTTGATTTCCTCTTGATGACATTTGACGCATGCTTGCGCATTATAACTCTCTTAGGCACTGATTCATGGTTGTGGGTGTCTTCCGAACAAGAAAAAATGTTTATCTCACTGATGGTAAAAATCTTCGCTGTATTTCTAGTTCATATCCAGCTAGTGTTTCTAGTTCATATCCAGCCGCGTCCGTCCAAAAAAAGCGACCGTAGAATTTATATTGAAAGTTTTTATGCTCTAAATTTAAATTTCATTTTTAACTGAACAAAATAAAACACAATTTTCACTCATTTTGAATACTCGCATTAAATTATCATAACTAAAACCTGTCAATATTGAAATTTCTTTAAACTCTACATAAATATTTTAGTGGCACAATGAGACACACAAGTAACCATGAAGGCAACTTGAGTACCATTCAGAGCAGCTCTCCAGAGGGTGGCAGGGTAGGAGTAATGCGGATTTGGAATTTCCGGAGTCGGCCCTCAGGTAAACAAGGAAGGTTCTCAATTCGTGCCTATGGATTAGTAGACCCTTTTCTAACCTTTCCTCGCAATCAAAATAGTTTCTCAATTTGAGTCTGTCCAAAATATGATTATTCATCCTAGAATCGCCGAAAACCATGGATTCGACACCAATATCGATTGTTTTCCATTATTTTTACGTATTTAACACTCTTAAAGGGTTCAACAACTGAAACAACGACATTGGTAGAATATTTATTTAACTCAGAAATATGAAAACCATGGATCTGATGCAAATCGATTACAATATTTTTTTTCTGTCATTCGCATTCTCATCCCCGTTTAAGGGCACAAAATGTGCCTCATTGCAACGGGTACTGAATTTAGACTTAAATGGTATCAGAAGTACCACTATCTCATTGGTGCCGAAAGCATTGGATTCTTCACCGTTATAGGTAATTTACGATGATTTATACATCTGATCCCTTTCCCTAGGCGTGTATGATGGTTGATCGTGAACTTTAGTGTCATCGGAAGTGTTATTATGCGTTACAGCGGCCACAAATAATATGGTCGCAACACCGATGTAGATCATTATCGATTTATTTTACATATCATTCCCATTTCACTCCTATCCAAAGGGTGTATTTTCCCTCATCTTGGACTTAAGTAACATTGCGAATGTCGGTATTCATATCGGAAGGTTTCAAATTTTTATAAGAAACATCAATATTTATCGTTTTCCATATTTTTGTCACACTATTCCCTTAACCGCGGGGTGTAGGGGTCAATTCACAATTGTGGACTCACGCGGTACAGAGGGTGTCACTATTCAACTCAGCGGCCAAGGCAACTACGGTGTCAAAACAATTATCGGTGTTCTTCATTGTTTTTACTTGACACCATCTAACTATGCGGTGATAATGGTGTATTTTCACTCATGAGGACTAATCGTTGGCTCAGCATTGTATGACTCTAATCAGGGGACCTCAAAATCATTTATTCAATCTTCAGGTAATCAATCAAGCTGCTCCGCCAAGCGGAGAAAACCCGAAAACAGTCACTAGCGCATTAATTACTATGTGCGGCAGATAGCCAACTCACCTTCCGCGAAGGAATGCCTGACGGCAGACACGTGGGAGGTGTGACGACGTTATGGGAGGTGGTTTTAGTGAGTAGAAATCCCGCACCCCTTGTAGTACGGACTACAAGGTGTCTTTCGACGGTTTCCACATGCCGTGGTAAAAATTATTTTCTACATCAAGAGATTTCGATGAGTTAAAAAAAATACACGTGTGTTCTGTGAACAATGGTGAGTACAGTTATTGAAGAAAAAGATACTGTTGTGACATTCGACACGTTTACTCAACAATGCACTGCCACCTTCTGTGTAGACTTCTTGGTTACACCTTACTTCTTTCTCAGCTCTTCTATAAAATACTAGTGAATTCAGCGAGCAAGTAAGAACGGGTTTTGGTTGATTCATATTCAGGTACATAACGGAACACTAGCTATAACAGCGCGTAAACGATGTGCGTTCCTTTTTACATAATATATATTATGTTTAAGTATGATATAGAATATATAATTATCAGCTTATTCTTTGACGATATCTTCACATAATATAGTAATAATTTTAGTGAACCTTAAGAATATTATTCATGTGCGAAAATTTGGAATAACTCACCAGTTTCTAGTACTTAAAACTGTTGTAAGTAGTACAGTAAAAGAGTCTACGCAATTTGATTGTGCAAAAACTTACTTCTGCCAGAGAGATTAATATATATTCATGAGCCATCAATTTCAATTTAAAATCCATTAAAATTCGTTCATGCTTCGCCATTTGGTCCGTACAATAATTTATCATTGATTGCTTGTAATTCGTATCTTGAGTTGGATGCTTCACGTTTTATACAACTCTTAACATATTTTCCATTCCCTGATGATCGTGCTCTCTCGAAACATTCTTCACTTATTCGGAGAATGGAGAAGCGAACACGTACAGTGAAAGAACATAATATTCTAGATGCATAAAAATTAGACTTACCTGCGATGGGGAAGCGCGGCAATCGTCCTGGTAAATGCGGGGTCGCTTAAAGATGATACCGTATATTATTTTGGTTTGGGAGGTTACAACAATTTGTTTTCATGCTATAATCACTTGACAGGAATATAGGATCAAATTCTTATCTTTTATAAATACTACATAGAATGAATTTTTTAACATAACTGCTCCGAGTTTCGGCAAGGTTTATTAATTTAAAACATTTCATTTATGAACGTAGATTACGGAATCACTAACATTATCATCCAAGAATTTCAATTGTGAAGATATTAAAATAAATGGAATTTATAGACAGCACAATAACTAGAGGAGATTTGATGATCTTGTTAAATATAGCAAATATCAACATTTAAATTACAGAGGTTTACATTGATGTTATATATTGTTGTTATACGATGTTATATATAAATGAATAATATTGTTGTATCATAGTGGAAAAACGATGCATTCCATATTTTCAAAAATGTATGCATACTTCGGAAATCTTAAAGACTTGATGTAACAGCTCATATTTTTTAAACATAAAATCAAAATTCATTATCCCATTTTTTGTGCAAATGTGTATATGTTTCGACATCAAACTCTTGCGAGATTCTTCTGTTGTAAATGATGTAAATATAACACCGCATTTAAATAATGAGAAGGTTATAGATAAATCCACGATGGAAACAGACTGAAAGAAATAGGGGAAAAAATGAGGAGCTTCTGAATTACTATGTGATTCATTTATGAAAACTAGTGATACAAAAAGTAAAAGATATAAAATCGATGGTACCGTACTCCCATTGATTTATTTAATACACAGCAGACATTCGAACTGTGGTCAAGAATAGTTCGGATAATAAGTAATTCGGATAATCAAAATTCACTAAAAAATGAAATACGCTGTACAGTCAACTACGTTTTTACATAAAATAAATTTGTTTATCTGAGTGTACCATATAAGGAGTATTGATATTTATCAACGTTAATTCTGGGTTCCGAAGTTTTAGTACTCATCTGTTTCGAAGTTGACCTCTTTATTACCGATAAGTCTCTAATTGTTTTAAGTTAGACATCTTCATCGTTTTGTTATTTTTCTTTTCCATGATTCCAATTCGGATAATCTACTGCACCGCTGTCCAACTTATCTTAGCCCGCGTGTCATTTTCGACCGATCAGACGGGCACGGGACTGTGTTTGGCAAAATGTTGCCCGACGAATGAAATTAATGAGTGATATTTATTTAACACAGTATTTTGATTCTCAGCAAATTTACATTATTTCAAGCTGGAAAAAATAAACAGTATATTTTTTTAAAAGGTTTTTAACACGTAGATTATAATATAATGTTTTAATATTATGAGGGGTAATTTTGGAAACATTTTCTATTTTCTCTCACCGGACAAGCCATGTCAAATATATATTCAGACGGCGTAGATTTATACCAACAGTGTTGTGCCCCCCAACGTTGGATGAAAAAAAAATTGATGTAAAAAGTGCATGTCCGGTTAGCCCTGAAGCAGATATAAGATATATCGAAACTTTGGCGTTACAAAAAATTTGTGTTTTACCTAAAGGCAAGAATACCCTTTTTTGAGTAATATGGAGGCTGAAAATATGATCAACGATGAAAAAAGTAATAAAACTCGTGTCGGGTCGCCAGTTGCACAGCCCTGCTCTGTTGAATTGTAGCAGCAAGGCATTTGTCAACGGTCTTGTGTGAAGTCACGTGGCCCATTGACATTGGAACGAATGAGACACGCCTCCTTCTCCGCTTAGAAGGCAATGGACAACGACGAAGCTCGGAAGGCGAGCACCTCGGAAGGTGAAGAGGGAGGGAAGGAGACGGTGGCACGGCGTGTGGTCACATCACAGGGGGAGGGGGGGGGGGGGACCGGCTGCACGTGAGGCACGAGGCATACCCCTCCTCGCGTCAGGGTCAACAGGACATTACTATAGCGAAGCGATTCTTTTACTCTATATTTATTACGAACGCATACACGTGTACTGAAATGGTAAGAGGGGAGGAAATATGTGAAACACATTACACGAGTTTCTGAAACTCCTATATATTTGCCCATTATATAACAAATACCACACTTTTATAATGATTTTGAAACATTTGACAATAACAACAGACAATTATAGTTTATAATGCTCAACACATATTTTGATTTTAATGACAAAAGCGACGGCGCAACAAAATACGACGATTTTCTCGATGAAAGTTCAGTAGAATAATTTCTTTATAACATTTAGTTTTCTTTCAAATATTCCATCGAAGTTTTATGAACTTCCGCCGAATAATTTTAATTTCGAAGAAACTGCCCAAAAGTTTCGGTTTCTTTTTGTCAAAAAATGGATTTCCCAGTCAGAATTCTGGGAATGCTAACAAACCCTGATTCTATAAAAAATGGATAAAACTTGAGAGAGAAAAAGATGAAGACTGATAAACAAGCAAAGGCTCAAAGCATGCCAATTGTTTACCACAAACAGTGTAATCATACACCTTTATCGGTAACACAGGTTGCGCTCCATTACTCTTTATGATCAAATTCTCACCATTAGAGATAATATCCGACATTATTATACGTGGCATGGTAAATAAATAATCCTGCTAACTGACCTTGTTCTCTCTTGGCAAAGACGAACTTCTATTAACTCAGTGGTACTATTACTGAAATGCAATCGATCAGGTGGCTGAATTCATATATGTCTCTGATTCTGATGATAATGATTTCCGTTACCAACTTCTTTAAGCTATTGTAGAATCATCTAGTTTATTCCCTACGAATATCGTGAGTTTCCCGGTGCTTTTTTGTTTGTCTTTCCTTTCTTAGGTTACGTATTACTTCTCTCCGATCTTTCATCCATACATTAGTAAAATAAATACATAATGGGAGAGAAGAATATAATTATGACTGAAGTCAGATGAATTCAAATGGAAAAAATTGACACAACTTGTCCTCTAGATTTCATAAATGGCACAATAAAATGATGCTGTTACCAGGAATATTTAGGTCATGTAAAACACCCCATTTTCAAATTCCACCCATGTGCACTACATGTGAATTTCACGTGTTTTGAGTGTTCAAGTTGGCATTTGGAGATTTGTGACGTTCCAGATACAATTTTTCCTCCCATTCAATTGCATTACTGTGCCAATCAATATACTCTACTGTGATTTAATAACAATCCTTGCTGTTCCGATCTCAAGTCACGAACAGATCATAAAGTTCACATTTTTTTTACTTCGTATGAGAGATATCCTGTCATTTGAATCCACTATATGGTGTCACTTCAATTCATATGGTATTTGGTTCTCTCATTATAATGAAGAATGCACTACGACACACCATGTATCACATTCTCTGTTTCATTGCCACAAATATATTTAATTTCGTTTTGCTTACAAATTTCATATTGATACTTAATCATTTAAAACATGTATTTTGATGGAATCTATAAGCAAAATAACCAGTTTTGAATTCTAAAAATATTGGGTAAGACTTCATATACACAATTCTATAAATAGATAAATATTATATATATAGTGTTGTTGTCTATCCTAGAACTGATAGAGCGTTTGTGTCCATCAAGTCTAGGGGGTAATAATTTGCCAAAAGTATTTACGTTGAACTCGTTATCTTTCCAAAATTTGCAATGGGATAGTACCACGACCTTATCCGTTAGATTGTGTACCATTGCCTCTTTTTGACTTTTGGCAAATTATTATCTGCTGTCTGTGGCCCGACACCCAGAGCATATTCACCTACTCCTTTTTACAATTAGTTTTCTACTGGGTATATTAAATGTAGTGCAACCAATGAACATTAAACTACGGAAAAACTTTCTCTGCTGTGTAGTTCATATGGTTCCATTGTAATACAATATTATATATACCAATTACTCAATATTCAATATATTCCATGATTGTAAATTTGCATCCATCTAATTTAGTCACATGATCTCGTATATTTTATCTTGGCAAAACCGATCTACAGCTTCTTATATTTTTATATTTTGTTGACATTGATATTATTATTATTATTCAAGAGTATCTTGAACATTTTGTCGAACAAATTTTCCAACATTTTCCACTTTACAACTTCACCAATAGATAGAATCAAGTGTGTGTATATATATATATATATATATATATATATATATATATATA
>NNCF01129805.1:365131-406530 GCA_002313205.1 Laupala kohalensis | reverse complement strand
TTTAATATATATTTTTTTTAATTCTCAAAAATCAAGAAATCGTTATAGATTTATTGAAAGAAATATTTCAAAAAGCTCTGCGGCAGACAATGAGAATATAATGGACGTTGATCTCGATAATTATTAATTTATTTTTACCTTTTCTGATTCTAAATATCGTTTATACATGAGAAGGCAATATGAAATTACTCATTTCTGTATATTTAATTCTTTCAGATATTAATATTAATGATGCCATACCTACTTAATCTTCAGTTTTATCATCCATAATTACTAGTCAAACATCATGTAGATGCATTTCAAATTTTGAAGATGAAATTGGCCATTTAACACGAACGCCAAAAATTGACGTGATAACTCCAGACCTTTCTGCTGCTTTAGACAGAGCAAATATTAGTAGCAAAAATGCCACATTTATTATTGCGGCAACATTAAGGAAAGGTGGATTAAATATTGCTAACTATAATTTGAGTCATGGTACTATTCATCTAAGTCGTATTAAATTGAGGAAAAATATAGCTGAAGGGTTGAAAAATGAATTTCAAGTTGACGATCATTATGATAAAGTAAAGAAATCACTAAATGCACTTTTTTGTTTCAATTTAATCAATGAATAAGTAGAATATTATTGATAACATAATAATAAATTTAATTATATTTTATTAATTATAATTTAAGGATAATTTATGATTACCTTAAAAAGTTCTATATTTTATTTTAAGAAATTTAGTATTTTACGTATCTACTTACAGAGTCCGTTAAATTATTTTTATAACTGTTCCTCGCTAATTTTCTTTTTATTTATTATTCAGGTATTAATAACGGAACATGTATTCGAATAGAGAGAATACTACAGCGAGAATTGGTTTATTTACCACGCCGTCATCATATTTTAGAAATTATTCTAAAAAGCGTTTTTGAAATATATTGGCCTACGCAATCTGGTCCGAATATACACATTTTTTCGAGATTTATGAAGAATTGGGATAGTATTGATCAATCCAACTATCAATGTGGCATGACCGATAAAATTGTGGCAAATGTACTTACAGAAGAAAGACACGACCTAGTCACATTTATCACTGATCATTTACAGGTGAAATTTCATAATTGTACTTCATAATTTGTATAGAAAATATAATTATAAATAATAATTTTTCTTTTAGATCTCTCATCCAAGGGATGATTATACAGACCTATTGAAACTATCTTTGATATTTCTCGACGATTCTACAAAACATTTGGTTCGGTCTAAACGTCCTGGTGCTAAGCAACATGCGAGATGGACTTACAAAAGCAATTTACAGCTTAAAAATATTTATATTTAGAGATGAATTTAAACTAACTAAGCGTGAAAAGAGTAACTTAAGATAAATTTGTATTTTTGTTATTTTATGTTATATTAAAGCTTGGTTTACTTCAATTTAAGCTATATTTGCGCCAAAATGGGATTTAGAGTTAATACAAAAATTGATTCTTTATAACAAATGGAATCCCTCAGTCTCACGTGCTGTTTGTGGTAAACTGGTTGATAATTTATGGTATTTAAATGAAGAGTTGTCTACTCTTTCTTTATTTGATGAATACATTTCAGTAGAAGTTAAAAAAAATGACTGAAGCGATGAAAAATCAAGACGATACTGTAGTTATTGAGAAACGGTACATAGTTGATAAAAATAAACTAGAAAAAATATTAAATAAAGATGTTAGTGGATTCGTTTCGAAAAATTCTTCCAAACTATTTGAAAAAATTGACTTGTCGTATGATTTTCCTGAGAAGATATACTACAATGGCCAAATAATGAAGACTATCAAGAAAATTTAGAGTTTAAAAAAAATTAAAAGTCGTCAATGACGCTGCAGAACTTGGACTGGCATTATTAGAAGTGTATAACGCCTGCTTAACCAAAAATGAAGATCAGTTTCAGTTTTTACTACAAGTAGTGAAGGAGCATCGCCAAAAATATCCAAATTGTAATAAACAAATACTACAATTACTATTATTTCATTGAATATTTTTTTATATTTAATATGACAAGAAGTAAAATAATTAAAACAACATGTAAAAAATTGTAATAAATTATCAAATATTTAAAAATTTTAATGAATAAATTTGTTTCAAAATTTTGATGAAAATTGTTTGCATCGTTCTTGGGATTAAAGAACAATATTTTACTCATAAGTATTTTATTGTACATATTGCAAGTACTAGCAATAGTACTTAAAAAACTATATCTATCAATATTTAAGAATTATAAATTAAACAATTTTACTGTAAATTTAATGATCTACCAAAAAGTAATTTGACGTTTTATCAATTGAGTCAATAGTTTCGCTGTAATATTCAAGATACGATGAAATTTCATACAATATGAACTTATAACTCGAATATCATTTGATTGGTTAAGTTTATTTAAAAAATTCTTTTCTGTGGAACGTTTAATTCTGTATATATAAAATATGTCATTGGCCCCTCTGTACGACGTGCCATTNTTAATTCTGTATATATAAAATATGTCATTGGCCCCTCTGTACGACGTGCCATTACCGAAGTACAAAATTCAGAATAAAGAATTTTTTTTTCTGTTATTTAAATGGGAAATACAAATTCGCGATGGGGCACCTCTTAATATTAATACTGAGAGTTCAAATTTTAATTTCTTTTTTTAACTTCCCGCAAATGTACACCGTATTTATAAGTGGAAAAAAAGGTGTCAAAAAATGACCCACCCTAATATGTATATTTTGACTGAATGTTCCCCCTCTCCGCCCTTTCGGCAGAATGCTGCATCTAACACGTGGTGGAAGACGCCGGCAACAGCGAACGCCGCGATCTGGACTTTTGAGCCTCGTATCAATGGAGCCAACCTATCGTGGCGTAGTGCCGCCGCTGTCGGTCGCCTTCGCCTACGTTGGCCGCCGCCGCCACCACAGTCACCCACCGACCGAGGCGAGCAGCTGATAAGAATTTCAGAGAAACATAAGTTGCATGGTAGAGTGGCGTGGTGGAGACGCATAGCAGGAGTCACATAGCATCTCGAGTGTGTGGCATCAGTGTTCCGCGCCTGCACCGGATGGTGCTCATCGTGGATGGGCTGCACGGCTTAAATTTTGACAAGTCCTACTGAATCATAGAATGCGAGTGCCATGTCTGCCGGAAACCGGCGACTTAGGCACTCATTAGCGGGGAAAAGTGGAAGTGGAGGTAGAAATTAGGTAGGGATAAAAGGATAAAATGAGGGGAGTTATGGCGGGTTTCTTGCTAGGAGGATGAGACTGAGGTGAAAGAATGAAATTGATAAAGAGATAGTTATGAGTAGAATGAGGGAATGGGGAGTTGAAGTATGTCGGAACGGTAGCGACGGTGAGCACGGGGATTGACTGCGAAACAGATACCGAGAGTACTTATGGAAAATGTTGTTGCAGGTGGGGTCGTGTAACGCCTTCCGGATATGTTTCCGGGCACGAAGGAAGATGAATTTAGTGATGGGTTCTAATTTAGAAATTCGACGAAGATAATAATTGGGGGTGCCCATGGGCGGTTTAACAGCCATCCGCAGGAACCGATTTTCAAGAATGTGAAGGCGACGATGAATTTTATTGGGAGTGGTAGCCCAAGTTTCACAGGCATACGGACACATGTTTTGTAAAGTAGGAGTTTAATTTTTAGCCGCATCCTGCGATTACAGAAAATAGGAGAGAGGCGGGCAAGAGTGCTGTTCATTTTGTTAAAGAGAGACTTTCCCTGATCTCCCCAGCGAAGCTTTCTGTCCATCGTGATACCAAGGTACTTATCACTTGTGGACCAGGCCACAGTGGTGTCCTTGTATTTGAGCGACGACAGAGTTTTTAAGGGCTCGCTGGAGAGGTAGCGGAAAGTAAAGATAATTGCCTGGCACTTGGAGGGGTTCAAGGTGAACCCATTAGAAGAGCTCCAAGTGCCTAGGCGAGAGGTAGCTGCTTGAAGATTAGTGATAGCAGAAGGAAGAATGAAGGCACGTGCCGCATAAGCAATGTCATCGGCATAAAGAAATTCAGAAACATGCCCAGGTGCCGGAGGATCATGGAGAAACAGAGAGAAAAGAGTGGGTGTCCAGACATTACCCTGGGGGACACCAGCGCAGATGGGGCGGATTGGGGATAAGGAGCGATGGTAGCGTACCTGGAAGGATCGTCCGGAGAGGTAACTGCGCAGGAGGTGATGAAAAACAGGAGGAACTAAGGAAGAGGTTTTGCGAAGGAGAAGACAGTGGTGGATAGTGTCAAAGGCAAAGGAGAAATCGAAGAATATAGCAGGAATGGCAATTTGCCGAGATAGGATGGGAGCTAATTCATGAGTCAGGCGCAAGATCTGCAAAGCTGCAGACTTGTTACGCCTGAAACCGAATTGGGTGGGACGAATGGCACGAGAGGAGTCTAGGTGCGTGATAAGTTTGGCAAGGATAAGGCGCTCGAAAAGTTTTCCAAGAAGAGAAAGAAGACTAATGTAACGATGGTTATTAGGGTCCCGAAGATTCTTTCCCTGTTTGGGAAGGAGAATGATGGTGGCATGTTTCCAGGAAAGTGGAAAGTAACTGAGAGAAAGACAAGAGTTAAAGATGTTGGTAAGGAAAAGAACAGCGTTTTGCGGAAGGTGACGAATATAAATACAACGAATCTTGTCGGAGCCACCCACCTTGTTGGTTTTCACTATCTTCAGGGCGGTCTTGACCTCCCAGACACCCAGGGTCCACTCATCGTCTGGTGTGGTGGGAGACAACGGAGGTAGAAGTGTGGTCAAGGGAGATGGGTAGGACGTAATGCTAGGAGGGGAGAAGCGATTTTCCAGGATCTCGCCGAAGATCTCAACTTTCCTGGCCAGATCATAAGTGGGAATAGGCGAACCAGGAGTGAGGAGAGGGGTGATGGCAATGGATGGGTTTCGGAGAGTCCTCTGGATCTTCCACACATCGTCGGAGGTTGAGACGTTAGCCCTGGCAAGATAGGCTTGCCATTGTTGGGTCCGGCAGTCGCGAAATCTGTCCTGCAAGATGCGTCGGGTCTAGAGGAAGTAAGATTTGTCAGAAGGGTCTCTAGTTCGTTAGAATCGCCGCTGAGCACGACGACGTTCCCTTATCAGAGCGAGAATGTCCTGCGGGGTGTCTGGGTGAGAAGAGGAGGCAGGGGTGAATGTGCTAGAATGTCGAAAGCTCGTCAACATGTGATTTGTCACGTGAGAAATTGCTCTATCAATGTCGTCAGGTGAAGAAAGTGAAAGGTTGAAGTTCACCTTATGGCTGAGCCGTGAGGTGTACTCTCGCCAGTCTGTCTTGATAGATGGAGGAGGTTGAAAGTCGTGGACGAAAGGGCCTAAGTAAGTGGAGAAGACAATAGGGAGGTGATCGGAAGTTAATTCATAGCGGGGATGGTTGGTGGAAATTTGTAGATCAGAAGAGTGAAGGAATATGTCTAGGATGTCGTGCGGTACGTCGTTGATGAGGTGGGTCGGACCAGAGGGAGGAGGGAGAAGGAGAGTCGGGTGTTTTGTGAGGTATGTGACCAGGGATCTACCGCCGATGTTGCATACTATGCAGCACCAGTCGGCATGTTTGCAATTGAGATCTCCGGCGATGACGATGCAGTCACCCAGAGCTCTGAGTATGTCGAGATCCACCCCGTCGAGAGCTTTGCGAGGCCGCAGATAAGCGGAAACCACTATAACTGGGCCTCGTTGGGTTCCGAACACGTTGGGTGCCGAGTAGGAGTGGTAAGAGTGTGGGGTATAGTTTTACAAATGGCGATGGCTGTAGGTTTAAATTGGTAGTGACGTATGGCCCATCATCTCGATAGATGTAGTACCCCGAAAGTGAGAAAGACAGAGAGGGAGTAAGCCATGTCTCCTGGAGAAGAATAACATAGATTGAGAAGTCGGAATGAAATTGCCGAATTTCCGCATGATTACTGGCCGTCGTGCCACGGCAGTTCCCCGACACAAAGGAGGTAATAATGTTGGGGACCATTTAAAAGCCGAGGGCAAGAACTTGTAAGGCGTTAGGAGTCTTGGGGAGGAAAGGGCCAGGGGCTGAGAGAATGGGAAGAATTAGTTTGATCGCGTCGAAGATGTAGTACGATTTTTAAGAAATTGCAACACCTCAGTTAAGGTCTGAAGGTCAGCTGCAGTGACACTTGGAAGAAATGAGGAGATGTTGCCAATAGAAGGCGAAGCTGAAGGTGTAGAATGACCAGTAGTCCCTTGCACGATGTTGGCAAAGGACGCCAACAGCGGCATTGGGGCTGGTGCAGCGGCCACGTTTCCTTTCACTAGGGTATTAGCCCTCCGAGCGGCCTTTGTATTGGCGCGCTGGTCATGAGCGCGAGCGACCTGTTCAGCGCGACGTTTTCTAATTTCGAGAAATGCCGGGCAACCCGACTAGGAGGCGCAGTGGTCACCCGCACAATTGTTGCAGGTGAGTCGTGTTGGCCGTGGGGAGCACTGTGCCAGGCTGTGGGGGCCCGCGCAAAGGGGACAAACGACGTCACGTCCGCAGTGATTGTGGGTGTGACCCCAAGACTGGCATCGAATGCAGTGAGCGATTCACTCACGCCTGTTGCACTCTTCGAGCGTAACCCGCACATTACCCAAATACCGTACGGTTTGCCGAAATTGTTGTACGGCGGAGTGCGCGAGCTCAACTACGTAAAGCCCCAGGTGAATCCTTCCTTCGGTCCCGTTTTTACGTTGGAGTTCCGATAGGTGGAATACCTGGCCCCTGATTTGTAATATCTTCTCGTAGTGATTCGAGGTCTTCATTCGGATGAAGGCCCCGAATTACTGGGCGGTGACGTCTCTTTTCCGTCACCCGGAGAAAGAAGAATGAGATGTTAGCGTCCTCATTCTTCATTGCAGTCAGGTGATCCTGGAAGTCGGTGACGTGCACAATAAAGTGCGCGCGCGTGTTCCTACCAGTCAATTTCGATTTGGAATTAACCTGCAAGACTCGCAGGAGTTCCCGGGTGTCGAGGACATTTTCTACATAAATGTCCCCGCCCCATCGGCAGTTTCCGGTGTAACCTTGTTTGCCAGACTCGGTGTTGGTGGCAGGAGGGGTCAAAGTTTAGGAGGAAGTAGAAGCAGGGGTGGAAGCAGCTTTCCCTACACTATCAGTCGTCTTTTACTCAGAACCGGATTGGCGGGGGGTACGGAAGTGGCGCTCGTGTGCCCTACAAAATTAAGCTTGTCCCTCACGTCAGTAATAGCCGTTTCGGCGGTGTTGAAAGGTGCGCTAATTGGCGCAAACCGGTTAGACAAATTCAGGAGCCTACGTTCCTGAACTGGCTTGGGGCAAAAGATCTTCTTCGCCGGTGTAAATCCCTCCTCACACTCCATCTTCTCATGGGGGCGGGTTGCCGGAATTATCCTAGTAATGAACTTAGGCGCAGTCTTTACAGTATTTAAAAGTTTCGTTGACTTACCGGGCAGCGCCTAAAAGCTTGTGGCAGCTGGCTTGGTCGATGGACCAGACTCACCCGGAAGGAGCACAGCGGAGGAAATTTTACAGCTCTCGTATGATGCCATCAGGGAAGCTGTTGGAAGGGTCAGCAAAAGCTGCCGTCTGATGCCCAGCAGCTGCTTACGGAGAGATCTCACAGCAGTCAGGCGCCGGTTGGCCGGCGACCACCGCGCCGCCGCGGTGGTAGAAGGCTTCTCCGTTGTCACGCTGTCCACAATACCCGTACTCGTTGGTGCTTCCTCGGGTACGACCCGAAGAAAGCCGTCGATAACCGACGGATCTATTTTCGCCGTTATCGCGTTATCGAAGTTAGAAAAATATATCAAAACTCGACTACGTGGCGTAGCAATATCAAAAATATCAAAACATACCAGTGGCGTAGCATAGTAGCCGCAGTAGTAGAAGGGAGGGTAATCTGATCCATCGGCAACGATACGTATGTCTAGCACTTGACGTGCGGTGCCAGATAAGAGCCATCGTAATGTCGTTCGTCGATACCAGAGATCTTCAGGAAAAGTAACTAGAGTAGGATATTTGCGCTCGAACATTTTGTAATTTCGTGAAGAATCTGCTAATAATTTCTGCTGAATTGTGAGCGCATTAAATTGTAGGACTCATNTATGTGTGTGTGTGTGTGTGTGTCCAGGCAGTTTCTGTTTATTTATTTAATTAATTTTCTTCTTCATTTGATATAGGTACATCCATCACTTAATACAATATAATACCAGATAGTTATGAGCGTATTTATGCAAAACCCGATATTTAAAAGAAAACCGAGAGGCTCGGAGGTATTCTGAGCCGTAATAAAAGTTTTATAAGTTTTAAACTACAACAAACACCTGTAAACGCATTATACTTCAATATAGAGAATGTGTTAGCAAACAACGCCAATAGAAGATGTTAACAAACACCAATAGTGTTTGTTTGGCATGAATTGTAATAAATTGCTGGTTTTGTAAATTGTGTTCACCTATTTTTAATTTATCATATCAACGATAATACTTATAAGATTTCTTATATTTTTTCAGTATATTAATGAAAACAAGGGGAGCAGGAAACAAAGAAACACTGAGAGTTTTTAGTGTTTTACATTAGTTTTGTTATAATTCATTAATGAGACCATACTTTAATTTGATCCTGTCTATCAATCATTAGGAAGAAAAATAGTTTATCACAAAATGACATCTCGAACGCTTTTACTTATCAAATTATTCAAATAATACATAACAATTAATCACTTTAATCCAACCTTTTTACAAATTACAACATTTAATTCTGGCGCATAAGTATTCAGTTTCCTAATGATGCACTTTAATGATACCATCCTAACAAGCCTTAGTTAAGGAAGTGGAGACAATCTTTTGCATACACGCTGTAATATGTTATGCTCTTTTAATAGAGCTTGAAGCAATAGGTAATAAAAAACATTCCCCAGAATAATAGAGGCAAACTTTAGTTACAGAAGGAAACTTTATTTAGAGTATTGTTTTTTTGACAAAACGTCACCTTTTCCGAAAAACAACATTTTTTCGGTCAAAAATGCGAAGTCATTTATAATTAACGAGTATAGTCATAACATTAGTATAATCGATACGCCTCATTGCGACATTGATCTTTCCTTATCCTCAAAGTTCTAAAGGTCACATAATTTCGAACCTTTTAGCAGAGTTACGAAAATACCCATTATATTGGAGTTAGAACAGGTTTTTACATAATCTTCGGTCCAAATTTGAATGTCAGAGTCGTAGTTGTCATTAGAAACAGTTTTCCTGTTTCATAAACACTCTGGATCAATAGTTTACTGGAGTTGTACCCTTATATTCCCGCAATAAGATCTTTCAAACAATTGACATTTGGAAAACCAATTTTTTGAGTTTATTTAATTGTCTTACGACAACATCTACCGCTTTCCTCAAAAGATTTTTTAAGTTCTTAATATTGATAAATTTGTTGTCACAAGAGTAGTTACAATATTCGTACATCCACATTGAGGACAATAAAGTAATTTACTCTCCGGAAGCAAGCAAGGTACCATCCCATCAATTCCGATCAAGGGCCCTAAGGCAGAGGAAGATTTAATATTTCATGAACATTGCTTGAAGTAATATAGCTCGAAGAAATTTTACAATTTGTTACACGTTTAGTTTCGTGGAGGGTCCTATTATCATATTGCTTTTTTAAATTTCGACTTCCATTTTCGTAATACATTCAAATTATACTACTTTAAGTATCATAATTATCGAACGCAATCAAAGGAATCGAAAATATAATCTTTGAGAACCTATAATTTCACGTCATTACAATCTTTTGAAACACGAAATCCATGTGTGAGGAAGGAACATTACTTTGTGGTTGTAATGGTAAGTAACATTAAGAAGATGAAAATTTCGATTTCAGAGATTGTGTTGTGTTGCGATTTGCGATGATTCTACAGAATTGACGGAAGTTCAGATGGAGTTGTATTGCGAGATATAGTTTGCACTCACGACTTGGCAGACATGTACTTAAACTATTTATCATAGAAGCATAGTCTCATGGGTTGAATTTTTCTATCCTCTTTCAGGGGAAGTAAAATGCATAATGTGATCGCGCTACTTTCCCTGTAAAATTCGTGCAATGTCATCCAGTGCCCTTTCACTATGATCGGATATGGACTGTCTCAATCCTCTACACGGAGCAAACTCTTTCTTCATTGGTGGCAAGGTTTCGAATAAGAAAGTTGTAATATTCGATTAAACGAAACTAGTAATACGAAAACTCCTAATCCTAATTCATGCATTCAAAATTAATGAAAAAGCTGCCGCCTAATACATAATTGAAATTTGAGGTTTTAGGAGCATTTTAGAAATAAGTTGTGGCGAAACAGACTATCTTTTGTTAGTCTGTTTCGCCCCAACGTGTTTCTAAAATGTAACATTTTTCAAATATTCCTTCTTCTTCCGACATCCTTTACTAAATTCAAAGAGATATGATTACAAGGATAATTTTCTTCACTTTTAATTAACTGTAATCTAACATTACATTGATGAACTATAACTTTTCTTCTTGTTTTTAAACACAAATTAAATTCGAATGGTTGTAAGTTCATAAACAGCCTCCCAAGTAGCCATATGAGGGTATTTGAAGGGACATCACGTGTAAACTAACATATTTCCACTATTATTTATTGTTCAACATCCTTATGAATTTTGTGCGGATTCATCAGTAGGCAAATATATTTAACAAAACTTCAAGCAGTTGTGGACTTACGGATGTTCTCTTACCTCTGAAATACAGCTCGTGAATGTTCAAGCAAATGTTGCCGGTTAAATTGCCGGTTGCCGGACAAATGTTAAGCATTGGACGTGCGGAGTTAACTGTAAGACACTTTTTATTTTAAGCAGTTTGTAACATTGAAACTCCATCTCCTTCACATCTCCCTTCTTTAACTGTTATTGTAAACGATTCGTTCGGGTTCCTCTAATGTAGTACATTATTTATTTAGCACACCCGAAATTTTAGAACACCTAGAATAGACAAACTACCAATACTACTTCTAAGTGAAATAATTAGTGTCCCTTTTATACAACTTCATGTCCAGAAAAGGGAAAGAGAAGAATGACATTAATACTATACCTGGATATTTCGCATAAACCATGTGGTTGTAGGACGGAATTTCTTCCAGAAATATTGTATATATGTGAACACAAGCTTCCACCACATAACTTAAAATAATAATAATGATAAATCACTCCTGTAGTTATCACAGTAAATAGCTTAGTTAAAAAATATAAAAAAGTTCCTGGAAAAAATATAACTGAATTCAACAAAAATAATCGCTAATTCGAAAAAACGGTCAATCTGGAGACATGTAGAATTGTGCGCACTGTTTTGAATTTCAAAGATTAACTCAAGAAGCGGTAAACTGAAATGGCCCCGACCTCACTATGTACCGGATGTATATCTCCGAGAAAATGTATCATAATAATAAAGATAACAATATCTGTCCACCACTGGAGCCATTCCTCACAATCCGCATCTGAGCATCAATCGATTTCAACTTCAAAAGAAACATTAATTTACATCACAAAAAAAATCATCCTTAAAACGTGTAGAATAGAAGATTTTAAAATAGTGATATCGTTTGTGGTGAGAATGCTTGGTATGCCCCGCAGCTCAATTGAATCCAACTGCAAGTTGTAAAAAACGTTACAGAAAGTAAAAATAATAATATTGATATAAATGGTCCGCCAGGGATGGACAACATCACGGCGATAGGAAAGAGGACAAGTACGGGAAACCAAAAGCGAGGAGAGAAGACGAACAACACAAGGAACTATAGAAGAAAGAATGGGAAAACAGTGTAGAGACGTTTTTGCATAGTGTATTGTAATGTAATATTGTTTAGTTTAACCGGTAATAACTACGTTGTACACGGGGTAGTCATAGTGCTACAAAAAAAAGAATGATACGAAAACGAATTTTTAAATGTCAAACATAAAACGGTTGACATTGCAGGCAAGAGCACAGAATGTCAGATGAATATCCCGCAATTAAAAGTTAATTGAGATATAATATTTTTCAAATGAAAGAAACCACTATTTTTTAATAATAATAAATTTTAAATTGAATTGTGTTCCTCGATTTCCTTAATTCGAGGTAATCAACCACTCGACGAGTAGTGTGATTAGTTCATTAGTGCACTTATGTCTTCGATTAAGTCCGTAGAATTTTGTTAACAGTTGTCTACCTATCTACCATCAGCCCGTAGAATCCCCATCCGGAGCAAGGACCTCTCCTAATTAGGAATTTAGAAGGGTTGAAGATAATTCCCACGAGTTTTCAAGTCGGCTTAAGAATATGAAATGGGGGTGAATGATTATGAGTGACCACCACCTCGGATCAAACCGGATTTGAACCGGCGTCCCCAGAGGTAGAAGGTAAGCGCGTTACGCACTACGCCACGGGTTGCCCGTCGAAGAACACAATTATAAATATTTATCATTTAATATTTATAATTATAAAACGTTTATCATTATTTCATCCTGACCTGGGTCCCAACCTGGACCGCTTTGTTTTCCTTCGGGTAGTGGATTTTATATATAGGCTCTGGAGGCTCAGTACATTATTATCATTCATCTGGTATTTTGAGTTACTTTAAGAGTTACGATTAACAAAGAATATTGGCTGAATAATTTAAAAAAATAGTAAATTTTTTGTTAAATAACTTTTCGTATTCTATTAAATATTAATTTGTTGATATTATAACAAGAAGCTATCAGTTCTTCTCTTAGGGGACCGCGTGCCATAAGACCATTGATCGTAATTAATGGGATGGTCTCTTGTTTGTTTACAGAGAGTAAATTAGTTTATTGTCCTACATTAGTCATACATATTTCGTAACTACTATTTTGAAAATACATTTATTGTTATCACCATGTCCAGTAAGTTTATTTACCACGAAAATGAAATGCAGTATAACAGTTGTATATGCCATAAACTGCTTTCACGATACAATTAACAAATAACACAACTTTACTGTTACAAACTCCGCATTACCCTGCGGAGGGCAATAAACTGAGTTACTCTCCGGAAACGAGCAATAGACCATCCTATCATTTTCGATCTAGGGTCCAAGGGCAGTGACAGATTTATAAAAGAAGTTATTTAAGAACCACGTTCTGTCAACTATTTATTATTTCTAAAATAAATCGAATGTATTAAATGCAGTAAAAAAATCGATGTTAATAATAACAAAAATCCCGGGTTCAATTGGGTCAGAAAAAATTTTAATTTGACATTCCTATGTCTCAGTTCATATAGCTGTGGTGTATGAAATATTCACCCTCTGCAGCTTACAACCGCAGTTGTAATACGCAGATACAGAAATCCAGATTCTATCTAGTCGCTGTTTCCACCAAAAATGTGTCACGATGTGTCTAGTGAGTAAACCCATACAGAAATGAGCCTTACGAACACTCGTCATCGTGGTCCTTAGTCAGCCGAAACGAGAAATACGTACTGAACAAAGGTATTAAGGACATTCCGGCTTTTGTATTAATCTGCCTGAAGGAAAACTGGAGAAGAACCCGGACCAGGTTGAAACCGCTGATTGTACGACTTCTCAATCTTCGCATGGGCTGATGATAGAACGTCTCCTTCCATATAATCGGGAAGATGAAAGTGAAGGCGATTGCTGTGGCGGCGGCATAACTAGCCTTGCCTCCGGCGTCGTTGGCGGCTGGCGCTGGCGCTTAACTGTAAGTATCCGAGCGCTGGTCCCGTTGGATTCACGTTGTATGATCAGCTATTAAACCACGCCATCGACAAAAATAAAGCGCATGTCCGGTGAAGCAGCGGTTCAACAGCGCGTCCGATCGTGTTGTCTTTCAAGGACTTACATCCTCCCAGCTTTGTTTTATTTTGTGGCTCGGAAGAATGCAGAAAACATAGCTCGCCGAGGCCACAGGATTGTGTAGTCTTTTTACAGGAAGAAAAGGTAACAGGATCTTATGACCTTTAATTTGCTCCACTGATATTCCTAATCGATGTCTATTAATTTTTTTCTATATTATGGTTTCATAAAAGAGTAATTTGAAAACTTTCTTTGTGTATTGAAGTTTATGAATACGTATTAAAATACGTTGTGGTTGTCATTGTATCAAAACATATTGCTTGCACAAGAACGAAAAAATTAAGTTTGAGCAGCCTCGGCTCCTATTAAAATGAAACTTAAGAAGTACGAACCTTTGTACCTCGGAACACAGTTGTTTCGTACGAAATACCATAGAACGGAAAGCAACTACCAAACACCACGAGCTGGTCCTAACTCTCCACCGAACATCACTAGCAGTACAATACCCATATTTTAACTTGCAGTAAAATCTATAGTTTTTTGTGCATTTTCTTTCTCACACTAGTTGAAATCTATTAAAAATATATTAATAAATTTTTGTGAGTATTTATGTGATGTAAGTATATGTTGTACTTAAAAGGAAAATTTTCGTAATTTATCTGGGCATATTCAACGAATTACCAAAAATGAGCAATCATGACAAAAAGTATTTCCAGGCTCTTAAAGTCACCGCAATATTATGTTTTAACTTCCCTATTGGTTGTATCATTCGTGTTACAGTTCAAATTAATATCGAATAATCTTAACTTCACAAACTACCTCCCAGGTGACGTTACTCGCATCAATCCTACCCCTCCAGGAAGAGCGCGCATGTAAACAAATATCTAAACCCTTTACGTTAACTGAACACAGTTACGATATGTGAAGAAGCATTTAATTTGCTAGTAAAATCAGGTTTCATATTCACCATCGAAGTGAATCACTAGATTCTGAAATAAAGAGAGTATCCGAGGGCAATGTAACAGGTAAGAAATACAGGGAAGAAATTTTAGTCAATTACATTACTGGAATTTTGAAGTTAATTGCAAAAATTTTATTGGCAATTCAGACATATCTAGATCTTTTTTTCTTCTTCAACTATGTGTGCAAGTTATTCGTTCAGGTTCCGTAATTGTACGTTAATATCATTTACCCCTTCTTTTCAATGCCAGAATGTAGGAAAGCATTCGTTTGGTTTTAGAAAACTCTGACAAGTAAGAAATGAACATCATCATCGAAGGATGTTTCATGAATAACATCAGACCATATTCTCGTAATTGAATTTTACTAGTAAACTTCAATTTACCCCAACTTTGCTTTTTAATCGTTTGCAACCAGTTAAACACATCCCTTTTTTGCAATGGATAATTTACCCAAAAATCTCATACGGTATCTTATTAAAACATTGTTATCAAGTCTGATTGCTTTCGCAATATTGAAGATGTTTTAATTCATTGAAAAAGACGTCTCATTTTTAAGACAAAACAAAAAATTCGTCCTTCAATAACCACAAATATGAATTACTTTGGGCTGTACAATAGAAACACTACGGGAATTTTGTATTGTTCATAAAATACTTTTACAATGATCACCTAAATTATAAGAGGGTCAAAAAAGTATTGATTCAATTTTGTCCTATATAATTTTTATAGTTGTACAAATTGTTCGATAATCTGTGAGTGAATTATTAGCGGAGTAGTTTTGTCTTACGGGAGTATTGTACTTTGCCAATGGATTCACAGAAAAAAAATTTATCGTCAACTCATCAAAACTAAGGTTCCTTTCCACACAATTCGCATTCCTGGAAAACAAAATTTTATTTTACACACATAAGATACATTTCACTCTTAAACATTGTAATAATATTTTTGCTCTCAAAGTTAACAAGTTCCAACATGTTATGACTATGTAATCAAGAACTCTAAACCAATAAAATGTTGAATTTCCTTTCTTGTATGGACACTACTACAGAAATTTTTGAAATTTTGTATTTAAGGACGATCGTAATTCAGATGAATTCTTTTGCATAGTTGAAACTTGTCAAAGGTTGCGCAAGTGTAGTAATCAAGATATTTCCAATTTCAAATATTAATGTGAATCTAGTCGAGAAATTTCCTAGAATGTGGAGTTAGAATTATTGAACATTAATGAACATAGGATGTGGAGTTAGAATTCATGAACATAGGAAATCCTGGAACGGATGACTAAGGTTGTATTATGCAGTAGACAATTTTAGTCACTATGTAATAAGATCAAACTGGTCGTAGAGAAAGGAAAATTAGATACCGCTTTTATTTCTCCTCACGTCCTTTAGTAAAGGTACTCGCTACAATTTTCTGGAACATTGATTTATAACGCTATTTTTCGCATGTCAATAAACAATGCTAACCAGAAGAGGATAAAGTTCTCGAGAACAGCGTTGGAAGGAATTTCTTGAAGCAAATGAGGCAAAAAAGGAGAGTGAAGGTTACGATCGCTCGAAGTGCGGGGGTTCGCGCGAAGGGACTGAAGGATGTGAGTCACGTGCAGACGCGAAGTCGGCTGACCGCTCACGCGCTCACGTGCCAGTGTCAGGGTCAAACGGCGTGGACGAAGTGGCAAAGGTGTGGCAGTCGTTGCTCGTTGTCTCCGCCCCTGCCACCAGAGACATCAAGGGCACATTTGATGATATCTGGAGAGACAACGGGTTGAATCATCAACGTGTACCTCACGCGGATAAAGAAGAGAGAAAGATCATATGTATGTGCAACAAAAGAAGAAATATCCCTGATAATATTTTGAAATACCGGCACTTCACTTGGCGTTGCATATTTATGTATTTGCCCAAACACGGTCAAGTTTAGAGGAACTATTTACCTGTATTTCCTCTATTGTGGCAAATACGCGAACACCCGTATCCGTTCTTTTGTCGGTGTTTAGTCGCACATCAAAGGATTGGAATAAGGCAAATATTTGTGTGAACTGTCCTCACTTCCTTCACCGTGTTTCGCTCAGTAGAGCGCGCGTGATCGAAATTTGTTGATATTCGAGTTCTTTAACCTATATTTTGACTTTTTTAATTTAATAATTTCTTTAATATGGACTGGAACATTTCTGTGGTCTGGAATAACGAAACAATATAAAGATTTCTTAAATTATATTAAATATATCCCGTCCGTCATTGGTATATGAAAACAAATTTGGCATCGTTGAGTTATTTGCTTGTTCACTCCATGTGAGGATGGCATGTTTGTGATATTTGTGAATACGTCAAATATTTTGCCAACGCTAAACAAATACCGCAACGCCAAGTGAAGTACCGGCATGGGAATGTGAACTCACGGAGGGAAGAGAGTAAGATATTTGCTGTATTTACACAAAGCGACGACTGTACTTAGTGGATGACCCGAAGACATTGACACTTGTATACGAGGACTTTGACTAATTTGGAGACTATATGACGCTACTACGTATAGCCCTAAGATACCACTACGGAATGAAGTCACGAGGGGTGATCTATAAGCTGATCAATATAGTACGTGAACGTCTGGCGCGGACGGAAATAGTACTCTTGGCATTGCCTGTGTTACGTAACATAAAGAATCAATAACATTGCGAGCCTTGTAATGATGTACAATGTAGGCAGGGTTGGACAAAATAAATAAAAAACAAACGTTTTAATCATCTCCGTGATGATTTTTATTATAAGACAGATGATCGACTTTGGTTTTGGAAAAATACGTTTGCCAAGTTAACAATCAGTATTTTAAATTTGTAGAAACTTGAAAAAATCTTAATCGTAAAAATTAATTTACCAAATAATCAAATTTCGATTATTTTATCAAATAATCAAATCAGGCATCGACATACATCTTTTGCAAAATGTATAACGTGACGTAAAAGTATTATATTCATTTTACCTTTTACGTAATTTTCCTTTTACATTTTTTTTGTTTACACGTGATAGACTGGTTTAATTTTGTTTCTTTTGGCACTTCGGGAAAAACATTTGGGAAAATAAGAATACTAACTCTTAATCTGCGTTCTTAAGAATAGTAACTCTTAATCTGTGGTGAAGAGACAGCCAATCAGAGCTTTCGGAAGACAAAAAAGACAACCGCACTTCTCATACTTGACACATCACATTCAGGGAAATGGTTCTGTGTGACACGTAACCAACTGTCCCGAAGAGCTTAACCCGATGAAATAAATCTCCGCAGTCAAAGAAAAAAAACAAATGACCATTAAAAATATTACGAATGAATGATTAATATTTTTGAATAATCATTTGAATAGCAAGAAAACGGCCATTTTAAAACAGTTCTTAAGTGACACAAAGTTGTATTGAGTGGACAACTTTCCCCCTCCCTAACCCTACAAAAAGAAAGTAAAACCTCTTTCATAAAGCTTTTCTGGGAAATGTATTTCGATGAAATTCACCGGAGAGAGCTTAAGGTAAGCGTTCATGAATAATTAGTATTTCATGAATAATTAGTCATCTTTCATGAATAATTAGTATTTATTGCTTTCGTACCTGATATACACAGAGAGAAATTCAAGTACATAAATAAATGTGGTGTACAATTTAACATTATGGTCTCATTGCAAACATAAATCTACATGTTTCTTGTTACTCTTCTGAAAATTTTCACGCGAGTGGGCGCGAGATTGTTGTTCACGAATCAATCACGAATATGTATCCGATAAGGTATCATTTAAGATTACATCAATAACTGACAAAAATATTATTTTATCACATATTGTAATTTCTTTCTTCTAAGTGTATCTGCATTTTCTGTGTTTTTCCGACAACAAAACTGCCTTTCTTTGAAAATTCATGTAATTCTGTGCGATTTTCTCTAATTCAACCACTTTTCCGAGAAAAACGTGTTTAGGTTAGCTCCGAATATTTGCGATAAACTTGTGTTGTTTGAATGTGTTTACTACGAGAGAATGCGGTGATTAATTTCTTCTTCTTCTTAAATCATGTTACTCCGCAGTGGAGCAAAGGGAGAACAGTAATATTCTAATGGTGATAATACTTTATCTAAGATAATAAGAGACAAATTACTCAACCCTTTTTTTCATCCAGTACCAATACTCTGGTCGTTAATACACAAAAAAAAATCCACTAAAATTTAATTTGGGGAAAAGAATAATGAAGAAGTGTATAATGATGAAACATCATGAAGGGTAAAGCTAAATAAGTCAAAGATTTCTAAATAATTAAATTGAAATATTTAGTCAAGGATTGCATATTCAAAGGATATATAACAACATTCTTGAGTTCTTGAATTGTACTATCCACTCTCAGCAACTTATTTACATGTTATGCACATTCTAGTTTACCTTCCACGCTATCATAATTAATAAATACCCGAAACGTTACCCACAATTTTTATATACTTCTCAAGAATACTTATATACAAATATTTCTCAGGACTGGAGAAACTAATGTACTACTAATACAGAGTATTTTGAGTGATTGATAAGAACTGAAGTGTGTTGTGCCGACGCACATTTTCGGTTATTCTTTTTTCCTTCGTGACAAAATGTGTTTTGTGGCGAGATTCCGCTAATGTTCCGGACTTTTAATACTTTACATTTAGTATTTTTATGTCAAAATCTACATGTTTCTTAAGCAAAAGGGTGTATTTTCTAAACTTTACTCGTAACGTGTTGTCAATACCTCTACATTTCACCATTAATTGCATCTTCTTTTTCACACGTTTACCATGTTAATGCCCTACGGCCTATTCAAGATTACTCTAGTTTCAACCATGAGCTATATTTTTTTTCATACTTTACTCTTATTCGCTCAATACATGGCGAAAATTAATATAAGTAGAACTTAAAAAAAATTAAATATGGAAATATTGTTCAAAGAAATAATATTTCCCTTTAATCAAGTCTAAGGTAGGAAAAATAGTTTGATCCGTTCTATTTCACAACTCTTCGGCATGTGGGCAATGCTTCAACAACATACAACTTCGTCAAATTTTAATAAAAATTGGGCCGCACTATCTCGGTTTTTTCTTTTGGGGTCGTGTCAAAACTGAGAATTTTTACTTTTATACTTGTATGTAACTTTTACCCTTGCTAATACTAGTTAACAAGGGGGTTTGTTTTTTAATTGTGCATTTTTTAGATAATATCTAAGTATCATTTAATAAGCGGGTATTTTTTCAGGAGACAATGTCGCATGAAAATTAATTATTCCTTTAAGTTTGGCAAAGAGTACTTTACTTGAAGTGTTATGCTTGTCTCTGATAGGGTCATACTGTAAGCAGCCACGCCTTGCATGATAGCAGAAGCGTGCTGTGCAAAATGATAAAACGCATATTTTCAATAGCTCGTAAGGAAGAGACTGTACTGTTTAAAAATGTAATAACTATTGCAACATATGTGCATAAGAATTTTCTACCTTCTAACGTGGTTGCAGGTTTGCAAGGAGTTTATCAGAAACATGTTTCATTATTTACTTAGATCTTATGTGTTTATTTATTTGAAAAGAAAAGAAAATATTTAAACATCCTTTGGTAATGGTATGACCATATATTTCAGAACATTTCATAAGAGAAGAATAATATCCTCAAATGATCATTGACCCGATTTAATAAATAATGATTCTAAAAAAAAACTATAGAATCATTTTCTAATTCGTGACTCACAAAACTGTGACCAAAAATAAATGGATCAATTCAGATGAATCTCTAAGGGAAAGTGAAGGTCGCAATCTTTAGCGTGACACTGAATTTATTTTATCCTTTTGTAGAATAATTGAAAATATATCGGATAATATTTCTTTTATACTTGTAAACACGTGAGCCTTCTGTGGCATGATATCCACTACTAAATTGTATCCATTGATTATTTTAATACTGAACATTGCAAAATGGAGTGAATTTGACGTAAAAGATGTACGACCACTTATTATTGTCTCTTGTGAATAGGGGTTTTGATTTGGTTCTGGTAGTTTCGTGGGAGGTCGATCACATTCGTTTCCACATTTAATTAACGATGAATTGTTTTATAATCCACAAGTATTTAGGCCATTTTCGTTCTTGACCCTTGATGTGAACTATATAAAGAAGGTTTTTAAAGGAAGGTCAAATTTTCTTCAATTAATTCACATTTTTTATACAGCCGACGTTTCAAAAAATTTATTGTCCTCCTCAGGGCTAAAATAATTACAATATTCATTGTTATTTCACCTACTATAAGTGTAAAATTGTTCACAACTATCTACAATATGATTACATACCTTGCACTTCAATACTCGATCTAACATCTTCGACTCATAATACAACTCATCATTCTACATATTTCCTCATATTTCTTCCCCTTACTATCAACAACCGGTTACAAGCACATCCTCCCATTTCCAACATTCCAGAATTTCCAACACAATGTGTTTTTGTTTACATACAGTATTCAATGTTGCCCCCTTGTACTGCAATTATCACAAGTTGCCAGAACCAACCTTATAATGTTAACCTCATACTATGATACATATGTACATATCCATGGGAAGACAGTATATGTTTTGAAACTTTAGTTGTATAAAGAAAATGTGAATTAATTGAAGAAAATTTGACCTTCCCTCAAAAACCTTCTTCATATAGCAAGTATTTAGAGTCATATTTTCAACCATCAAGTCGCGTAATGTCTGAAAAGAACGTTTTCCATTCCCTTTTCTCAATTATTCATTCAATGACTTAAAATAAAGGATTTAAACTTCATACACTTTAAAAAATCGAGAACAATTAATTCTATACAAATTAAATTGCAATCAATCATGAAATAAAACTATCCTCATCTACAAACCCCATATCTGTGACGTTGTTTGACATAGGTAAATAGGAAGAGAAATTCATCATGCATGGTCGCTGAGCGCCTATGAATCAAGTCCCGGTTCGCTGTCTTCAATTGCACACGTTATGGACAACCGATCACCGACGCTGCATATCGCCTCGTTCACAAAATCATTGATCACTCGTCCCTCCAAAAGTGACACAGCACTAATTCCGCAATATATCAACACAACCCCTCCCCATCCCCTTTCGACATTTCCATTGTCTGATATTGACAAATGCGAAACAAACATCGACCAATGTTCGTAGTTTAAAAAAGTATATGAATAAGTAAACTAACATGAACGTTTAATTACGTGAAACGGAATCTAGCTTCCACGAATTTCCTCTTGAAACGAAAAATCCAGTTCAAAGAGTTAACACAACGTCAGCTGCCGGTGACACAAGAATTAATTTTTGAATGTATTTATTCTCACCCAAAGCTCCCGGTCGAAAAGTCTGAAAATATGGCCATCAAATTTATTTCAGTTGATTATTTATTATTTATTTTCCAAGGTTTGCCCGATTTAATAAGTTGTTATTTTTTATTATGTGTTTGTATTTATCGATAATGAAAATGCGTAAGCTTGACAACTAACTTTTATATTCAGAAGTACCCATAAACTTATATCCATAAATTTTTTCACAATTATATTTTAGACGCAACATATTTAGAGATGTACAATGATTCCTTGATTATCCAAATATCAACACACAAAAGTTGGTACTCTTCATATTCTTTAGCACCTTTGATGTATCTGTAACTACATTTCAACATTTCTTGTCAAAATATAAAAGTGATAAAAAACATAGTATAACCATTCAATTGAGTTCAATCAGGGCGTTACCAGAAGTATTATATAATGTAGTAATATTTATTAGACGGATTTTATTTCCTCAATAATTCAGAATTAATGTTGGATAAAGAAATTCGTGAACTATTCAATCGATTCGTCAAGGTAACACCTTCCATTGAAATTAATGAGTCGTGAAGTTGTGCCATTGTCTGAAAGGTTAATAGCATTCGATACATGAAAAGTTTAATTAATCATGAATATTAAAATTAGTAGAAAAATCGAAACAAATAAACAGGACCTAAATTATACTTTTATGTTTTACATTCTATAAAATAAAATAACTTTTTTGTGGGGCTTTAGGGCTCAACGGCAAGGTGTAAAATAATATTAACACACCAATACCTCATCTCTATTTTCACCGAAGGAGTCTTTTGTCCAGTTTAGAAATTCATTTTATCTTTTGATGTCTCCTTTTGAAACGCGTAATCAACAGTGATGATTTTTAAGATGGTTCATATGTAGTGTAGAAGACGAGTGTATTTTATTTTCCCTGCATTTGGGAAAGGAATACTGGTGGTGTATGAGAAAAAATAAGGTATTTAACAATATATATTGTAACTTGTCATATTGTTGCCTGAACAAAAATTACACACGTTCATGATGGAACTCTGATATTAATTTACATTATACATTGCCTCTGCATGTATAGTTAATAAATGCAAGTTCTATCAAAACAAGCAGACAAAAATCCTTCACAAAAATCAATTTAATAAACAAATTATGAAAACAAAAATACAAATTTACACGGTGTTTCGATAGCGTTTGGTGTCATCATCAGTTGCCGAAATACATTACAAAACGTGTGAGCACTACTCACATCATTTCCATAATCGCGCAGGACCGGGCTTTAAACGTTCTTTGCCATCACTGAGTTCACGCTGCAGAAAGAGTACCGAACTATGTGTATATATGTCCTGACATCAGGCCGGAATATAACCCACCACGAAGAGAAGTCGGTCCCCATGTCTACACTTGAGTTGCAGTTCCGGTAAGATGCAACCCAATACACGTCTGATTTCGGAATTAGTAGCCGGATTTGGACGTTGACGAAACTTGCACTAAGGTGTAAGCTGGGTTGCATTTCACAGGAGTTATCATCTCTGCTTCTGTATAAGAGGATTTTTAAATCAAATATCTGAAACATCACATTCTGGAAGTTACTATATTCCATTTTCTACTGGGAGAAAAAGAGTGAAAATGCTTGGAACGATATATATGTAAGTGGTATACCTGCAAAACCATTTTCACAAAAATTTATAAGGTTTCCGTCTTCATCAAAATCCCTATTCTATTAAGGGCTATTTTCGTGGGTTTACTCGCAATATGCCAGTCGCCAGTTAGATGTGATACATTTATGTTATCGAATACTTTTCTTACACCAATATTTATAGTAGCAATACAATCATCCACAATTATTTTACACCTTTGCAAAATTTCTATATAAACTTATCTACAATAATTGAACATATTTTATGTAGTAGCCCAGTAATCTACTTGGTATACAACAGTACAATTAGACACAATAAGTAGTTACTTTTTTGGGGGACGAATAATATTTTATTTTTTATTGAGTTCTTAACAAAAAGAATTAATTCGTCAAAAAATGTCATAAGTTTTTAACTATTCATTTTATTAGATAACATAATGGACGTTAATAGTAGTAGTATTAGACATAATAAGACTTTATTTTAAATTTCATAAATTAATACGACACAATGAAGTGAAGTTATCGTTCAAGAGAACGCTTGTACAATTCGTTTCAACACATATCTTTACATCGCTCGACTTCTGTTTTCATAGCAATATCTCCCTTGCTAACTTCGAAAGGTAAATTGGCACCATAAACTTTTAATTGCTTCAGTTGCCACACGAGCGCAAGTGCGGCGTGTTCGTCGTCGGAAGGGACTCCACCCACGCAAACCGTTTCCCTCCGCCTCCACGACGACTCTTTGCGTTGACGTCGTAGCTTTCCTTCTATTGTCATCAGCAATCAGAGGCATAACCGGTATTTGATTATTCACCTATTAGTTTAGGAAATGATCATGAATAAATATAATAAGCAAGTAAGCACAAGTCAGTTGTCTTTACCTTCCCTTTCTACAAACTGAATGTTTCGGTTTGACTTACTTTTTGGATTTTGGATTATTAATTGTATCTGCTCTTCTTCCACTTAATAACGTCTCATGCATATCTGTAGGTTGGTTAATGTTTTGTTGTCAGTTTGATAGTTTGTGTGTCACTGAGCAACATAAAGACTGCGCGCTCAAACTTGTTGACTTACGCCAGAAATATTCGTCTGACGAAAATAATCTACACGAGACATAATTTGAAGGAAATTTAGGGAATTTTATTTTTTGTTGGACAATATTCTCTAAAAGTGTGTGTAATTTTCGAGTTGTAAGTAAACAACGTATGAAAAACTGGTTTTGGGGGTCAAAAATTTGATCTTTTCAAAATTTTTGTCAAAATTCACCTCGCTCTAGTGCCCTATCTGTTCGTCAGACAAAAAATCCGTAAAAGCACAATTTGTAGGAAAATAAATGTACATTATAAATAAATGTACTTTCCGGGTTATAAACAAAAATTAAAAATAGTTTTTTTTCGCAGTTTTTCGATTTTTTTTTTCAAAACACACAGGGTTCACGAGGGTGCAAAGTTAAAATTCGGTTTCAGTACCTCCGAAAACCTAAGATGCGATTGAGAAAAAACTCCCCCCCCCCTAAACTACCATGTGACTGGACTAGAGAAGCGTATTTACTCTTGCAGAGTTTATTCGAATTAACACATTTTTGGCAATTGTATCGAAAGCTTTGACGGAATATTTGAGAACTAGACTAAACTTCCTAAAAAATTGATTCAATTAATTTGTTTGTAAGAGGAAAGGAATGATTTTAAAAAAATCAACGAAGGAATCATTCAATTATGGCCGCTCCGCTGCTCATTCCATTACCGTTGCGCTCCTCATCCTTCTTTCGATGTCTTCCCGAGACTGTGAGCGGGTACTATACATTTCTTACGTGTTTTGTTTTAGTTATTAAAATCAAAGGATTTTCAGACACTATAAAAGAGTCGTACGTATTGGAAACCGTGCTTTGTACAATCTAAAGTAGTCACTGGTATTTTATTTGTGTTCAACAAATCAAAAGTTTTTATAAAAGCATATTTATTTATTGTAATTGCAATGAAAAAAGCAACTTTATCCGTTAATTAAAGAATAACTCCAAAATACACATATAATAATAATAATAAATTTATTGTCAAAGAGCAGTACAAACTGCGTATGACCACGTGGAGGACAATAAACTAATTTACTCTCCGAAAGCAAACAAGGGACCATCCCATCAATTCCGATCAAGGGCCCTAAAACAAGGAACAGTCCTCTGGAATCAGCATATGTACTTTTATATTCGCTTTTGTACTTCTACCAAATATTATCTGAGAAGAACAATTAATTAAGTCTGCTACCGGAAAGATGCCATCATTATGCTTCAAGCAAATATTACAGTGTCAATAACTTCGGTTATCCACACACCAAGTCTAACAAGTTTCACTGAAACCAGTTGTTTCAAAGAGCCCACCGTCGTTGTAATAATAATAATAACAATATTAATAATAACTGATAAAAAGTATGGCAATCAGATAAGTCGGTATCTCTGCATTTGTTTCCCCTCTGTAGCAATAGAAGAAAGTATACGCGAATCATCATTGAGCCTAAAAAAAGTTCCAGTGACGGACGCTTGGCAGTTCTCGCTATCAGGATGAAGATTATTATAGTTAACTGCATAAGACATTCAACATATCAAGAAAATTCCTCTGCTTAAAATTAAAAGTAATTATATTGTTTTGCAGTATCATTGTTTTAACGTCATATTAATAATACATTCCTTAGTTGCCCTTTTATCGAGATAATAGAAAAAGTCGATTTCCCCAATTAGATATTAAGGAAGCTGAAAATTTTATTATAATTCTGGAATGCTCTTTCTCAAATTACCTGTTTATAAAAATATGCAACTTTCTTATTTGAATTACTTGATTCAAAAGAATAAAACTTACCTGGACTGTTCTTTTTTAATTTCTTATTTCATACAATACTAAAAGTATTCGTACAAAACAATACTTTCCTCACAATTCCTGTATCGCCTATACGACGGGAATAAATTGTGCGACCATAGAATATAATTCTTAATGAGCTGTCTTGAATATTCGAGAACAAGTATTATCTTCAAATTCCGATTTCAGCGGAAAATTTGTAACATACTAATGTATAATACCGTCGCAAAAAATGAAAAAATAGACTCGTCCGTATTTATACAATTTGATCTATGTCCAAAATCTCATCTTTTTCGAGATAGCTTTTACATAATAATCGGTTAATGTGTATTGCAACGCTTTCGAAGAAAGTTACGCTTCGTAGTAACATGTCTATTTTTGTTGTAGCACTGAATATACACTTATTAGACATCATTAGAAGTCAGCGGTCTTCATTTCCTAATGAAATGTAATAAAAGACGAGTAGGAATAGAATGAATATTGTTCTATCCCGTAAGAAGAATTAGTTAGCCAAACCACTGAGTAATATATTAAACCATGGGAACTATTTGAGTTTCAATAGCATAACCTCAATAAAAATATTTTGAAAATTGTATGACAAGCAACTAATCTTTCTTCCGTTCAATAAGTAGTGTACGTGATGAATTTGCTGTTCTACATTACAAATAATGCTATTCTTTCGTGATATTCAAACAAGCATCTAATTTTTACTCCAGTGCGTTATATCAGTAATAATTGAAATTGAAATTTATTTCCAGAATACATACATATATACATAATTAACCACAACAAATATATTTTTTAGGTTTTACATTAATTTGGCACAGTTTATACAGTATTTATTATTATTTATATAGTTAATACTACTTTTTTCATCCATTTATTCTTACAAATTATTTTACAATAAGTTATTTACATACATATAATAATAATAATTTAATTTAATTGAAATGGAACAAAATACAAAAATGATTTACATGTAATAAATATATACATGGTTAGTACACTACTGATAACATAAAAGGGCCCATTTATTTTTCTAAGTCCCACGCATTATTGTAGATAAATTTATTTTTTCTACGAACATTAAAAAACCAGTAAAAAGTAGAACGCCATTAAAATATTTTGCAAAAGTAACATAAATATTACAATGAAAAAACATATTTCGTATAATATCCCATATTTGTTGAACACTTTCTGAAAATATGAAATTCTCTGTTGAATTGACGGCAAAATGTTACGTTAATTGGAGAAGATTTCTAGATTTAAAATAACAAGTCCTTAGAATATGACACTGAATCAGGAATACGGGGAACTACAAGTTACAATAACTTAACATATAAAACTAAATACGACCTTGTTAACTGCCTCGCACGATTTAAATTTACTGTAAATATTATACTGAATGCCTGACTAAAACGTTTATCTTCACAAATGTAACATCCATGTTGCTTCGTAAAAAGTTATATAACCGCAAAGAATGTTTCTAAATGACAATGTTCGTTCCCTGCTCTGGAAATCAATAAATAATACTGAATATCGATACTAACATTATAAATGAGGAGTGAGTTAAGTATGTAGAATATATAAAGTATTTCAATTGTAAAAAAATTCGTCAACGAGGTTTTCATATTATTGATCTCTGATTATTTTTTTAGGTTGCACGATTACTACCAAATTGTTATATCGTGGATAAATATGTCACTAGAAGATGTAATTTATTTGTTCCTTAAGTAGTTTTATATTATTTATAACTCGAGAATTAAACTTTTGTGTTATTAGTTCATATTTGAGACAAACGTTTTCTATATTTATTTAATTCCTTTTCACATATATGAAAAACTTAAGAGAATCGCAAATTATGTGAAATTACTTTCGACAATACACATCATTTGTAGGCAATGAGATTTGATTTCTTTACTTCACTGTATAAATATAGGAAATTATAGGAATATTTATAAGTAATTTGTGATTCGAATTATACCAATTCCATACGATATCTTGCAATTATATTCAAATTCTGTTAAAAACTATATTTTATCACAGTATTACGCAAACGTTTTTTACAGAAACTCTAATATCGTTTACATTGCCTATGAAGACCTTGCGAGACAACGAATCTCGAGATGTCGTTTAAATATAGAGAATGGTAAAGTTAATTGAAGTCAAGAATATACAGAATATTTTTGTTATAGAAGTCCAAAATGTGAATAATAAAAAAATACAAAATATTTCTTTAATAGCGGTGTAATGAAACATGTTCTCTCGTTACGATTTACCCGGGGTACGATTAGTCTTCTATTAGTCTGCCAAAAATGGGATCCGTTTCAAATAGACCTACGATTGGTCGAACGAAACTTCCCCTGCCGAAGGGAAAGCAAGAGGAGGGAGGCGTTGCAAACCTAACAGATCCAAAACTGGTCAGAGCGTGGGATAATAATAATAATAATAATAATAATAATAATAATAAAGTGTCTTTATTCTGGCGAGACTCAGACCTTATGGTCTGCTCTTCCGTCTAACCATTTAAAACATTCACATTTTAAAATACAAGATAAGAATTGGAAAGATCGTATTTACATTTAACACACCTTATGTGAACAAATTAAGGGAGAAAAATAGCATGTTTGAACTAAATATCTTTGAGAGGAGTTTTATAGAATAACTCATTGAGTTCTACTACTATTAACGTCCATTATATAATCTAATTATTTATTTAATAAGTCATTGAGTACTGCTCATTGTTAAAAATTTCTAAAAAATAATTGTTAGAATTAATTTACCATAGAACAATAATTGTAACAAAAGAAAGACAGAAGAAAAGAGAAAGTAGAAAATATTTGTACGACTGACTGGCAGAAACCTTCCACTTACTTTTGATATCAAAGTGACAGATGAATGAATTCTCAGTATAATACTTTCCTGTGCGAGGGACATTCAGATAACCTCATTAGTTTTCATTAATTCTATCGACACGAATTATCACGAATTGCTGGTGCATTGCACTTGTTAAGCCTCCGAACATGATTCCAAAATAAATCCAATTGTAGCTGAAACCGGCCCTTGCAGTTGCGTGTGTGGGCGTGAGTTCGTAGATACAACTCAAACAATGAACAAAGACGTCGTGATCGCCGCTCCGCCCAACAGCCAGCGGTGACTGACGAAAGCTGTAAAGCTGTCTCTGCGTCTCTGGTGTCAGGCTTCTCCAGTCCGGTAGCGTGTCAGGAGGCTTATCCGAAATCGCCCCAAGCCGTCGCCGTGGGCGCTGACACCGTGGGGGTGTGGGAGGTCGCCTCCCCGTCACGCAATCGTTCTCAGAGCTAGCAAGTGGTGGACAAAAAAAAGTTACCCGTAGAAGAATTTAAGTTACCAATTTTTTTATTATAAAAATGTTTCGTAAACTTATCAATACGAATTATATTATTTGCTCAATTTTAACGTTTATATATTAGTATTTACTCACTCTTCGTTTGTATATGTTATTTTGTCAAGGATTTTTACACATTTTGCTACGAATGTCTTGTAATGCATTCATCAACGTAGACGCTGCAATTGATATGAATAGAATTGTTTAACACAGTTATTCGAAAAAGTATTGTAAATCTTATCTAAACACATACATGTATTGTATCAATACAAGTTTTCATATCCATCATTCTCACCCCCATACCACACGCCAATTCAATGAAATATTTCTCCATTTGAGGTAATGTGTGTACCTAAGTATTTTTGTAAGTTTTATGTTGCTAGAATAATGGCAGTAGCAGTTGTGAAATCTATCGTATTCCATTAAAACATATTCATTGCTAAAAATCAATTATTCAGTTTAGATTATTGTCTCTTATTTTACAAGAAGAACTCGCACAGCATCGCTCGAGAGTTTGAAAATGTCTTTTCCCAGCCGTTTCATGCTAGTTCACATATTTTGTATTTACTTAGCAACGATGCATCTCTCTCGGCGACGCATTACTCAAAGAATTGATATGATTTCACAAAGAAAATTATTTCTGATCATGAGGGACTGGTAAAAAATTCCAATTCAACCAACCGATTCAAACAGTTTCACCAAGTTCGATAAATATCGTTCAGTGGTACAGATTTGCTTACCGGACATCCAATGATACACACGTTTATAAACATTATGAAAGCAATTAAAAAAAACATAATTAAAAACAAGAGGTTTAAGAACCGAATGTGACTTGAAGATTGAAACGGTTGCAGTCAGTCCTGGCCTTGCCGTAACACGCTAACCTCCTGCAAATCATTCTTGCGGAGGTTTTCGGAGCAGCGGGTGCTAGAGAATTATTGCTATGCCCCACACGAGGCTCAGAACAAGACCACTGGTTGGAAACATTTCCGATCCTTCGGAATTCGTACGTTCCTTACGCAAGTTAATGTCTGATTTCTCGTTGTACAGTTCGAATCATAAGATTAATGATGCTATTCGACTAGTATTACAACCCGTCTTGTAAAACAGCATGATAAATAATAGGTGACAAATACTGCTATCCGTTACAATCCATATAACTTTTAAGGTAATCTCAAAAAAATTTTAACTGTCTATAAAACCACTGGAATGTGTACGACTCTACACCAATGAGTTTGGCATCTGCTATTGCAATTGTTTTTTTTTACGAGTCGCACTTTTTTGCTTAAAAACAATATGTCTCAATCAAATTCGCACTCAGGCAATCTTAAAAGAATTTTGAAATTATGAATAAAGGAATCCCATGTTCAAGTAAACCAAGCCCAGTATTCAATATCGATAAAACTTGCTAAATTCCATCCTTTCGTTGTTTGTAATGGAACACCGAAAACGCTATATAATAACATGAACTTTACAGAAATTACTTTCAAATACGTGTTATTATCAAGTTAAACATAATTTTCCTTGATAATTATTGAAGATTTGAAGACATCACAAATGTAATTTTATGAATATAATAAATACATTCTTTATGAATATATATTATTTGAAAATACCGAAACTGTATTTTTTGGACAAGGCGGTAATGATTAACACATAATGCTACAAAAATGCTACAAAAATAAATTGGCGATTAACAGACATGATGTAGGTATTTCGATCTGTGTATAATAAGTTAGCTAATGCTTTCTACGAAAGACTACAATTGCATTTCACGCGTCAAATTTCGTGCAGATTGCGCTGTGTCAGTGGGGGTAACCCATCAACAGAGAGAAATAATTAGAGGTAGTTTGTTGTAAGCACTTAGGTATGCTGGAGGAGGCGGTTCAAGCGATTTGTGCTTTTGAGGCGAACGAGGGCGTGGCATAGGCTGGTAGCGACGCCCTCCGACACAAGCAACGACACCCTCATTCTCACGAAAATTAATTACTCCCGTTGTACTCCATTACAATGTTGCAACACGACTACCACTTCCTAGCTGACTCCGTTGGCACGCCCCATTCCTATCAACAACAAATGGGTCACACACACGTATTGAGCAAAAGAAGGCTTCGTCATCTGAATTAGCCTTCGTCCTTGAACTGACGCCTGATCCAGTGGCTCCTTGCATTACCCATATGGGTGTGTGACCGTGCATTTACATAATTGATATAGGCGAGGTATTTACGAGAATATAATTGAAACTAGGCCTTAGTCTTTGAAATAATATAAAAGACAATTTCAATGAGTTCTCTGTAACTTCTCTATAATGGAGAGTAAAAGGATCTAAAAATTTTCCCGCTACTCAGAAGTGTCCACTTTCGAGAAATTGCAATCAACGTAGAATAAAATGACGGGGAGAGTCCGTTATAAAAATGACCGCTATTGAGGTGTTCCTTAAGGGAATTGTCACTTAAGGAAATTTAAAGTATATAAATATGCATTTTTCTTCCATCTAGAATAATTTATAGTTTTGTTGTAGAGAAAACTAAACGCAATTAACAAATTAAATTTGAGAGTAATTCATTAAATTTATTGATTAACAAACAATAATAATAAATTTATTAACTAGAAAAAATTGCAAGTTATAAATGTTTATCGTAAATACCCGAAGATCTATTCACATATGACCTGTTCGTGAAACTGGCGCATATTTAAAATACTAAAAATAACAACTTAATCTAAAAATAAAAAGGAATCAGTGTCAGAAACCAAATTAAAATATAGTACATAATTATGTCAACTTCCTGTTACTAATGATGTATTTACTGTCTGAGGGTAGTCTGAAGAGTGCTTAGAATAGGTATATGTGAACGTTTCACTGGATAGAAAGCTGTATAACAAGTATCTCTTTACCCGAGTGTGTCTAACATTTCGGCCCATAGGGGTCGAAAATTAAACAGTTTTATATGATGAGTATTTTGGAGGACATTGGTTACGCAAAATAATTGCACGGAAACGTGGCTCTACGAGGATCATAAGTGATTCGATTTATATCGGAGGACAAGTACGGGATATCCGAACTATTCTGGAAATTTTGGGGTTGGTTGTAAATATATTGTGGAAGATACATTGCACAACGTGTAAAGTACGGGACAACATTCATGAAACAGGTTATACAGGTCATGAAATAATGTAACCCGTTAACGGAAAGCTTTTGAAATTGTATGACAGTTAACTAATTAGATGTAGAGCCTGCTTCATAAAAAATCCCGATGGGAATAGAAGCAGTGGCTTGCTAATACTAGTAAAAACATCGTAAATGTTTTTTTTTTCAAGAATGACACTATGTGTTGTTTACTAGGCGCCACAGAATACCCCATGTAGTTATATGACGCCTACTGCATGCAGAACGTAAAACGGGCGATACATAGTGCATAGTGTGTTTCACAAAGTTCAGTAGTCTACTATGGGTGTCTGAAATCAGAAATGCCTACAAAGACGTGTGGTACGACATACGTGGTAAATACAAAATTGACTCTAGGGCCTAACTGCTCCCGACAATTGTTATGAGAGTTGAAGGGTGTGTGTAAGGGCGTTACCTTCACCTCCATACAGAATTTGACCCTAATCGGATAAGCCGTTTGGACGGGTCACGTGATTAACACGTGCAAGAGAAACGTGCGTTTTTTTATTTATTGGTAATAACTAGAGAATGGTTTCACATATTGAACGAGGTTAGAGAGTGTTTTATTAAGTGCATCTAGATGGTCAATTATTATATGAAACACTTTTGACACAAGTTTTTAGGAGAAAAGTTATTGAAGTATATAGAAAGATCGTTATTGAAGAATATAGAAGATCGTGAAGTAAAAGTGATCAGAAGAATGAATTGTTCCGGGGAACAAGCGGATCCTTTCTTGACGAAATTAAATTTCCTGCAAAGTTTTAAGGAAAATCTCCGTTATAACATAAGTATATCAAGAAAAGTAACGGGAAAAAACGGTCGATATAGAGGGGGTTTTTTGGAGGAGCGATGGCGGAAGTTAAAGTAAAGAAAAAACATGTGGCAGACCAAGGTGGACGTCGGAGAAACAAAGTCTGGGGGATGGTAATCCGGATGCCTCAAGTGAAAGAACATCGCGGAATGATGGGGGCCCCCACCGGAACAACGGACAAGTAAACGGAAAAAAGGGGGTGTTGATATAGAGCGCATCGAAGAGATTGCAGAACACGAAGTGCATATGGAGTGACTCCATAGAGAAGTTACACATCTAAATGAGATTATTGCAAGAGATAAATTCCTACGTTTACACAGTAATTTATGGAAAAGTATTATGAATAGGGTAACGGATCGATGGCAGACTATTGTACGACTCAAAATGCGTAATTATGAACTAAAAGAACGAGAAAAAGTGACGGGAAATTTGGGATATACAGTAGAAAAATTTAAACAAGTAGTTAATACAGTACAGGGAAATGGAGAAGGACTTGGGTTAAAGGATCTGATAAGGGACTATAAAGAAGAGGTGCTGCAGGTCGTTGAGGAGATTCCGGATCATGTTATTACAGTCATTGATGATAGGATCAATAAGCTCAGTGAGAGTAGGAAGGAGATTAAGCAGAGGAATGAGGATGAGCTGTTAACATTAGGGAGGGTCGTTTATCGAAGACTATGGGAGGAACGAACAAGCAATACAGACCATACGTTACGTACATTATCAGTACCAGTAGATGGGGAAAAACGATAATTTTACAGGAGAGACGGAATAAGGAGAAGCATATCAATATAGTAACAACATTAGAGACACTATTACAGGAGTAGAAAGAGCATGTAAATGTAATAACTAGCAGAGTTACGCGCAAATATGACCTCCTTGTGCATTTGCAGGATGAGTGTGGAGAGAATATAATACTTGATGGTAGTGCGGATATCGCAATAGGAAATTTCAGATGAATGACATTGAAAATTGTAGTTTATGGAGTAGAAAAGGGACTTGAAGATAAGGAGTCCTTAGAGAAATTTCGACAACAAAATGTGCTAGAAGGGATATTAGAAGAATTTCAAGAGAAAATTAAAATTGTGTAAAGATATAGAAGGAAGAATGAAAAATATGAAAATATAGTATTGGAAGTACGTGGAAAATTCGGTAGGATTCTGGGAGAGAAAGGATGGAAATTTATCGGATTTGGTCCGCATGTAATAGTTGATTACCAATACGATGTTATCACAGTCAGCGATTTGGGCATCTTGCTAGAAATGACAAGACTCTGAAAACACATGCAGTCATTGTGGAGATCGCAATCATCACTAAGAAGGAGTTACCGCGGTGTGTTTGTTGCATGAGAAAAGGGAAAGATCCCAATCATTCAATATGGGATATTAAATGTCCAGAGTATCTGCGAGTAAGATATATAATTAAAAAACAAACAGATTATGGATTATAAAATTTTACAGATAAATTTACGAGGACAAATAAATCAATTGAGTATTTACGGCAAAACCAGGTTTATGTATGTTTCTTGCAAGAACCATATATGAGCAGAGGAGTCTTAATGCATATACCTATGTCATATAGGGTGATCTTCGAAACAGGGGGAAAATTGGCAATGTTGATAACAATTACTAAAATAGAAGTTTTACGAAAAGATCGGTATTGCAATAAGTATATGAAAGCAGTGTTATTAACGAAGGGGTTTAAGACATTTATGGCAGTAAAAATCTATAATGATAAAGGGAGAAAGTTAGTTTCAGCAAGTATGTTTGTTGGGTAACTGGGAAATATCTTCTAATTAGAGGAGACTGAAATGTCAGGTCAACTTTGTTTGAAGTAATCTCTAATGAGCGAGGACAGCTGTTGGAGATGTGATACATCAAAGACTTGGCTATTTGTAAGATATTTGGAATCAACACCTTTATAACAGACAATGCAAAGTCGATAATTGATATTACACTTAAGAATAGAGAAAATAATTTTGCAGTGACTAGGTGGCGAGTAGGAAAGGAAATTACCAGTGATCATAAAACACTACAATATACGGTTGAGCAGTTCTTTCCAAAACTGCGAGGTATCGGATACACTTTCGGACGAATTAATTGGAAATTATATAACCAGGAACGTAGACAACCCGAATTACATGTGATCACAAGACAGGAGGTTGAATTGGATGGACGTGTGGACGATCTTCAGCTAACTATGCTACAGGAGGTGCGTAGATATTGCCGAAAATATGAGATGGATATGTGAGGGGGAAGAGGTGGTGGGATTCTAGTATTACGGAAAAGAAAAAAGAACAGGAATCGGTGTCGAAGGAAATGTCAAAAGGAAGTAAAGAATGAAGAAAACAAGAGACAGCTTAAGAAACGATATTTTCAGGTACAGAAAGATTATAAAAATAAGATAAGAGAAAAGAAAAGTGTGTTGGGAGATGTACATTGAAGAAAGTTTAAGATCGAATGTTTAAGGCCCGTATGTGATAAACCGGAAGAGATTGAAGAGAGCAGAAGTAAGGAATAAAGTATAGGGGAAGGATAAGATTACCGAAACTTGATTAGACACTAGAACGGCCCTTTTAGAAACATTATTGGGAGAAGAGAATATGGAAGACATAGTACGAGAATATGAGACGGTGACGGACTATACGACATGAATAACGACAGAGAAGTTAAACGAGATTATTCAGGCACTAAGTAAGAATAAAAGCGCGGGATTTGATCATATTACGAATGGGATGATCAAACACACATACAGGACTTTTGGAAATGAAATTTTAGAAAAAATCAATGCATGCTATAACTATGGTTATTTTCCAAAAGTGTTGAAAATCGAAATTTTAAAAAAATGTTAATATGAGAGACAAAACATTTTGTAAATCCTACAGGCCAATTACGCTGCTTCCGATGATCGGGAAGATATTAGTTAAGTGTATCTGAAAATAACTCAACAAAAAATTGAGAATTTAAGTAAGAACCAATATGGATTTATAGGAGGCCGTGGAACGGAGGATGCTATAGGAACAGTGATTAACGCTATTAAAACTCGAACAGATAAATAAATGTTAGCAGTGAGTATAGACTATGAGGGTGCCTTTGACAGTGTAGATTGGACGGTTGTGCAAGACTGTATAAAGGAATTGCATATGCGACAGAATATGGAAAGCTTAATAAGATCTTATTTTGAGGACAGATATGTATTATTGGATATTGGGGAAGAGCATCTATTATGGAAGATCAGGAAAGGGTGTTCTCGGGGAAGCCACTTTGCACCCACATTTGGAATATTGTTTTAAATAAAGGCTTGTTAGAAATGTAGGGGGGATACTATAATTACTGCGTACGCTGATGATGTTCTGATATTAATTGGAGAAAATAACCGGAAAAGATTGGAGGAAAATTATGAAGAAATTTGAAGCAATAAGATAGATGATGAAGTTAACTATATCAACGAAAACAAAAGGTATCTTGTTGGGATTTAAGAATGCAGGAAGAGACACGATAATCCGTATAACTGATTGGCGTATACAGTTAACTAAGCAGTTGAAATACTTGGGAGTGGTAATTGATAGTAAGTTAACATTTCAAGAACGTATAAATTATGGATCAAAAAAGAAACGGATGCTCTATGGGTTACAAAGAATTGGAATTACTATAAACAACATTGGAATAAACGAAGTGCGTCGTATATGCGAAGGAGCAATACTGCCTATGCTCACTTATTACTCAAGTGTGTAGGAAGACAGAGCACATTTACAACATGTAGAAAGGCGTCTCCAAAGTATTCAGCATTCATGTATTCTCCCCTGGAGTAAATGTTATCGAACAGTCCCCATCAAGGTTTTAGAAGTAGTACTGGGATTATTGCTCGAGAATTTAGCGATACAAAAGCGGACGTTTCGGTTTCCTGTACGTAAGGGGGAGAGTTTTTATATTTGATGGAGAAGAGATTAGTACGAGAGAAAAGACGTGGAAAAGTAAAATAACCAAGAAGTTGTTGCTCTGCTGGCAAATTCGTTGGGATAAAGCAACAGTGGGTAGAGCTTTGTAAAATTTTATACCGGATGTAACATTTGTGACTAACCATAGACGGTGGTTTGAACCTAATACCACCATGATGCAGGTGATGACGGGACATGGACCGTATAATAGTTATTTACATAGGATGGGACTAGCTGAAGATGATGACTGCTTGTGTTTAAATGGAAAGGAAGATGTAAAGCATAATATTTACGAATGCAAATCCAATAATGAGAAACGTGGACGGATTATGACAATTCTACAGCGGGCAGAAGTTTATAGCGTGAAGAACTGGTCAAAAAATAATAATAATGAAAAGACATATAATGAATTTCAGGAAGTGACAACGGAGATGTTTAACGTACGCCAGATAATAAAAACTGAAATAGATAGACAGTGCCCACCACCTCGCGGAGGAAATGGAAACTGTGCAAGAGATACTTTCAAACAACACGACAGAAAGGAAGACATTGAAACAGAGGAACAGGACTAAAATCCTGAGTAATGTCCAAGTGATGAGACACCGGGATTCACGAATGAGGAAGGATGGTGTATTAGGCAATACACTGTAATCCTTCTTTTGTTAATAAATGTTTATTTCCTGTTAAAAAAGTATCTATGTCATAGATTCTTATCAACAAAATTATTTTGGGGTTGACACTCGATAGTAACACAAATTTTCTGCTAGAATAGTCCAGATTTTGAAATCAAATTTAAGTCTCCTGGAAAAAACATTTTCATACATCCAAAATTTAATTTATTTTTAATTGACGACATCAAGGTCGATAGCGTTTCAAGATAAATATCAATATAACTTAATAGTTTAAATGCAAGTACTGTTGAGCTTTTNTTTTTTTTTTTTTTTTTTTTTTTTGCAAATGAGATTGTTATAGACATACACATTTGTTTTACAGCTTGAATTGGTTATATCAAGGACGCAATTTTTATAATTTCTGATAGTGAAGTTTTCAAATTTCTCTTTTATCAAACGTATCAATTATCAGAGCCCAGTGTTCTGTGCAATTTACAACCACCCGATTCCTTTCCGCATCTCTTTAACTTAACCTCTATAAATCGTCGGATTGGGAAGGGTATATTGGCGAAAATAATTAAGCGTGAAATATAGCTCCTCAAACGTATGGGTACACAAGGCACTTATGCTGAACACCTTTCTAATTAAAACACATGTGGGTACCGCAATGCTTCTTTTTCCTATAACATTTCTTTTCTAAAATTCCAAAACGTTAAACAGTTCCATTCACCTAAACTTGTTAGATAGTGGGACTGTCACTATTTATGTTATAATGAAAATGAAGATAATGTATTTAATATGTTAAAATTGTTAAAATAATTTATTTTTTTTAATTCGTTAATATATTACAATTGTTACAAATTGTGTTGTGTAAAGTGTGTGTAAATTGTTAATTGTTCACAAGCGTTAAAAGTTTGACGTATACAAGTAAGATGACGGACATTTACGCAAGAAGAAATAAGGAAAAAGAGAAGAAAGTAATTAGGGGAATAATTGTTGTAACGAAACTGTGTAATGACTAAGTGGTACACGGGGGAGAGGGGGGGTCTTATGATCTATGATCTAATAAATGAAAGTCTCTATATCAGCGAACTCGAGAACTGGACATAAGTGGTATATTATTTTTACATGTCACCACCTTCCTACGCGGGTGGTCAATTACTCCAGCTGTGGCGTAGTGCTAGCGTCTTTGCACCCCACGCATTCTCCTGAGCGGTGGGTAGTGGGCTGGATAATCCTCTCGGCCGAACTAGGTAAGGTTTTCAACCGGAGTTTCCCTCATTCAGTCCAGACCAAAATTAGTTGAACCTTAGATTCCCCGGCAACTCCACATGCCTCCTCCCAAATTCCTTCGACCAAATCATGTGGTAGAAGAACAAGTCTGCTCACCACATCGTAAAATATAATATGAAATAAATTTATTTAAAAGAGTATTTTTTCCAGTAGTAGTTAAACTGAATGTTCGTTCATCTTGGTGTATGGGCTTGCTTAATGATACGTAGTTAGACGCTGTATGACGATTTTGTTAACATCATGCATACTTTTTACCTACAAACTTTAAATACATTTCTCTTATGTAACGGAGGTTGTTGCCTTTTCTAGGACGTTCGATGAAATTTCAAAAGTTTGATAAATGTCCATTAAAAATGGTATCTGTAGATTTGCATNGAGGTTGTTGCCTTTTCTAGGACTTTCGATGAAATTTCAAAAGTTTGATAAATGTCCATTAAAAATGGTATCTGTAGATTTGCATGACAGACAAACATTCATATTTCTTTCTTTGATTCTTGCTAGTATGTTATGAGTATAGAACAGTATACACTGTATTCGTCTCCGACATAATCATGTTAAGTTCTCTGTTTCGTAGAGTTTATAAAGAATGAATCCTTTTCTCTTTCCTTTTCTGGCGCAGCGAGTGAATACACGCATTTCTTCAACTCCCCGCCCATATTTCATTATGTGCGCCGAACGTACAAAATCTAATGCACGGAAAAGGCTTCCGAAGAATATCCATTTTCCATGCATGAATGGCGTTCCGTTCTGTTCTTTCGGTTGCTATTTCCGTGTCTCTCCCCGAAGCCACGCCGGCGAAAATAAAATAAAGAATGAAACAACATCCTCTTCCGGAAAGGAAAAGCGAAGAACCCACGAACCACGAAGGCAGCAGTGGCGCCGCCAACGACCCAGCGACTTTGCTCCTGCAGCTTTCTTTTGTTACTAGAAGAGCAGTCGACAGCATCTGCAAACAAGTTGCGGAAGAGGTGCACAACCACAAAATATGAGTAAAATGCATTCGATTTTTGTATCATAATGTATCTATTGAATTGTATATTCTTAATCACACAATTTTCCAAATATTATCAACACACACATATAACGGAACTCTTGATAGTAATACATCACAATAATAATCAACACACACATATAACGGAACTCTTCATAGTAATACGTCCAGTAATAAAGAAATTCAAAGACAATAAAAAGAAACGAAACACATAATAAAAAAGAAAAACTGTTTCGTCTAATTTTTGAGTGACATTTATGAGTTTCTTTTTCTATTTTTCATTATCTTTAAAATATTACCATTTACATACATTTCATAATATTTTAAAATGTAGTTTTAACAAGCATAGTATTCTTGGTTTTCTCACGGAAATTGTGAGATTAAATTGTATGTCATAAGCATTTAACTCATTCTTATAATAACACTTAAGAGTGAATACATTGGGCGACCCATAATGCACAACACACTCTTCTTCTTCCACTAGTAACGCTGGTTCAAACCCTGGATGATCCAAGTGGAATTTGCAGTGGTGTACAAACGGGTTCGAGGCATATTTTCTTGGAGAACTCCCGTATCCCCTGCATTTCATTCCACCTCAAAATTCACTCATTATTCACCACC
>NNCF01129805.1:194948-363837 GCA_002313205.1 Laupala kohalensis | reverse complement strand
GAAGAAAAGATTTCTTAGCCATAAAAATGTTTTTTTTAGTCTTTGAATGCATACCCAAAGAAAACTTGAATTTTGAGCTTCAGTTTAGTTGCAATCATGACTAAGACCAAACGACAATTTAAATAAATATGGAGAGCTTGGAGATTTTGCTTACTCGATTACAATTTTGTGAATAATAATAAATCGATTTTGAGTACCTCTACTAATAACTATAATAATATATAATTATAATAAAAACATGGAAATTCACGACAAGTGCGCTCGCTTACCACGGAGAAACCACGGGTTCAGTTCCCGACGAGGTCACAAAAATGTACGAATTTTTACATCAATGTCTCAGTTTGTATGGCTGAGATGATTGAGAAACTGACCCTCTGCGACCCAACACCTCAGTTGTAATACTTGACAAGGCAATCTAGATTACAACCAGACGCTGTTCCCCTCAGAAAGTTTCACGATGTGTCTAGTGAGTAAACCCTCGTGGAATTGGGCCTCACTAGCGCTCGTTTCCGTAGTTCTTTGCTGACCGAATCGAGAAATAAATACATAAACAATAGTAACGAAGCATACAAGAATCTGGGAACAATAGAATACGAGAAGATTAACTATGATCAACAAAGGAATGATATACGACGGTATATGCTTACGACAACATTAAATTTCAATAATGCCGTCAAAGCTGTCACTGTCTATGCAATCTCTGTGTTAACCCACGTCTTTGCATTTGCTGATTGGAAAATATAGTACATCGAAGTTTTGTACATCAAAATCGTTAACTACTCTCAATAAAACATGCTCACTGCTCCATACCTGAGACATAGCGGACCTACTGATAGGGAACGGGAACAGTGTCATAAAAATAGAGCCCCTTTTCAAAAGTTCGATGATAAAACATACAGATGAGAAAATTGTCTGCGCTATTAAAACCTATGACTGCTGGAAGAACAAATATTCCACCGAGAATTATTAAAAACTTACGTTTGCTGAACTTCAAATTTAATATCGAAGAAATTCTCGGGGTCATCAGTTGAAGCAATTGCAGTATCCAGAGAGCGATGGAAAAAGGAAGCAAAGCAATACACGGATAATACATCTAATATATCCAAAAACCTCACATTAATATTCAACACCATAGTTTGGTTAAAAAGGCAACATACATCACAGTCATTGGAAACAAGTACATTTGCCTTTCAAAATCAGGCAATAAAATCTAAGCACTGCGACAAACACACATTGAGAGTACTGAAAATAAATGGCATGTGACTGATGTGCAAAAACCATGTCGCGACATTTCAGCATGTGTTTCCTTCCTTGGAAATATACCTTACATGAAGTGCCACAGCAATCTTGTTAAGTATATGCATTTTAATCTGCCCAATCACGTTAATTTGGATGAAAGTGGAATATAGCGGAACACCAGGTTTTAGAAAACAGTTTGTCAAAGATACTCTGAAAGTCACGAGTTTAGACTGATGTGCCTGTTAATGTTAATAAACCAGACATTATATTTCATGCTCCAATAATATTAAAATAAAATGAATTCAATAATGGTGACAAATAATCCTACACCTTCAGGTGAAATATCTCTACATATATCATGCGGTGGATTATTCTAGGTCATGGGTCCCGAACCTGGAGGTAATTACCCCAGCGGGGGTAAAACAGCTATTCTGAGGAAGTAAAAATGCTTGTAATTTTTGGTATGTAGATAATAGAGTGACAGATCAGTGCCATGTGGCTTGTGGTCTCTCGCGTTGCATGTACACTAATTAGTATCAAGCTGTGCAATTGGCAAATGACGAATCTAAAAGAAACCGTATGCAAATTCCGTGATTCACTATTTATCTGCAATAATATACTCACTGAAGCAATATTTCCAGGACCTGGACAATCGTCAGTCCAATTCTTGGATATTAAGACCATTTTCTACTGATTATGAAATTTTTAAACACAAAGATGTGTCAGGCAAAGTATAATTTCTCGGACAACGCGAGATAGCACTTTCAAAGTGGAATTCCAATATTATGACCTCGGTACATTGTACTGAACATCTTATTATAGCTGACAGAGCTCTGAGAATGATAATAATTTTGCTTCCACTTATAGCTGTGAGAGTGGTTTCTCAACTTTAGCAACAGTAAAATCAAAGGTCAGAAACCGTCTCAATGTGGAACATGACTTGAGATACGCGAAAAGTGAAACTAAACCTAACATTTAAAAAAACTTGCGAATACAAAACAATTCCAAACTTTACATTTACTGTCGTTAATTAATAGAAAAAGTACATTGAAATTGTAATTCCGTATATTTTTGTGCAATTTTAAGACTAATAAAGGATATGCATGTGTTGTTTTCTTCGATAACATTTTAAAGGGGAGTAAAATAAGTTTCCTTCATAGGTCATAGAGATACCAAGACTGAAAAAGTTATTGATCCGCTGTTCTAGGCGGTCAAATCAAAGAAATACGACGAAAAAGTTTTAAATACAATATTTTGGAAAACGATCACGATTCAAAATCTGCTTCACAGGTCCTTACAGAATATATACAGATGTATTTAAATTTCTATGAAAATATTTCCCTTTCCCAGATCTATATTTGAACAATCTGCAATAGCAGATGTATAGAGGGAATTCGTCATCTGTCATAAAATTAATTTAAAAATTTAAAAATTCTGCTTTTTAAACTTCGTTAAACTTCCCATAAATAATGAGATTTTCTTTCGTATTAAGGGTGAATTGTCCCCTCCATGGTTACGGTGTCAGCGTGATCACCCGCCGCCAAGTCATCCCGGGTTCAATTCCCAGGCGGGGCAAGATAAAATTTGTAGCTTTTCATTTCCATGTCTCATTTTAAATAGCTGTGATGTATGAAAAGTTCATCCTCTTCGGCTAACAACCACAGTTGTAATACTCGGATACAGCAATCTGGATTCTATCTAGACGCTGTTCTTCCGATCTCACGATCTAGAATTCATGATGTGTCTAGTGAGTAAACTCACACAAAAAATGAACCACACTGGCACTCGTCATTCGTGGTCCTTAGCTGACCGAAACGAGATACATACATACATGAAGGGTGTATTCATATGAACTGGCATAGTGGGGGTTTTATTTCTTAATTTTTCATGTTGACATATTTTGTAACATGATTTGCATCAACAAAGTTTTTTAGGAATAGTACGAAATTTACGTTTACAACAAAATCATAAACTTTGAGCAACCCTTTACAAATTTAGTATAATACATTTGGATGTAGGGTGGTATCCATGTTTGTTATGTATTGGATTGAGAAAAGCAATCTTCCCCTACTTTTACCTTTCGAAATAAACGCTACGTTGACGAAGAATGGCATTGAAGAAAGGTTCCAAGGTCATACGAAACCATTGCCTGACCTTCACTCAAATTTCAAGCAAGCTTTGACGTGACTTACGTACAAAGAAAGATGGGGCATGATTTTGTTTTAATCAAGTAAGGTATAATTTCTGCTTTGTTGATTAAGGTAATCCTAGCGCTTATGAAACAGGTGAGACAATAATTAGTTTCTTGATTAATACACGATGCATGATAACCAGTTTTTCGCGACTTCCTAATTGTGAACATGTTTTTAATTTCAACTATAGCGTAACAATTAGGATGTGACTATTAGTGTTTAGTGGGAGAGATTATTTAGCATGTCATGCGATTGAGTGTGATGTAATGATGGAGTCTCTCATTCAGTCATAAGATTTCCAAATAGCATTTAGATTATAGAATTGTTTTACTGTATGCATATTATCATATTTTCTTCCAATTTAATGTGCCGCAATATCTTAGCATCAGTGGCGGCGATTAGGGTAGGGGTTGGTTTTTGAGGAAAGATGAAAATTTCATTTTAACCGTCTAAAACGGAATTATTAAAAAAAATACACCATCCTTGATGTGGTAATCACCAATTGTCTTTCATTTGATTTATTTCATTATTTAAATCATACTTGGTGGAAATATGCAGAAAATGTCACGTTAATAAAAATTGTCAATATTATTTTCGTCCCCCCCCCACTTCTAATTCCCAATCGCCGCCACTATTTAGCATGTGGATCAAATATTAGACTTTTCGAACAAAGCACGAACATATAAATTCAATGGCAGATTCAAAACTTTATGCTACATACAAAAAACCGGTTTGGGTAACTTTTAAAAAAATTGACACATCCCCTTGAGCTCCCCCTACATACATGCCAGTAAATTGCAACTTACTCTATCTTCATGTCCAAAGACTTGACTGTTTCTTGTTTCAGGAGGTCTGCTGTTGCCATAAGTTGAGATATCTTCCAGCTGCAGAAATGGGGAAAGCAGAATTAGATAATTGCATGATAGACAGGATAAAAATGTGAGATTATGAAATCTCATAGTAAATGATTCGCTGAGAAATATCACTAGTACCATTATCTTCTGGACATTTCCAGTGTCTTGGGAATTCCTTTCTGTTTCAGGAACGACTCTTCTTGGTTTTCGTACTCCTATACTTAAAGAAATCAAGAAAAATAATAATGTTTTTAAAAAAATATGAAGTACAATTTTGAAATAATAATTTTCGTGATGAAATGAGAGCTTGCAATAATCCTTTTTTGTACTCAACTTACCATTTCTCAATTTGTGACAAGACTGGACATTCTGGCACCTTGTCTTTTGAACGATGCATTGTAATTCATCGGTCGTATTCGTGACATTGAAATGTCAGAGCATTCTTCACTACTATTACACAAATCGATAAATATATTCTATTCCTCGCAATAGAATTAGAAGCAATCTGTTGACTTGCAGAATAAGCACTTTCTACGATAGCAAATGAACTCACACAAATGCACAGGTCTGTTCACCGCTGACCATTCACCAGCTAAGTGCTACTAGCTTGAACGTTCGTTTACGCACCACGCTAGTCAGATGTATCCTAATCGGAAGTCATAAGTTTTAGATGACATAGCAACTTAAGATTACTTTCTTCTTCTCATATATTAAAAAAGAGAAATTTAAGTACTTTATCGTTCAATACATAAATTGCAGAATATAATATTATTGACTTATTTTTCGAAGGTTGCCATTTTGACGCTGCTTCCTCTTCGCTGTTTACTTTTCCGGACGTCATGTACTGGCCATAAGTATTCTGGCGAGTGGATTCAGTTTCTTGTTAGTTAAAGTGGTTGTTAGTTGTGGGCAATTTTAGTAGTGTGCAGCAACAATCAGTGACTTTTTTAATGGAAATGTTCGTGAGGTTTATGAGTAGTTAAATTAGAGAATGCCACGGATAAGTCGGAAGTTGTAGAAAAAGCATACTTCGCAAAAGATTACAGTGATGATCCGGCTTACGACCCCCATCGTGAATACAGTGCTTTTTAGAGCCTTACAGCGGAGGATACTCCCAAGCGTATGCATGAAACAGAGCCTGAGGTCCCAGTTCTGACCGAGGAAGAGGAGAAAGCCTCGATCCCTGGCTATTTCAGGGCTTTCGTTTTAGGAGTGCAAGGTAAGATACTACCATAACTACATGTCCTTCTGAGTAGGTTTTCACGACCTTTTTTAGAGAAGAAGAAGAAATCAGTCAAGTCCCTAAACAAAGTTGCTTCTACAGTAAGACACAAGAAGAATTAGTAATGGAAGTATCAATAATTTCGGTGGAAAAATAAACCATATCTTTGTATGCCTTGAGTTTGTTTGTTGTGTTCAACTCCACAATCTCTCAAAATTTTAAAGTTCTTAACAAAATTGCTAAAAAATAAATTGCCTAATCAAACAAATGAAGTACAGGAAGTATGAATTTTATACTATCAGTTGCTTACCCTTATAATAATAATTATTATTGCTGTTGTTATTTCATTCTACTATTGCGTTCTTAATAACGTTTCTTTCCAATATGAACATATCTTCCGATGAAGAGATGTCTGAATTTGTGTTGTAAGAGTAGTTTAACTGAGAGGTAGTGAAATATTTCTCTTTCCAATATGCTTTGAAAATTTAAAGTTAACTTGAGCGTCAATATTTATATCAGATTGTTTCTAAAGATATGTTAGGTTGAAATAAAATTGTGTTTGCACAACTTGGTGGGGAAAAATTCTTCATAAAAAATTGCGTATAGATACAAACTCACTCAAGATGAAATTGCAAATTACTAGTGTCAACCAGAAACAGTGTTAGAGAACAAAATCCATGTATTATTTTTGGATCCATCCATCTTCACAGACAAATCCATCCAGATATAACGTTCATTGACCAAAGTAGGAAGACCATATTGCCCACAGGCATTGCAGTGTCAAGCACAAATAACCTACTCAAGACAATACCGGAGAAAAATTCAAAATACTCATCTCTCAGGAAGTTCATAGAATTTGGAAGATGACACATGTACACATAGTCCCAATAGTAATCTCTGCAACAGGAGTAATTCCAAAAACTCTGCATTCCAGTTTAAAACATTAAATATACCCAAGCACATTTACATACCTCTTCAGAAAGCAACGTCCCATATAGTAAGGAAATGTTTATCTCTAGAAACTTGAGAGGGAAATGGACACTTGGCGACTAGATCCATGCCATTTTATCAATCGGCGATTTCTGGGAAAACAAATTTCAACTAAATAATAATAATAATAATAAAGTGTCTGTATTTTAGCGAGACTTGGACCATAGGGTCTGCTCTTCCGTCTAACCATTTTAGAATACAAGATTCCATGTCGTTCATCTCTCAAGAATCACTCATCTTATTTCTGGAAGCAAATACATATATTTTTATCTCCCGCAATACTCACTCAATTGCGAAAAAAAAGGTATGTATTTTCTGGACCTTGGAAAATCTTAGATTTTAATAATGTAGTATTTATTTTTTAATTTGTTTTAAAATTCCAATTGTACTTGAATGGAATTAAAACACGAAATTTGATAATTTTCCATATTTTCTCCCATGTGCCGTTCCCCTCGGCTCGATAAATTAACTCATTACTCCACATTGTTGACCTGGTGTAATTCCAACAAGACATCGAATACAAAACTACATAACACTTCATTTATTTAAATTTTTGGAATTTGTGGTGTGGTTCATGACACGGTGAGGAGGGTTTTACGGTGACTATTACAAACCGTTCGGTTGAAAACGTTTTAAACATGAACGGATTGAGAGTTTCATGATCGCATTCCATAGGGTACAGGATTTTCATTAAAATTTCATTCTAAAACATCAGAGTTTGGAGTAAGAAATAAAAAGGGTTTACTGTTTTATACATGTGTGGATAATGTCTATGTGATATAATGCACCCTAAATAGTTAAAGATAATGATTATTGGGTAATAATATATAAAATACAGAACATTAATCCCACTTTTTGGACGCACGCACTGTAAAACGAGAGGAATTACCAGACAATATTTGATATCTCTAGAAGTAGCAATTCAATCTTAACATCGTATTGAAGAATTAATAAATCTGTTCTGGAAAGAATCAAGGAACCAAAACATTGGAAAATCTTTCGAAAATCATCAGGTATCACCAAAAGAAAAAAAGAACACGATCTTCACAGTTTGCTTCGTTACCATGTCAGTTCGTTCTGTTTTATTCTATTTATTGAATCGAATTTATTCATCTATCATAATATGTTCAAATAAAACTAACCCAAAATATTTTTAGGGAAAGTGAGGCATGGAAATGAAAAACGTCCTAAGCGCCAAAAATATTTTTTTACAGCAGATAGAATGAAGTGGCTGAATGTCATAATTATTGAAAAAAAATATAGTAAAAACATATATTATAATATGGACTTCGCCGACTGTTATTACTAATAAATAGTAACCTCGTGACTATGTATACGCCTACGCAATCCTAAGACCGTCGTAGCAACTATCAACAAAAGATACCACAGTTTACAAAGTTTACAACAGAAGACACCGCAGTGATTAGAGAGATTACCACACCATAGTCTTTGTCAAGAAAGAAATTTCTCTCGTAACAAAATTTGGGGGGGTGGGGGTGGAGGGGAGTTCACGCAGTGTAAGAGCTCCACAATTACTAGACCTCAGCACTAGGAGGAGGAGATGTGACCAGCATCTCACTCCAGTTGGTTTGGCCCGGGACTCATTTTACCGCGAGCTGTGTAGAAATGAGCCAGTTTGAATGTTGAGGGTTGGTGAAAAATCCCCACCCTACCGGCAATCGAACCCCAGTCCTCCAAACAGAAAATCGGTGCTCTATCTTATTCAATACTTAACCACATAATTATATGTATCACTTATGAATAAGCTGTTGATATAATAAATATATTATAATAAATTTTAATAATAAACTTATGGTCAAAAAATCAATATAAGCTGCATATGACCACGTGGAGGCCAATAAACTAATTTACTCTCGGGAGCAAGCTAGGGACCATCCCATCAATTCTGATCAAGGGGCCAAAGGCAGAGGCGGATTGAAAAATTTCAGCAAACTCCTAGATAAGATAAAAAGTTAGCTTCGTGTTATAATATTAATAGACTATCAACAAATTTGTAAAATAAATTTTTTGAGTTAAATTACAAGTACTCATTATTATCGAACTATAAATTATTCGGAAAATATTATTTATAAATCATAAGCTCTTGAAATTTTGAAACTTTTTTGAATATCTAATAAATCATCTGCTTATTGCTGTATATTAAGTGTATATTCTTATTTTATCTCTGCTGAGAAAACTACGTCTCTAGTGGAAACGAAGCGGTGGTCATAGCTACCAGTCTCCTCTTAAGTGTTGAACTACATTTCACAGATACTTCCGACATTACCTTAAATTTTGAACACTATTGAAAAGTCTTTCTTTAAAACTCCACTTTAAAATGGGTGGATGAGAGAAGGAGAGAGAGAGAGAGAGAGAGATCAGCAGTGTTTTGCGAGTTTTCATTTGCTGGTCTACCGCTTTTGCGTGTTACTTTTTTTATTCTCTCCGCTATGGCAATTTCCTTCTTGTCACGTCTCTCCTTCACATGTCCTCGTCACCACTAGCGCATCTAACCCTGTCTTCCCCTGTCACCCCACCAGTAGCAGCACTTCCACAACTGTGCCACTCATTGTACACTCCCATTGTGAGTGAGTCGCGACATTAATCTCACGCCAAGACAATACTTTGGGTGTCGTGCTCTGAGGTGTCAACGGTGACTCCCGGGTCACCACACGTTCCACCTCTCCAACCTCAGCCCCTATCACAACCCTCTACCCACCCACAAAGAGCACTTCATGTTATGTATGGACGGCGAACCAAAAGATGGTTGAAAAGATATTCAAATTTTGTGGGATGTGTTCTCGCAAACGTTGGGTCAAGAAAAATACTATAGGGAGGTCTACCACACAACCTTTTGTGAGCAGAGTTACTTAGTTAAAGATTGTGTTGTGATAAATACTGAGCTAAACTAAGAGGTAAATAATTTCCTTGTTTGTATTTTGTAAGTTTAGCACAGAGAGTAAAGAAAGCGGAGACTTCTGGAATCAGTCAGTAGAAAGGTTACAAGTATAAGCAAGTTGCAGGCAACAGCTCAAGAAGTCATAAAACTATCCACAACTACTGTAGGGGGGCGAGGGAAGTGAAGAAAGAGAGAAGGGATCGTATACAAAGGAGCACTTGATAACTACGCAAGACATGAGAAAAATAGATTTTGTTAACCCCTAACGAAAGGAACTGCCAAAAAATCTGATTAGCGCGTCGTCACTGCTAAAATGACGTTAAACAACTTATTTTTCTGCATAATATAAACAGATCAAACTATCATAAACCTCAAACCACAGCAATAACAACAACCTTAACACTTATCTTAGTGTGTCATTGTATAAAAGTTCGGAACAGTTACACAGAATGTCTTAATTACAAAAATTATTTTTAATATTTTTGAAAACCAAATTAAATATTCTAAGATTACCTTGTTCGAAATACGACAAAATTATCAAATAACAAGATTATGAAATATTTACGAAAAAGTTTTGTATGACATGAAGTGTTCTTTTAATCCTTCGCGTAACCTCTGCTGAGGACTCCATTCAATGTGGACTGTGTGCGCGCGACAACAGCACGACCAGACTGTGCTTCGCCTCTGAGGCACCGCTGGTCGCCAAATGAAAACATTGGTCTGTTTATCAATTATTTGTTGTTAAATACTAAGCTTTAAACGTTTAAATTCTTTGATCATGTGACCACGGCATTTTCCTGAAGGCGACAGTGTAAATTTTATTCCTTAAAAACGTGCCTGGTCGTTTTTAGCAATGTTTTCGAAAAATGTTAATAACTCGTTATATTTTGCATGTAGAAGCTTGAAATTTGTAAATGTTGTCACAAACATATTAGTAATCATTCACCGAATAAGAATTATTTTTGACACTTTTAATTTATTGTATAAAAATTAGTATAGTCGACGTATCTGGAAAAGCTGTGAAAATTTCGCGTTTTTTTAACATTTTTTGCTATTTTGAAAGTATTATTCATTTTTAGAACTATTTTATTATTTAAGTATATGCACAAGAACATGACAAGTTTTATGGTGTCAATTATTTTTGTCTAAAATTTTTTGTGCCTTCCACAGCAGTTCAAAGTGATGGGTCTATAATAAAAAATCCGATAGTAAACACAAGAATTTATTTTTACCTCTCAACATAATGGCAAAGAACATCCCAATCATTAAAATCAAATAGCTGTTGCAAAAGATAATTTCATTTCTATCTCAGACCTCCCTTTAGCAAAATCTTGGCTACGTCCCTAGCACAGATTAATATGTGGTACCCAAGTGGCATGACAAGTCAGCTTCTGCAACTTGGTTTTTTTTTCGTTATCAAACCAGAAAAGATTAAAGAAATACCTCCAGTCGTTGTGACACACTGTATATCGGCTTTTGGGAGGAAAATATCTACGCATTTTGTAGAACAATTCATCTTACTAACACTGTTCATTGATCAGAAGATGACGCTATTTGAAGAAACTAGAGAGTAGGAGTGATACCTCTACGAAAGGGAGTAAAAAGTGACTCTCCTGCTATGACTGATACTTGTTTTTCTTCTTGTATTGTACCCTCTATTTTATTCTCATTTAAGCATTCATTTTATTGGATAAGGTTTTTCTTTCTACCTGTGTTAATTTCTAGGTCTTATATTCGATGTTAAAAAATTCCAATCTTCATTTCTCAAAATAGGGGAGCATCTGGTAATCGAGGGAAGAGAGAATATGAAAATTAACTAATATAATACTTAATTCACGAAAATTAAGATTAGAATATAATGTTCTGCGTAAAACATAAAGGTTTTACGATGCATCAAAGTATTAATAGTCTTTTGAGTCATCAAGGATTAATTGAATGTCTCGCAATTGAATAAAACTCATCTACATTTGCTAAGTTCAAATTGGAGCCCGTAAGTCATAAAACACCCAAAATGTTTCAAATAAAACATTTTCCCTGAATATTCATGAATGGGTTAATGTAAAATTAATTAGTGCCACTCAACTATGCCAAAACTTGAGCACCATTCATGCATTTCTAAGTATTTTCTTAATAGAGCTAGTCATTTTACATCCTCAAAGCACTTGTTTACATATTTTCGTTCTTTGAGTGACGCGCTACAATGCGTCAAACAAATCAAAATGTTTATCTAGCGTCCCATTTTTATCCTGGGCCGCATTATGTATCTGATGGTGGCTTCTGCAAATTTGCCTGCTGACTGATGCCTTCCCGTTGAGTCAACATGTAAATATATGTAAAAGTATGTATGTGCGCGTCCGACGAACGGCCGTGTCGCGAGTGCTCATCAATCCGTCTTGCAGCTGCAGCCTTATGGGCTCTGCCACTCGTTACACGGCCCGTTCAATGCGTCAAATGGAGCGACTGCAACATCCACCGAGCCATCGGCGGCGGCGGCTTCACGAGGCTTCACTCATGCACCATACTGCGATGTCTGCGTGCGGGAGATGGAAATAAAACTCTATAGTTCTAAGGCTCATTCGACAGTGCGATTATTCTTTATGAGGTACATTTCTTAACTCTAGTTATTTATTTCAAAATATTTCAATTCAATTCAACAGAGTAAAATACAATATGCCTTTCTGTACAATAATGTCCTGAAACACGATATTGATTCCTGTAGTGTCCTTCATTCAAAATTTGCTTACTTCCGATTCTAATCCATGAAAAGTTGGAATTAGACGTTGACTATTCAACACGATTCTGCTCCTTAGAAAAAATAGTCGCAAACAATATTATACTTTGAAATGTTTGACTTATTCATTCCTAATTCATAACTATTTTTCAGCAAATAGTTTTGTACGAATTTGCGCAACTTTTCGATGTATAAAGATATTTATTCGGGTTGTCACTACAGAATAATATATTGATAAAAAGCCTCTCCCTCTTTTTTATAATTGCCAGTGTATTATGGCGTTGAGTGATACAAATTTAAATGTATAGATGTTGCAAGTTACCTCTGTTTGGAAGCACGAATACTCCAGGAGAAGTGTACTCACGAAAGTCAACTGTGCTTCTTTTTAATTCTCAATAATTTAACAAGGAACCATATTTGAACATAAAGGAAAAGGAACGAGTCTGTCATGTTCATGTTGATATGCATATTGATGAGTACTTTGAAAAAATATTACACTTTTATTCGTTTTTTTTTTTTTTTTGCACTTTTAACCTTTTTAGATTTGAAAGGGTATTCAGGGAACTTTTGTTAAATTGCTGCTTTCCAATTTAATTTTTTTTTGCTTTAAAAAATAAAGGAGTCGAAAGTCCTGGACGTGACGAAATGGATTGTTTTTGTGTCACTCTCACGAGCCCTCAATAAATTTTAAACGATGACAGGGAATGCCTAACATTACTGATGACTGAATGACCAACAATTGAAGGGACTGTTTATTTTTTATGTGTAAGAGAGTCTGTATAATATACACTTCTCAACACAAATGTATTTTGTTATACTAACAATTTCAATTCGAAAAGAAAATAATGTAGAGATATTAAAAATTTTAAACACCCTCTGAAGACTGCCTGACTCGATGCGTAGTCCCATACGCCCAGAGAAACAGCAACTCCAGAACGTTCGCAGTAGTGAGAGCTTCCTTGTTAGGTCCACTACATTCGCTCCACAATCCACTTCACATTTTGACGTTCTACATTCTCATTATACTCGACTTATTGATAAATCAATTTGTCCTTTATTTTCTAAACTCGGGTAAGAGGATCTGTAGCGACACATAATGAAGTCAGTCCGCATCACCGTCAGCTTACTTTTATCATGAATTAACTTACTTCGCATTATACTCCGCATTATACTACAATTAGTACGTAGTTATCACAACAAAACTTTGAGATTTGCTTGAAAGCATCCGTCCATTTGCTACTCTTGAACAATAGTTTCTAGAAACTTTCTCAAATGCGTTCGATGAAGGATCAAAAATCATCAAAAGCGAAAATGACGATGTCAATTGTCAAGTACACGTCACCTTCAACAGATTCAACTAGCCCATCTCTATATATGCACAGACACTGCTATATGTGTCAACGGACGGGGAACTAAGATATGCGATCTCGTTCTCACCATCCGCTCCACTTAAAATGGTCTAAGAGAAAAATTTCCACATTTTGCCTGTGCAAGTACTCTTCGGGGCAGAGGTTGCACCTCGAACAAACTCCCAAAATTATCTTACGTAGACGCCATTCTATGATAATAGAATTGTGTTTCTTACGGCCCATAGTGCCCCGTAAGCCAAAGAGCGCCCCGTCTCCAAGAAAATTGAATGCACGGTATCAAAGATTTTCCGACCATGGACACAAGAAGAGGAATAAAAAAGTATTCAAGAGAATTCGCTTCACAAAACTCTTCTTACTCGAAGAGAGAAAAGATACAGACGAAATAATCTTTTAAAAACCGTCTCTGGGAGGCGCAAAAAAGGAACGGAATGTGTCTTGGAAGAATACTAGCGGAGAATTATTTCAGGGCGAAAGGAAGGGATTTGTTGAGGAAAAAACACAGAAAAATGATTGTTGAGAGACTAGAGCAAGAGCGAGACAAATGAGAAAACCACCACAATAAAGAAACTGACCGACGCAACGCAACACAGCGCCGTCTAATTCAAAACAAAACCGAAAATAATAGCGTTAAAGCGAAGCTGCTGTGTAGGGTTTTGCGAGCTTTGTCCTGCAATGACAGGTGCTGACAGAGAAAAAACGGACTGGGCAGAGTCGTGAATGGAGGACAGGAAATGACAGAGTGGGTGAATGAGAATACGCAAATAGTCCAAAAAAAGGAACAGGTTTCGACTGTAGATGAAATAATATTTAACCACAATCTGGAATGACAAAGGTTACAATGAAAAGGAAAATAACCTATCAACTGAATGTAAAAATAATTAAGTATTAAGTGAATACAAAAGTATCATATACCACCACAATGCATTGTCCGCAAACCTTTGTTGACAGACGCAATTTCGTAAAAGGTAAAAGTTTCACTCGTTTTCGTAATACAACGCTTGAAAAGCTAAAGAATGAGCTCCTTCTTTTAAAAAATTACAAAAATTATTATGCAAGTTTTAATAAAACATTAATTTATACATAACCGGTACAATACAATTTTTCTATTTATCAAAAACGTACAATATTTAGCTTTAGTTAAATCTATGAGTCACTGTTGTCACTTCAAAACTTTTTATGGATAAACACCGATAAATTCAGCTCCATTCTATCAACAACAAAGACTAAATATATGCAACTTTATTATTCACGTTGGTACTGTAGAGTGAATATTACCATACATACGTCACGTAAATCATCGCGAAATTTTAATAAATAGTGTGTTGGAAGACTTTCAAACAACGAACAAATAAGTCGTCTACGTCAATAGGATGCCAAGTTGAGAGGAAGAAGGTGTTTTTAATGTCTTGTTTTCTTACTGAAACGACGATGCATCAGTTATAAGAAATAATATCATTATTTATATTATTATTATTATCATTTTCTCATTCTTCAATCTAAATAATATTGTTCAATGATAATTCCTCCGAACGACTAGCTTCGCTCGCTGGTTCTCCCTGGAGCATTTGGAGCTTTGTTCTTGCAGTTTGGGATGGGAGTTCGTCTTTACGAGTGGAAATCCCAGAATGTATTTAATCCCATGCATGGAGTTGAAATTCTAATATGTAATAAGGGTAAGAAGTAAAGAATTACTTGTTGAAAATTAAAAATAGGTCGTTTTATTCTATTATCTTTTGTTGAGAAACGATAAAAATATTAATTGGAGAATCTTATGTAAGCAGGGATATGGTTGATATTAGGTAGCAAGTAGTGAGTATGCCCATTTACCACCTAACATGAAAAGGTTTAAGATAACTGAAAATTTTCATTCGTCTCATATTTGATCCCAAATACCCAACATATTTCGAATTTTAGGTAGAACAGTGGAATCAAATTTATTTAACCCATCAATCAAGTTTTTGTTAATAAATTAAATACATTTTGTTTCCTCTGAAATTAAATAATTACTTTCACTTAATTATTGACTATACGAAGTTTTTTCTTCAAATGAACATAGAACCAGATAATTTTTATTCCATTATCCATTTTTTTCCATTGTACGCAATAAATTCGTGGTACAAATCTCGTTTGATAATTCTACAAGTTTAATTTTCATGGAATATTTAATATTTGATATTACAAGACCTGTAATTCTATACCAATAGCAAAAAAATTGAGATGAATGAAATGAAAATATAAATATTCGATGAATATAAATAATACACAAATCTTTCATGGGAGTACGTTTTATATTTGTGCTGTGCAGCTAATAATTTTTTAAAAGTGGGTTGATTATAGTATGAAAATACGTATTTTATCTTGCGTATTTTAGCACCGGATTCGTGTTTATGCGTATTGCCTTCCGTCTCAGAATTTTTCAAACGTAAAGAGGACATTCATCCACCCTAAACCTAACGGCTCATTCGGAGGGGAGTCAAGGAGTGGTTGGAGGCAATGGGTAAGGATGGCATCTGCGGAGGGACAACACGGCGTTTGCCCGCCACAAGACCCGTCCGTGGTTCCAGAGAGGCGTGGGGAGTGGAATCGCGGTCCGTGAACCACCCCAATCTACCATAACCCCCGGCTACCGTCGCGTCGTAGCCACCGCCACCCACACCGCCAGTTCGCAATCAATTTCCACGAGCGGAGCGCGGAGCTTCATCTTCTCGCCACTGCCAGCAGCACCGATCACGGCATGGAACCTCGTTCCATTTCACGAGTTTCGCCGACGAAACAAAGGAAAAGTTGTTTTCAGTATTCCAATAATTCCGTTTTTGTTTCCAATAACAAAACATAAGATTTTGAACAAAACATAAGATTTCGCTATCAAGCGAAAGGTGTAATAAAGATCTTTTTATACTAAACAAATTGAAGCTAAACATCGTTGATGAAATGTCATAACGACTTTGTAAATAATGTTTGTAAGATGGTAGCCTAACAATAAATTAATATTGTGATATTATAAAATAACGATGTTAATTTATAAATAGAATACTCAGAAACATTTCAAAAATATGCTAAAATGAATTACTTTGTTACAACGGCTTGAATTTATCTTAATACGGTCGATTTCATAATTTTTTCTCCCTGGAATACACCGAATTTTCTCACTACCAAAGAAAGATTATTATTTTGTGATTTGACATCAACTATTAATCATACATTAGCAAATTTAACTCAACTTCTACTTTTAATAAACTTTCTACTTTTACTAGCCAATTTAACTTCAACTAGATGTTCAAGTATGCCTTTTTAATCTCAGCAGGTTAGTATGTACAAGGTAGAACGTGTATCTAATTATATCTTTTAACTTTTCCAAATAAGTGAATTAAAATAAGCACTTCCTGTCTACTTAAGACAGAGAAATAGTTTCTGATGATTATCCGCCCCGTCTTAGTTCTCCTGGTTGTGACAGATGGACGAGAAACAGATAGGGTGTTGTGTGGACAGACAGACCCGCTAAGGGGACGAAGGTAACTCACACCAAATTGGCATCCCAAGGGACCGGCAACGGCTGAGGGGTGGCTCATGGTTAGAATTTACTGGGGTAAGGGAACCATAGACCCCCCCTCCCCAACACCCTGTTATTGTTTATGTAGAAGGGGAGAAAAGAAGACCTTAAAAAATTGAACGTACCGATTAATTTTGTAGGAATGAACACACATAAACAGTGCTAAATTACTAAAAAATTAATATGAAAAATCAATAGTATTAGCGCATTTAATTCATTTAGTAAATGCATTTTATGATTCATTTATTTTGTGTGAAAACTTTTTCATAAGATTTTATCACATCCTCAGCATACGAATTTTATAAGTAGGTACTAGAAACAGAACAGATTAATTCTATAAATAATATTAAAAGAGGGTACCAGAAGAAAATATACAAGAAACATACTTCTTTTTTTTCTTCGAATATGCAGCATTTTGGTTATTATCATACATTATGACACATGACTTGGTACTCAAAGAAACTGGATCAATATTTTGTCGAGCAACAAAGTTAAATGAGAGAGAGTTTTGCAGTGTGAAGCGCCGTGTTATAAAATTGCCAAAATTTATCACTTATTCCATCATGTACTCGCGACGTATCATTTTGATCTAGGGAAGTATTCTCCTACCATTATTCAGAATAATGGTAGAAGAATACTTCCCTCTCCACAAATTCCTTCTAAGGTTCCTTGCGGCTCTACATATCACTGAACCGCTTGATTTACTTGAAAATATCAACGATTCCCTTCCCCCGAGTAAAATATTATGTATGTAAACAATTTAAGATGCTGTACAGACTTGATACTAGATTCATATGGTAGAGAATTAGTTCGCTAAGCGATGTAATTTTCAATAATAAATGAATAAAAGTGACATGATTTTTATGCAATTGTGATGCGTACTGTCTACCTTCTTGCTGTAGTGTGTGCTACTGTTCTTGTATCATTTAAAATGCTATATTTATATCTCATTCATTTTCGTGCACCAAAAAAAACTTCACATTTAAGATAAAAGCATACTCTGTGCTCCAGTTTGAAGCCAGAGTGATTCGCAAAATATCCGGAATCACAAGATTCTCCTTCATTGTTTTCACTCGCTTTATGCTGCTTCTGTACGATTTAACAATTAGGTATCCAACTCCCACGCAACTTTCTAACACAATGTTTTTGAGAAATGGAGATGAACAATAAAAGTTATTTTTGGTAAAGACATCGACGCAAATTTTCCAGTCTTTGCATTATAATCGTCTTTACCCTCCTTTTTTTAAATTACTTTTTAACATTTTTTCACCCAATTTCTACTAACTAATTACAATAAATCTTTGCTATAATACCCATTATCATCGTTACATTGTTGTTTACGGGAAACGTTTGATCATTATTGAAATTAATGCAACAGGTGTTTTGGAGATCTAAGTTCAAGATAGGTTCGCTCAAGACAATTTTCGCTTCATCGTAGATCTCTTTGGATCAGTGAAGAATAGTACATTAACCTCAATGATTACCACCGCCGGTCGGTCGTTAACTTCAGGGTAGTATAATAATAGTAAGGGATAGATATCACACGTTACATGAACGGCAATGATGGATGAATAGGGAAGATGGCAGGAGGGATAGAGGAAGAAATGAACTGCGATGAATGGAGAAATGATGAGCACTGATTGTACGAATGCGCGTGCACAAGATGTAAAGGAAACGTTGTCAGTTGGAAGACAGCTGAATAAGGTAGCTGATTGCAACGTCCTGCACAGTCTAATTCATTCAAGACTAGTGAGTGATACGGCTTGGTANATATATAGAGAGAGAGAGAGAGAGAGAGAATTCGCTAAATAAATGAAATTGATTGTTTGTGCAAAATCATATTACAAATTAATATTTCAAACATATTAATATACATTTTTAATGAAATAGTAACCACTATATCCCATCAACCACATCCTTATTTGCACTAAAGAATATTCTAAAATTTGAAACAGTGATTTTGAAAATTGGAAGAGAAAGAAAAATAGTTTGTAAAGGAATTGTACTTAAGAATATTTGTAATGAGCATCTCAATTTTCCCATCTCAATTCTTAGAGAAAAAATTTATAACTAAACTTCATTTTACATGAACATATTTTTCAAATTTCTGAAAAGGTAAACTCACTAATAAAATACGAACAACTTGATCAAACATCAAAATGATAACCAGCTGTTTCAATGAGAGGTAACTAATACGCTCTCCAAGTCCTGTGGTTTAAAACCCTAATCATATAGTTTGGAATCAAAGTTTGGAAACATAGTTATTCCAAGAATTTCCGTTCTTGAAGATCACCATCACCTCTACCCATCACTCAATAATGTTAATTATAATATCTTTTAATTAGTAAGTTTTCTTGTTACAATTTCATTATTCTTCATAGTTCTTTCTTGTCCTTCAAAATAATATCAGGAAAAGGTTCTTGAGGTGAGGTCTGTTGAAATAATATTATTTATGTATTTATTTTTATTACTATAATTGGATCATTTTATAAAATAATTTTAAACCATTATTGTCGATCCAATAAAATCATGACCAAGCTGTTGAAAGCAAGATTACATAAAACCAATGCAACGTATGTAAAAAATAAGTTTTTTATGGTAAAAAAATTCTCTTATAATACATACATGACTTCAGAAAAAGTATACTGTATTATCTTTAGTGAAAGTATAGTAGAATTAGTATAGTGAAATAGTAGATTAGAAAGCGTTAGAAAGTAACTTAGTTCATTGCCCCTCACGTGGTTATACGCAGTTTGGAAAAGCTTCTTTGACAAATTTTATTAATTAATTTATTTATTTATATTGTTTATTTATTGAATTATCTGATTTCATGGGCAAGAAATTGAAAAGTAGAATCCAACCTATATTGTATGAAAGTACCAATCGAAATGGGAAGTATGATGTATTGATGGACTCTACCCATAAACACTGCAGTAGTATGAATCTGGAAAAGCAAAATGCAATTATATATAAAAATGTGGTGTATATTTCATAGTAAAAAATTTATTTGATCTTGATGATTTTGATACTAAAATACAAGCTGACACTATCTGGTTTCGCAAATTTTTGTCGACGGGAAATTGTTTACCCTTCGTTATACTTTTAGTTTAGACAAAAACAACAAATATTTTACCAACGATTCAAAAATTGTATCACATTTAAATTCATTATTTAAATTCATGAATATGATCCATTTCTTCGAAAACGGATATTAAAAAATTCCTTTCGTTGAACCTTTATAATACATAGCAACATCCCGACAAAGTTTTGAGTTCCGATCTTTAATATTTTTCTCTCTGCATGGAAAAACAGTCATTGGAGACAACGCAGCAAACATTTTCACTCCTTTTCACCCAATAAAAATAGGAATAACGAAAATTCCAGAAATTGATTTTTATATTTTAGCTATATTTGCATACAAAAATACCAAAATTTTTCACTTAGCTCGTGAAATGTAGCGAAAATAGTGCACCAGGTCGTTAGCGCTAACGACAAACCCCTGAAACTATGTCTCCTGAATCGTTCTCATTCAGAACAAAAGATTTTAAAAAACAGAAACCCATTTTTAGATATTAAACCCACTTTAACATAAATGTATGCATATGGAAATGGAGATATCTCAAATAGTTCGTAAAACAGTAAAAATAGCAAAATTCGAAGGAAAAAATCTTTATCGTATTTTACCATTTTAAAATCAGCATTATTTTATTTCTTCTTCCATCCATTGAATAGGACGAACATTTTCCGTAGATATAAAAGGATTCACATAGGAGTGAAGTCATGAGAAAACTACTTCCTCTCATAGATCTTTAAAGTAGTAATTGTACTGTACCAATTATGTTTATCAGCGCTTCCTGCCTAGTATCAATCCTACTTTTATACCCGAGGTTTAAATCATGAATAAAAACAAATAAGTCTGTATCGTATTTTCGTTTTTCTGGTTGCTATGGATACCAAGGGGAGTTGCTAGCATTCTAGTGAGAGAGTCCAGAACCATGGGAACACGATCCAAGTGATTACATATCATAAATTACGGTGACCAAAAAATTAATTTCTAGGACGATATAAAGATTTCTTTTCATCGAAATATCAAACCTTCTGTAAAAATATATACATATATTTTTATCATTGGAGGATATTAAAAAAGTGTCGATTCCCATTTCGTCAACTATAATCGAGAAAGATAACAAAATAAATGGTTAATAATAGGTTACGAAATCACGTCAAATTTTCTGTTATTAAAATTCCTCTAGTTTTTCCGTATTAACTTGTCCATTCAAATATTGTTATTGTTAATTTAAATTATAAAATTATTGTTTCAAGTCTTCAAATGCTATTGAGAGACATGGAAATATTCCTTTCCTTCAGGATAATTATTTTATAAAATTCACTAAATATATTATGCGACCACCGTAACGAGTAAACTAGCATATTTTTCGTTGTGCTCATTTATATGATAATCAGATCGTGTATTCCCTGAGAATTATTCTCCTTTGCCTTTGTTTTCTTACCAATGTGTAGGTAACATGATCCTATGGGTTTTGGAATTATTTACAGCCCCATGTAACTAAAGACGCTCAATTGGTATTTTTATCAGACTACTTTTGCATATGGAAATAAGAGTAGGACGACGAAATAAATTAATTGAAGAGATAACAATCCCTTGATCTCAAGAAAGACAACCTTCGTACTTAAATCTAATACTCCATCTCAATTCCCAATAAAATGGAATGTTTGAAGGTTACTCAATTGAATATCTCATTTATGATCATAATGATACAGAACTGATAAAGTAGTGTGACTCATTTCTTGACCCGAATATAGTAAGGTAGATTTCATGTCACACATAATGCGTGATTAAAAATTTTAAAGAAGAAAGAATTTTCAATGAGTTTTATTAAGGACCAATATTTTACTGCGAGGTTTCATACAATCATGACTTCTTAATATTTTATTTACGCAACTTTTTTCCGTTTCACGACAAAGATTTCTGGCGATATAACCACAAGAAATTCACCAGAGATTTATGGTCACGTCTAGACCAGAAATTGAATTTCCCGATGAGACAATTTTGTTAATTTGTTTGATAGTTTTATAGCGTATTTAAATCATTTTTATATTACAGATTCCCTTAAGCTGTCAATTAGAAGACAGAAATTAGTATGTTGATGCCCACCCATGATGTGAAGATTTTAGGAAGACTCACCCCGCCAAGTCATAATAAGGAAATTTTAATTTTCAGAATGTATAATGTAATTTAAACTAGTTAACACATTTAATTAAAATACTTCTGAGTTTGGGAGTAGATCAAAATCATAAATCTTGATAAAACTAAAAAGTTTCATAATTTGTACAAAACAAAATGCAAACATTTGGAATGATTTCCTATAAATCTTAAACCACATAAGAGAAAAGGAAGATGAAATATGACGAAAAACTTTATTTATCCAGAAATCGAATCCATTAACAAGAGTTTAGAAGAGGAAAGCATTGTACGATACCTTAGTTTAAAATAAGTTTATATATCACCTAAAATTGCTTTCTCATTGATTCATAACATAAGGATCATGTAACAAATGAATATTACAGAGGCAATACTCGCATTTGCATTCATATTTATTTAAATACATTTGAATATAAATTTATATCACTGAATCATTATCAACAATTAACTTTGTTTAGAAATAAAATTACAATCAATTAACTTACATCGTTAAAGAAAATTAACGGATAAAGTAAAAATGTTCATTTCAGATGTTCTGTACAATTGATTCCAGAACAGTTGTTTCCATGAAAGGTAATAGTTACAAGCAACTCGATGTCTGAAGTTGAATACAATTCACATTTTTAAGGTATTCTCTGTCCCATGCGTCTTATTCTTACAAATCATGTTTCGAAATATTTTTAAACAATAGTTTCAATTTTACGAAAACTACACCATTTTTGCCCTGTGAATCAGATCAGCTATTGAATGAATAAAAGAAACAATAAATAATACTAATAATTTTAGATTTTAGTTGTATACTTTGACTCTTTCACTTTGATGTATTATTCCGAATCCGATTAGTATAACTTCGGGTAACAAATCGTGACAGACAATACCATAAAATATATAATACTACCATTACCTAAAAATATTATTTGCTCTATTTTATTAATATACCACGCACTACCTTGATAACGTTAATCTCCATCTGGAAGTTCTGTATTTAAGCTTCATGTGAGTGTAGACTGGTTTCCAGAATAGTGAAATATCTGCAGTGAACATTTTACCAATTTAATCGTATTCCAAATTATATAAAATGATTCAAATACTTCACAAAGAAAATGTCACGACTTCATGCAAATTGTTTAAGACTATTACTTGAATGTGTAGCAGAAGACAATACTAATAGAAAAACAATACTTTGTAATTCATCAAAAATCAAAAAGGTAGTCCTATAATCACAACCGAGTTATTTTCACGGAGACAAAATATATTTATTCTATTTGATAGAATTACTTTTTTAAGGTATTGAGTTCCATGGAATAAATAATGAAAAAATGTTATCAATACTTCCTTCTTAAGGTTGTGATGGTAGGGATTTATTTCACATTCTTGAGAAAACTAATCTGTTTCATTTCGTGAAGTATCAGTGTTTATTTACACGTCGGTATTAATCTCGAATAACTTCAATGCTATTTCGCTCATGAGGGCGGACGAAGGTTTTAACGCCATCTGTTAGCTCTGCTTGGAACAGTGAGAGCATTGGTTCCAGAAATTGACTCCTAGGAGTGTTAGCATCGCGGCAGAGAGGGAAAACCAAATATTGGGTGTAGAGGTACCGGCGGTGTTACACGGTATTCGTGACCCGCCGTTTATTTTGGGGGTGCGACATGCACAGACTTTCACCATATAGGCTCCTTTCTTCTCTTTCTCGCATCCATCGTCGATTGAGCGCTTGTCAGTTAGCATCTTACCACATAAGAAGGTGATGTTATCAACTGAAACAATAAACCGACGTGAAAATACATAAGAAAATATTTGGCCCATGGATGGACTCGTGAATTTCATTGCCATCATAGTATTTAGGGATGTGTAAATGTTTTCAGGTTTTGTCAGGACAGGACAATTCTAATTGCGAAATCAGTTAATCCCAAAGCCTAATGGTTTATTGAAACGATGCTTTTGCAGTTGTTATCTGAAACGACCTTTCAATAATCTGATCGGTCAAACAATCGATCTTCGGATTAGCTGACTTCACCATACAAACCGACTCGGCCCGAACAAACCCAAAAATTTGCCCACCCCTTAATGTAATGTTTTAAAATCCTGTGGATCCATTGTTTCAAAATAAAATTGAAGAAAATACTTGCCGAAAGTATGTCTACAACTTGTTAAATTGTGAGGGCGTATATTGAAACGCTACAGTTTCCCTCACGGTTACAATATAAATCAGCGCTATCCAACTGGCGTCCTGCGAAACGTTTTTTACGACCCAGAGTTTAAGTTCATTTTACATCAAATTGTTCATCAAACTTGGGGGTTCACAATTTTGTGTCATAAATCTATGCTGTCTGAATTTTGGCATGTGCGGTGAGAGAAAATATAAAATGGTATTCGGAATTACCCCGTCATGCATAATATGAAAATATTTATTATAAATCTAAAAATTAAAAATATTTTTTTAAAGTAAAGAAGTATCCTTTTCAATTTATCCAGCTTCAAATAATATAAATTTGTTGGTAAGAATAAAATATGGTGTTGCAAATAAATAAATCAATAAGTAAATAATTATGATGTTAGTTTTTATTCGTCAGGCAACAGTTTGCCAACCTCGTCTCCTGTCAACACGATCGATCGTGTATCGAAAGTAGTCCGCAGGCTAAGATTAGTAGGACAGCGCTGATATAAACTTTATTGCATTGTGTGAATACATCCAGACAGAATAGGCAGTCAGCGAAAAATCATATGACGAAAATAGGATCCAATGTGGAATACATAAAACGTGTTGACATGAGGAATTACCCATTTAGAAAGTCACTGGAGCATTGTATACGCGCTAGTGCTACTATTAGTACTTTTTAGACTGTGTACTTTTATTTACAATGACGAGTAAGAAAATGCTTACGAAAATTTCCATGAATGACAAAGAAATAGCAATATGTACGAATAAATAATACACTAAATTTAATTATCAAAACGCATCCGTAAGGTACCGTAACTTTTTATGCTTACATGTTTCTCGAAATTCAATCATCAGTCTCAACCTATTTATTTTATACCGAGTAAAAAATATCATCTCAAATATTGTCCAAACGAATAAAGATATCGAAATGTGACTTTCACTGACATGAATCTAAGCTTTTAACATATCCAAATAATATAAATAATCAATAAAATTGTAAATCAGTATCTCTGCAGCTAACATGTTACAAATTATTTAAAAACGTCAAATGGTTAAGTCAATCTTAGTGAAAGCCGCATTTCGATATCCATATTTGTTTAAGAGACATTTGAAATTTTCATATCTCACTGATATATCCTGTTTACTCTTGAAATTGACATGATTTGTTACACACTTCAAAAGTTGCATGTTCAATTATCATTCTCTTGAAATTTATATGGTCGGGTCAGATGGGATTAAAACACTATAAGAATATTCATAGCGGAGCAATTGTTAACCAGGAGTGCAACTCATCGGCTAGGACTAAAATTCAAAGGTAAGTTTCGACTATCTAGCTTTTGTAGATGACATGACGCAAATTACAAAAGACATGTCAGATGCACAAATGTAAATTACATTTGATAAAACAATTTATGAGAAATATCAACAGAGCCCCTTGTAAACTAAGAATTAGCGACGATAAAGTTTCCTGTGTAATAGAATTCATATACCTGGGAGAGAGGATTTAGAATTTAGAAAATGGAAAACACTATTCAGTTAACAAAACATCTATAACAAAAGTCATCGTCCGGAAACTGCAAAATTCGGCATTACAAAATAGTTATCGAACTAGGCGCACTCTATGAATCAGAAACACTCAACCACCAACATAAAACATGAAATCAACATATAGAAATTAAAGAGAGTAAAATTATGGAAAAAAAAGTCCCAGGCTCAAGAATTAAGAATGGAATATCCGGAACCAAACGAAGAAAGCTACAAACAAATCCCCAAAATTTCAGTTCAAAAACGAATGAGAATAATGCAATTCAGGGAATACTTAGAAATAATGGATCTCAATATACTAATATGAAAATATTCGCATTCGAAAAAAAAACACTACTAGACCTAATTGGTGTAAAACATTAGAAGACCTTCTCGAGTTAGAATCTCCACATTTACAAGATTGTGAAACAATGAGAGAGAGAGAGAGATCGCATAAACAATGGTGCTTCTAAAAAGCCAAGAGAACCAAATTCATGTGGTCGAATCAAGGAAAAAGACTCATTCGTTGCGAATGGAGGATTATTGGGTCAAAAAGAAAGTCAACAAATGAGAAATAAGAAGAAGAAACAGAATGAGATATACTTGAGTCTGATAACATCTATACAGTGTAAGATTACAGAGTGCAACATTTTCCCATTTATAGTAAATATTTAAATGCATTTTCTATTGTGCAGAATATTATAAACACTTGAAGTACTATTGAAGGAAAACTTTTATTAACTTGATGATTTTTCGAAATCAAACGATATTTTTAATGAAGGGGTCAAAATTACGGGCTACGAAAATTTGTTCCTCAATTGTTTCAAGACGATTCCATTGAACCTTCAACCAACTTGAATGACACCGTCAAATGCTTCATAATGTATACAGTGAGTGAGAGAGAGAGAGAGTGTGTGAATGAGTAAGTGTGTGTCAGCCAGTGAATGATGAACAGCTTTATTACATGCAGTAAACCACGAGTACCCAACTAGCTAAAATAAATTTCATTGCTATAACATGAGAGAAATTATTCAAGCTAAATACTTAATTATTAAGTCCATGAAAATTTAAAGAAGAAAATGCCAATGAGTATTAAAATAACTTAAACTTTTCAAACACTGAATGTTATTAATGAACAGAGCTCGTGACACTAATGAGGACATAATCGGTTGTATAATCTTTAGTACAGGATCTACCCTGAAGATAATGAGTTTAGACCCGGAAGGTAAGACTGAGATAGTGGTCCAGACGTTGTAAGCAAACCGTTATAGAATGCCATTATACGTAGAACCATAAACATTTTGTATCATCATACGATTTAACTGAAGCGTTAACCGAGATATTTTANGTAGAACCATAAACATTTTGTATCATCATACGATTTAACTGAAGCGTTAACCGAGATATTTTAAAAAAGCCAAATACATCCAGAAATAAAATGTTAACTATAAATATATTCCTTTGTAATACGAGGGTCATAAAAAAGAAAAGAACGGTTGGGTATAAGTAATTAACGACTAAAGATATCATTTAAAAAATTTGTTGATAATATTAAAGGGTTTTAACTTATTTTTAATGTTGTCGTAGCGGTCGAAAAACTTTTTGTAACCAGAACAAGGTTTTCAATACAGTTATTGTGCTCCTCTGGCATCAAAATTTAATTAATATGTAGTTCATGCCTAGAAGAGAAACAATAAATTCTACAGCATGTTATGAGACACTACAACGACTTAGACGCGACATCCAAGAAAAGAGGTGTAGAAATATGTAAATGAAGGTTTTCCTGATCCAACCCGGTCTCCCAAATCTTCATGAACAAAGCGGGAACTTCGACTTTTGAAGTAGAAAACTTTGGAAATTCCCCTTTGGAAAGCCCCGATCAGGCACCAAACGATTATCACCTGTCCCCAAAATTAAAGAAATGTTTGGGTGGGAAGGAGTTTCCAAATGATGATGACCTGAAAGAAGCAGATACGTCCTGGCTCAAGTGATTGGCGCCAGAATACCACAACAGTAGTTTAGGAAACCTGTTCCTCATTACAATAAGAACCTCGACCGCTATCGTGACTCCGTTGAAAAATAGATTAAGGTCCTGTTACATTGTAAATACAGTTTCGTAATGATATCTTTAGTTATTTATTACTTATATCCAAAGGATTTTTACTTTCTGGAAGACCTAATGCGACATAATTTAAAAACTCGGCTCCGATACAAAAAAAAAATTAAAAAAGTGAGAGACTGGAGTGTCATCTGTGACTATATTTATGAAGTTACTGACTGATTACCCGGCGTGGCACGGATTTTCTTTTCTTTTTCTTTTTTCTTTTTTGTTAATATTTAGATCAACGACTCTACTCGCCGGGAGCCGCGTCGGTCGAATTTTCGCTTCTGGGACAAGACCCAACTAGCAGTGCAGCTGCACCATTTCATTAAAACGCTTTTAAAATCTAAACCATTTGTACAAATTGTACTATTTAAAGATGGTTTTAATATTCGTTAAATGAACGAAATAAAAGAAATTATGATTATTGATTTTTTCTTTCTTGAATTATACTCTTAAATTGAAGGATTTTAACACTTCTATTTTTAAAAACACTTTTTCGATAATGTAGGTAAACCTTCGTAGACAGATGTATGCTGTCCCGGACTTTTTTGTAAAACTCTTTGAGGCGAACAATATTGCCATTCATAATTGCCACATATCTCTAACCGTTTAGACGGTGTAAGCGAATATACTTATCTTTTTTCTCGATTTTATCGACATTTCTGGTCAAAATCATTTTCTATCATTTTCATACATTTCAAAAATAAAAGTTAGCCTATGTTTATCCTGAACATCTTAAATATATCTGTTACGTCACACCGCAAGCCCAGATGCGATGTGGGTAGTCTTTGGGTAGAAGCGGAATTCAACCATAAACCACAATCTTTATGGTAGAGTTCCCTGCCACCAGCTTGGTTTCCCCAAGCAATCAAACACACGTGTAATAACAATAAAATATTCCTTTAATACAAGTTAAATTGCAATCTGCGTATTTACAAATTTGAACGAACTCTCAAATCATAAATACAAGTTTGAATTTGTTATTACAGAGTTATTGCTATCTGAAAGCAACAATTAAACACAGATATAAATACTGGTGTTATCAATTAACTCGGAAATCTACCCAGATTATCCGAATCTCAAAAAATTTACAAGTTGCTATCCCGAAATAACTAACAGTTCCAAGTTACGTCATTCGCGCCTAAAAGCAATGTAATAGAATTACCGCGGCAATTCTCAGTTGTCTGACGACCAAAACTAACCAAGTCACACCTCAAATAACCTGGGTACTTCCATACACTCCGCAGAGTCTCAAGTCTGAAAGTCACTTAGGATCTTCAATCCTCCCAATATATACCGAAGCGGAGGTCACGCCCTCGTTAACACACTGAGCACTCTACATCATCTTGGTCACCCCTCAGCTTCTGAGAACACTGCGTCTTTTCCGATCTTCCAGCGTCCTTTTTGGGCTGACCATTAATTTTGGCAACCGCTAGAAATATTCCATTCACACTCGCCACGCGCTTCTGCAACATTCTTCTGAGGGCATTCCTACTCAATTTTCAGAAGTAGGTGGGAACTGTTCAGCCTCTACACAATGAACGGGAAGTCTTAGTGGCTTTTCCTTATTTGGCGGCGACTGGCCCGACCCTTAATCTCCTTAGGAATTTCCGGCTAGCAAAATGCTTGAAAATGTTAATATTTCAAAATCTATAGACTGCACTGGTCCTGATGTTACAATATCCTTGCCAAATTTCATCACGATCAGTTCCGTGGTTCAGTCTTGATTAAGTAGCAAACAGACAGACACACTTTCGCGTTACGCATTTATATATTAGTATGGATAATACAATGTGTTTATCAATTCTGTAAACAATTTTTGAGAGATAAACTTTAACTTCGCTATTACGATTTTCAATACATATCGACAATGGTCTGATATGTTTGGAAAGTCTAAAATGTGGTCGCCATGAGTAAATTTTGGTATCGGCAACCTACAAAAATTGTGAACAACCTGATTGCAAGATGTATCAGAATAAAAAACAGAACATTCATTTCACGAATCACAAGGTTAATATGAAGTTGATATTTGCAGGTTATAATACGGTATTCAGGTTAAATTCAGGTTAAACAAAATGAAAATCGAATGTATATGTTCTCATATCTTACAACAACAAAATGTTTAAAAAATCAACGATAAAAGGTGAATTCGTGACTACGTCAAGATCATCACACGTCTCTAAAAATGTAATGAATATTCACAATTGTCAAGCGAGGGATGACATTTACAAGCATCCATTTAGAAGAATACATTCCTTTAAAAGTAGAAGACAAGGTAGGCTGCAAGGGACTCATAATAATGACCAAGAACATATTTTTTATTCAACTGACGATGCATTAAGTCTACAACGAAATCTAACGGAATATACCTCCATGCAAAACAGCTCTAGGTCAATCGTTTGAAATATATCACCCACAGAGGTAAATTTATCCTTTGAAATTAGCGAGTTTGATGTTATACTCGTATCATCCTTTTCCACTCCTACAGTATGCTTTTTCAGTCTTATTATTTACCTTCAATGTCCAGTAATTTTATTTGTACTATAGTAAAATAACAGTGGACTCATTAACATCGCTTGCACTAATTAAGAATTCAAAATATAGTACAGAGAGAAATGAGAATTATGTAAGATATAAATCGGACAATAAATATTAGACTTATGAATTTGTTCTTCCCCTTACGGAATACCTCCTAAATGTCATATATTATATATATATATATATANNNATAATGCGGATATGAGAAAGAATAAAGTTGGAGACATATTACAGAATTCACGAGAGCAAAGTTGCTAGTATTCTATACGAACCGATGAGAAAAGGTATCCCCACCGCTACCCCTGCGGGAGAAATTAGAGGTGGAAACCTAGAAATATTATAAAAGGAAAAGGAACTAATAATTATGTCTTTGAGCTAAATGCCAGATCAGAAATATACGAGCTGCATCAACAAAGCTGTGTCATCAAATTAATGAAAAGTGATGTATATACATTTCCCAAGTAGAAACCAATGAAAGATAACTGCACAAAAATACAAACATTTCCGCAATCCAAGCTACTGATACTGTTAGTAATCTCTAAATATTGTTCACAAGAAAAGTAAGTTTTAACTCTTCTATGAAATGAAAATTTTAAGAAAAATAATATGGACGTTTTACTTTTCAGAATGTTTAAGCGAGCACCTTTGGATGTTTTTTCAATGGTATGAATGAAAAAAAAAAACAAAAAAACGTTAGGTTCCTGAAAAATTTTCATGTAAATGTTGCCATGCTTCACTTACGACATCGGATAACACTCTTAAAGATTCCATCGCGTACCTCTATTTTTTCTTTCACTTTGCCATGAATGTATTACAAATGCCCTTAGTAAAAACCTGTTCAAATCAGGCCCAAAAGCAACAATTTTTAAATGTAACAATACTGCGTGTTGAGTCGATTGTGAGTATATTAGTATTTAAGTAAACTGACTTGGCATACCCATGGATCGATATGAACTTGAGAATTTTATCGTTGTCATCAAATTCCTTAGATGCATTTATCTACCGGAAGAATTAATATATTTTATTACCAGCATTTCTAGATTAGTCGCGCAATTCTCGAGATCTGTGATTCTCAAAAAGAATTTAATTTTTAAACTTCAACTAAGTATAACGTGTTTCCTGAAATGCTGGGTTATTCGTTTTCCTTTTCTTTGTCTTTGACATTCTGATAAAAAAATAAGGAAGAAATGGAAGATTAACATCGCTTGAGATTAGATATGCTTAATGTTTCCTCAAATTATGATAATTTTATAAAAGTGGGTCTATTCAGACATGTTAAACTATCAAGCAAAAGACATTCCAAATCGATTTGGTATTGGGTCTATTTCAACATTTGTTTCATTATATTTACATACTTTATTGATGGTTCTTAAAAATTCTCAAATCAAATCAACAATTTTTGTAACCTCTATGACCCTCCACAATTCCAAAACTTCACTTCAATTCTCCAGTGGAGTCATTGAATTTAGAAAAATTGGTTATATGAAAGACAACTGAATTGTTTTATAGGATTTACTCAATACACATGTCAACTCGAATTTGATTAAAATAATTTGTTTCCCCGAATGTGTGGGGTAAAAAAATGTTCTATCCGCAAAAAATTCTGGAAGTGCACCAAAATAAATTAGCATTCCAAAACTGTTTACGAAGCAATTACGTAAATGAATTAAACATTAAAACATACGTCATATTAAACCCAGATGTGTTCCAGAAGATTACGGCAGTGGCAAGAGAAGAAATAATGTGTCGTTTCAAACCTTCATCAAACGTTAATATTTAGCAACAAACAAAAAGCAAATGATTTCATTACAGCTATTTTTCAATCTTTTTTAGGAAATGTCTTTTGGACTTCATTTAGGGATATACTTCGGATTTTCTTCTCATAAAAGTTCATAAACAATGGCATCAACGCAAAAAGATAAAATCAAGTTTCACGTGATTATGGTTCTACTGTTTCATCTGCACAGACAAATGAATAAACGATTTTCTGAAAACAACTTATTTCCCACCACTGGACAACACTTTCGTTATCACTTTTCGATAAACAGCTCTCACGGGAGTAATATTTTATTTGTGGCACACTTTAGTGGAATGTGAATCACTGTGTCCTTATTAAGATATTTATGCACTTACGTTTTCCATTGAAGTAATTTTCCCATCTGAGACAGACTTCATTAGCAGTCAACTTACATGTGACTGCGTCACGGTCTACATTCTCCCACATGTAATCGGTATCAGGTGCTGTTCCATCGGCTAAAATAATTAAGATGTACATGGGTATTCACTCAATTGTATACATCGTCATTTCATGTGAAAGCGTAGTAAGGCGACTCACTGGTAATAACTAAAGGTTCGACGCATGGAGGTGAAAATTTTTCGCAATTTTTTTGTTGAATCTCAGGTAATGAATCAGCATCGTATGATGGCCCCACCCACGTAAACTTGAAGCAGTATGCGCTATCGAGAGCGTATATTTGCTGCACCTGAGGAGCTAAATTTCCGATAATAACGGAAGTACAATATTTGCACTAAAAAACATTCGTACACTTACCCAAAACGATAAATGAAAAGCAAAGCAAAAAGACCCCTCGACATAACATCGTTGCTATCCTTGGTAATCCAATTGAACTACATGACATGTTGGCGAATAACTACGCACCGTATCTGCGTTGATATCTCTGAGATTAACCTTATCTGATGACGCAGCGTTGGAGAACAGACAGTTGTAAGTACGTGGTATTCTCAGAATATTTTTTATGTGATATTTGTTTAAGAAACAATCCTTTGTCCGATTCCAAGAATAATATCTTCTCAAATATGATCTACTTGACAGAAAACTATTAACTCAACAAGGTAAAATATGTAATAAAATTCTTACATGTTAATATATTCCATACAGTATTTGAATTCTATTGTAAAAACATAGCATTATACTCTGTAAGTGTGGGAAAATGTATATATTGTGATAATATCTGGAATTATTTTGCGTATATTCAATGACGGATGAAGAATAATTCAGGCATCACTTGTCTTTTGGAGGGACAGCACTGATATTCACACGCCCACTCCGACTATTTCCAGACACCTCTAACTTCCACGCTTTCCCCGTGAGATATTTTCTCATGGTATAATTTTGGATTTTTTAAATACGAAAAGCATAATAATTTTAATAGATTATTAATTCATGAACATTTTATAGATAAAAATGTTGAAAATAATAGTTTGATTTTCTACAGAAAATTTTAATCAGACTACAGTTCCATCCTAACACATTAGATTCGTAAAATTTCTTAACGTTAATTAGTATGTTCTTTTATAGAACAACTATGCCTTCTAATCCGTTATAATTTTCAATAGGTAAATTCTAAATTTTTCCCCCTCTTAAAGCTCCCCTGAAATTTTAACCCTTCAAAACTTCACGTTCAAGGAAGGTGCCTACTGTCATCGTAAAAAATATAAGTTACCGAATTTGCATCCTGATCCAGAAGACCCACATTCCACACGAACACTTACTTAGAGTGACCGTAGAGTGACTAATGGTAAATGGGACCATGCGTATATTTATTTTGAAAGAATAGTTGTAATAAAGTTGTAATTTTGTTGTGATATTTAAGCATTATTTTGGTTATGCACCCACACATCCTTTGTTCATATTTAATACCTGGACGACCGAGCTTCGCTCGAATAGCTCACAAAACGGTCCTATGACAAAATGTTTTTCGCAAAGGGATTTAAGCCATGGTTTACTCAGTTACACTGCTGTGTAACCATGAAAATAAAGAACGATAATTCCATACGTAACTATTTTTCTAATTTGGTATCTGCGCAGTTTACGTTGCCCATATAAGATGATTTTTGCGTGTGTCGGGGTTTAAGACGTGAGTCCGGTAGTAATTCTGAAATTTTATGGAATTGACACTCCGTATTTACGCGGTAGAACACATACAGAGAGTGTTAATGTTATAAGCTTTATAACATTAAAACTATGAGCAATATACAAATGACGTTTAATTTATCATTCTTTCATAATGTTGCTAACGCTCCACAATTACCAAGTATATACAGAAAGTAAATAGAAAATAATAACCATTTCTCTTAAATAGCGCTTGCCTCTTTTATTCACACATTTGTAAACAAATGAAAATTATCTATTCATTGTAACTCATAATATACCCTTCTTAAAATATTAGACACTACTATTAGACATACATATTTATTTATGAGATAAGTGTTGACTACATGGTGACTACCGTGAGAAAGTATTCGCCGTCCCTACCACACCGATCAGTGGCGAACAGTCTTCAGTTAAAAGAAGGTAATTTGCCTCTGATTGGTAATCACTTATTCTTCAGGTCTTTACTTTCCAATTATTCGTAGGTATAAGGAAAGTATAATGAACACCCGAAAAATAAATCAAGGTCTCTTCAGGTCTTTACGACAATGGTGTGTATGAGATAGATTTTTATTTATTCTATAACACAAAAATAATCAACGTATCCGAACCAAACTTGAATTTGGTTTGAGTACATTAGAAAAAGGGACCCGTTTCTGCAGACTCTTTGCAAACTCTTTCTATCGCTGTAGATACGAAGGTGTTTACTCGTGTCAGCACAATGATACTTTCGCACGCTGCCGCACACAACCGGGAAAAGAAGGTGAACTGGGGTCAACGTTGAAATAAAATACTCTACACGCGTGTTCATTTTCCATCGGGGATTGAAAGGAAAGGTTGGACTACAGCCGTATTCTTTGGATGTTTATTTTTTATTTTCAAAAACGAAGTAGTAGAATTTTGTTTTTGAATTCTATATTGAATTTTCTTTTTGAATTGAACAGATCTAGGAACACATTTTAAATTTGAAGAAACTTACAATCCTATTATTTCTTTGTCAATTATTACTTTACACGAATTCTCTGGTTCGTCTTTTGTTAGTAGAGATAACTTTTATTCAATGTTATATGTTGTTACTACGTTACATCAAAAGTAGTCGTGTCAAATTCAAATGAATATTGTTTATTTCAAAATGTTTCAGCCTTGAAAATATTAATTGGGGTAATTTAATTACCGTTTTAATAATAAGATAAAAGCTCGTCGAAATTTGTCCGTAGTATAGGGATCACAGTGTCGTATAAGTACATGCGAAGTTCGAGTTCGATTCCCCGCCGAGGAACTTGTATTTTCATTTATTTTTGTTAACATGAACTTCCTCATTATACTTCGCGTGTTTAACATTTTTATTGTTTCTATTAAAGAACCATTTCTTCAATTAAAGAACAAATTTTAAGTCAGCTGTCTCAAAAAACGCAGGTTCAATCAGTTTGGTGTGGTTAGTGGTGAATCTGAGATTTCGGATTCTTAACTAATATATAATTTATTTGTTTGATTGTTACAAACAGAAAAAGTTCATAATGATTGAAAGGACATTTGAGATGGAAACTCGTATGTACTGAAAGAAAAATTCTTGCAGTTAAGCAGCAAACAAGCAGTTTTATTCTCATTTTAGTTTCTCGGCAGCTATTTATTAATAGTAGAAATGTTAAAAAGAGGATAAATGTATAATAGACTTATCATATGATCGACAAAAATTAATTTAAAAAGCATCGGCTCTCCTGGGAATACGAACACCGGACCTTTGATTGGAAAGTACGCACGATGCCCCTGGACCACCAGACTCATTGAGGAATAGTTAAAATATATGGTTTAATAACGCTAGTATTATACATGTGAAAATTGTTCTACAAAGAAAAAAGTCCATGTTAAATATCATTTTCATCCCAAAATACATCTAATCTGTGAATTTCATTAAAATCGTTAGAGCCGTTCTAGAGAAATTTTTTGACAAATACATAGGTATGTAGGAACATAGGTACATACAATTATTGCTCGCTTAATAGTATAGGATAAAATGTTCATAAAACTCTTTCGCGGACATTACCCACTCTTGCTCTCTAAAACACCAACCACCCTGCAATAGGGACTTCAATTCTCGGCATATGAGGACATATCTAATTGACGTTACGTTTGTAACCCTTTGACGTTACGTTAGTATTGCTACGAGGTATAAAAGATAGGAAGCTTTCTCAAGGAGTTAAATTCCGGCTCACATTTTAAACTCCTCCGAAACATTCTGATCGAGAGAAAATACTAAGTGTCGTTCGTGATAGAACATAAAAATCATGTATTTTGAAGAAAGATGTGCCCAGGGATATGCAAATACCCCTCTTCTATTTAATCTCTAAGTTGCCAACATCCCAAATCTAAAATCATGGTTGTTTGCTAATGCTAACGATCCAGTTACTGTTCCACAAGGTAGCACTTTGGACAAATAGCTCGTGAATTGAACTAAGACCTGCACCTGTTGTGACAATATTACACTATCTGGCGATAACAAGTGAAAATTGCATCCACAGTATACGGCATCACCGCGACACACGTCAAATACTGAGAATCAGAATGATGTAACTAACGAACTAGCCGGTACATCTGACTGGGGGAGCAATACCACCCTCCTTGCCTATCTCTACCACAGTTTACCGTGTTACAGAATATTGTGCTCTAGTCTGGACAAATAGCGCTCATGTCTGGAAAATGGACAGCTCAAAGACAAGCTGAACTTCATGGGATCTTGATATGCTTTATGAACTCAATTGTCACTGTACTGTCATAAATTGATCCAAAAGTACAAAAAATATTTATTAATAACTATTTTAAATATTGTAAACCTTTTTTATATTGTTTACCGTTTAGTTTTGTAGAGTGTACATTGTACCACATTCTCTAGTTGACCACGCAAATCGAATGCAAATAAGAATAAGAATGAAAAAGAATAATAATAATTAACAAGAAGCAAGGAGAAAAGAAATAGAACTAAAGGACATTTATTCACTAAATGAGATGAATATTGTTCCTTTTGTACTTTCTGGCAATGGTTTTGTCTTGAGAAATTAAAATTAGTTAATGTAGGCGCGTAAGCTGCTAGATCGACATTTACGAACTATGCAGAACTCTGTACTATTGAGAATATTAATAATTTTTACGGAAGTTCCTATCCCTTGACTTCAGCATCACAGCCTTTCAGGATCGTTGCAGTATTCTTCTATGATTTTTTGTGGTAACCTTGTTCCCACATGTCGCTACCTAACAGCTGACGGTGAAAGTCAGGGAGCGCTGCTGGCGGGCGCAGCGTTGACACAACGGGAGTTTCGAAATTCGACTCATGCATTTGGAATTTACAGTAAATTTCAAATAAAATGTTCAAAACCAGCTCCACTCAAAACGTATGAATTGCTCTGGACGTTCTCCTAATTGAGATAAAGTGTTGGGAGAGGTGTCATTTACTGTTTATTTCATGAACTCTTCTGATATAGAATATGATACACATCAAAAGTAAAAAACTTATTATGTTCAAATCAAAATGTTGATTATAATTTCTCCACCATTTTTCAAATTTCTGTGAAAAGTTAGTACGCCTGTAAATCATATAGAAAAATTATAATGTAGGATGAAAATGGGTTCAGTGTTAAAACAATCAAAGACAAGGATTTTCGCTGTGTACTACAAGAGGCACTGCGATGTTTCTCTTGATCCTTGTCAAACATTACAATTCAATATTGATCTTGTGCGATAAGTTAATTCATATTTTCAAAAGAGTGACTATTTCTAAAGTAAATATGGAAAGGAAAATTTCAAAATAAGATAAAATTATCGATGTAATATTACGTGAAAAATTCAACAAGTTATACACATATGCTGTGAAATATAATGCTTAAATTTACATGAGTCTAAAATACGTACAAATTACATGCATACAAATTGAACATTAAAATGAAAAGAGTACATAAAATAGTATTTTTACGTACCTAACACATTTGTTAAGCGTTGCATATTGATAATGAGGACAGTCGAACAATAATTTCATGAACTACCTAACTTTCTTCACCCACAAAGGTTGAAATTTTCATCTATTTCCAAAACGACTGTGTATAAATAAGAGAAATACGATATGTGATTCTGTGTTTTGATGAAATACAGCACATTTTTCACTTTCGTGAATTCTATTCATTTTCCTTTTGCAACTGATTGAACGAGACTTGACAAAAAATTGACTTAAAAAATAAATAAGTTTATTTAAGACGGATTATGATTAAACAAAAAATTTACGATTTCATTAACCTAAATTATAGTACTCAATTCTTTTGTCACGCGATTCTTCAGAAACTCATTTTTTCACCGTTCAACATAATAATATACCAAGTACTCATCGTCATTTTACTGTTATAGAATCACAAACAAACCCTATGTGTAAGTTTTCTCATTCAAGTTGCTACCACAAAAATAACAGAATAAGTTTTTAAAGAAATTATTTTGATACATCTTCATTAACCATGAACATTTCTAAAGACTCCAATTCCAATCTACTCTACTTATGTTGTTCATAGATGAAAATTTATTTTATAAAAATCAAACTTTATTATCAAAATGGCGTGAAGCAAGTAGTACATTGAAATTAGACGAAAAACCGGCCCTTAGGGGAGGAAATTCGTTAAGTTTTGAGACTTGGTACTTAGGTGTGGAAAGTAGTATTGTTAACGATTATTAACTCTCTCCCAATTTTTTCGGAGCCACGCACCCCTGAAAAACTCCCCTAAGGTGCACGTTCGTGATATTTGACATTCTGTCGCCAAACAGTAAGGTTTTCGAGAATGATATCTATATGAAACTTATTCCTCGTTAAATTTCCAACAAGAAAGGTAGCAACCATTTTTGAGTTAGGTGAGTTGGTTTTCTTTTTTTATTGGTTCCTGTTCTATGAGCTCTCCAATCACCGGGTAATTTTCAAAATTACAATTTATGTATAATTTTTTGATAAATAAATTTTATATTTCGCATATTAAGACCTATAAGAAACTATGTATCCAAATGTTGTGATATTCACAACGAAACAGCTGTCTCAATACGTATTTCGGTCGAAATACTCAAGTCTCAGTGCGAATAGACGGCGACCCGGTATCCTGTGCATATTTCGTCTGTACGCGCATTGTTAATGTTTCATCTGCGCTGGAAAGTCTATGTGCTTGTCGTCGTTTTTTTTTGTTTTTGTTTTTTTTAACTTGTAAATTGAGCGTTCTACTGAACCAAAATACTTCAATAGAATGTTTTAACCGATTTTTTATCAATGTGAAAAAGAGATATCGACTTTTTTTTACCGTGTTTTTCCATGCGTTTTCAATACACATTCTGTGTAGTGCTTATGCTTCCATTTTTCAATAATTATCTAGGTGTTTTTTATTTTTTATTTTCTTACCTACTAATGATTGAAGAAAAAAAATAAATTCATGGCTACTCGTTTTATTCGTAATTTCTTCTGGAAACCATATTCCAGTTGCTATAATAATAATTCTAAGAATTTTTAAAGTTTTATTTTGTTTATTGGACGTTTTGATTTATTATATGTTATAAATATTACGTTATGTTGCACAAATTTTTGTTTTAGTGATTTTGCAACGTTAGTGCTATGAGTTATCTTTTTGGGAAGGCAGACTTCTGCGTACTGAGACACGCATAAAACCTCTGAAGAGTTCAACATACTCAGATAGTGCGAAGTCTCCTAATTTCAGTGTTCTGAAATGAACAGAAGGAGAAATGTTTCTGATTTGCACTAAATGATTTTAATTTTAACGTAAATACTTATTCATTACGAAAGTGAAACCATGAGGATTTTAGACTTGAATAGTTTTTAAGACCACAACGATACGTAACGGTTCAGTAGGATAAAAATTACAATAGTGAATAACACAATTTATATTTGAGTTCAAGAGAATAATGAACACTTTTAATACATTGTTATGCCTTTACTCTCAAATTTAGAACAACAAAGTTATATTTACACAAAGTAGATACGCGCTTTATTTAGTTCATCGTCAAACACTTGAATAAATGAACGACATACAGAGGCAAAAAATTACATGAAGGGTTTCTTTCTGTAATCTGTATACTTGCCTCTTTGTAATATATGCACGAAACTCAACATAGGGACATGTGCAGAAAATTATTTGTCGAAACTTATAAAATGTTTACCTTATATACATTGGTGTTGATAAGTACTAGAGCAGTTAATAAACATATTTTTGAACAAATTCTGGTTACACATGAAACATTCTTAACATAATTTATACAAATATTCACAATATACAGGAACATACAAAGTTTTCAAATATATATTTACACAAATATAAACAACTTGATTATTCAAATGAACATTGGAAAGAAAAAACTTAATTATAATAAACGTATAAAAACATTATAATAAATGTATGTTATAATAAACATATTTTTAAAGCATAAATATACATATTCACAAAATTTACATTCTTAGAGTTTTATGTATATCAAAATATCCAATATTTTTAGAAGTATAAAATTCGAAATATTTACAAAAAATTTGGGACTATTTATGTCTGAAGATTGTTTGAGAGTGTATTGTACATATTTTGAAAGAACTCGGTTGGGGACAGGAAGGTGTTGGAAACCCTTTTGAATGCATTGTTCTGCATTAATGGCATACTGTCGTAAAGCTTATTAAGAGATTTGACGCGAGGGATTTACGTCAGTGCTACGGTTCCGTACTCGTTGATGAGTGGCATTGGAAGAGGAACGTTCTTGTTGGAAGAATGGTTAAAACAACTACTTGAGCTTGGAAACAAAAAGGTTACTTCCTTGGGCTCACTCAGTCTATGAAATCGTGATTGACTTTATATTTGAACAGGTTCAAACAAAGCGAAGAATAGTTGATGCTGTCTTTTAATATTGCTTCAATGTTTTTGGATGGTCGTTTCCGCGGACCACTGACGACACAGTCTAATATAACAATTTTTGGTGCATTGATTTTAATCTATGAAATTCTCTCAAGAAACATCCTGACCGGTCGCTCAACGGACGACTTTGACTCATTGAAATAATAGTCTTTGTAGTAATTTTGAAAAGTTTAATATATCATGAAAATTAACAGAGTAAATTGACCATCAAAGCCCTTTTATTTGCGCTATGCTCACTTGACGAGAGTTTAGGAGCGAATAAATGTTTTAAAATGTTTCGAAATATTAAGACAATATATTCCACCAATGCTTTGCTAGGAGTGTTGACATCGTCGCTAATATAGGAAACCAAATACGTGCAATACAAGACGCAGCTTTGTTGCACGGCATTACCGGATAACCGCGACCGGTTTTGATAGAAGTACGACATGCGCAAACACGATTCATGTGAATTCCGTTTTCCGCCTCGTCGCATCCTTCAACAATGGCGCTATTATCAACAGTCATCTTGCCGCAAGTGTAGGTTATGTGTTCAACTGAAACGAATAAACAATTTATAATATATTTTAAACAATTTATTTAAGAAAAAACTTGTCACTAACAAACTTGCTTTTATCTCTTGTATCGTCTCTTCTTGTCGTATACATCCGTCTTTTAATTTCAATGCCTTAACTATCAAAATAATAATAGTACTATTTTTATGGTGAATTTTTCAGTAGCGAATTCTATAGGTTTTTATACAATTCGAGATGATGCAACAATTTTTCAAGGAAAAAAAATACTTAATGGGATTATAATCCATATTTTATTCCATGTTTATCGAAAAAATATGTAAACTGAAATTTGTAGAAGGCAGGAACGCGACTATTGAGCAACACAAACCGGGTGCTCGCAGAGAATAATAGTTCTGGGATCCGTTCGTCAGTCCGTTCTATTCACTCTCAAAATCGAACTTGGCGGCCCGAGAACGTGTTGAGGCAAGTATTTTGTTGCTGATGGGTTACGCAAAAAACCGAATTCGGTTTGATGCGTTTTGGCATAATTAGTTATGTGCGTTTTCAAAACGACCAATACTAGCTCTGGCAAATCTTATTGTCCAATACTACAAAAACGAAGCTTTTTATGCTAGGCATATACCGGAAGTAAATTATTTCGTAATGTAAAGTTAGTATTGTTAAAATATTATTTTCATTTAACAAATATTAGGGAAAATCTCCTTTTTCCGTCTTATATTGCTTCTTACGTAATAATTGGCAGAAAATTATTCGATCCGTGTATATTTTTTCACACATTTAATTGAACTGCATTTAACTCAATGCACTGGAGTTGAATATTTTATTACACATGGACCTCTCCGTTTGAAGCTGAGGAAATGTAAAATGACATTGATCTTGTTACATTATTATGTAATTATATATTTCATTCTTTTTCAATTCGATACATTCTATTAAAATGAAACTGAATACACCAAATGTAACATCAGGCTTTCTATAATACTCCCGGCTCCCCTCATCACGATCCATCACGTTTTGCCAAACCCCCCTCCCCCCAAAAGACCGTGACGTAATTTATGAATGATTCCTTACTAATATATAAAAATAAAATTTTATTTGAATATTTGTACCTATGATCGTGAAAACTAAAAGGTTTACATGTATCGAGTTTTTTTCATATAAGTAAAATCATTCTAGTTAAGACATAGGTTAGAATATAGTTTGATACAATGTAAGACAAATTATTTATTGACAAATCAAAGATATATATTAAAAAATATAATAATAAAGTAGTCTATTTTCTGTATATGCAACTCGTTACACATAGTTGTATAACAATTATCATCTTAGCTATTTAGAAATTTAGCAAAACTCAAGATATCAGTACTTTATTTAACGTCCAATCCTAAACATATCGTACTAATATATTAAAATAAGATTTATTTTGTATGTTTTTTTTACATATGATCTTGAAAACTAAAGAGTATCAACTTCGAGTCTTCTCGTATGAAGAATGGTTATGTATCAACTCTAAATATAGGCTAGTTTAAAGTCTCATAAATTGTTTCACAATTTTTAAAATCATATGTTAAAGGAAACTACTATGGTAGTAACTTCAGGTTTACTGACATGACTGGATGTGTCTATCAAGATCGACCTTCCGTGTCCATAAATTGAGTAAAAACGCCCGGAAGTGACCTTATGCTGTTTGTAAGTTCTGACTCACAACTGGCGACTTCACACGTTTTTCGCAAAAACTGTAGGACCCGAGTGAACCTGGGAAAATAAGCTAGTTCATTAATAGTAAGGCAATAAATAAATATAATTATCTAAAGCTATAACACAATTATTTTCATTTTACACCTTTTTAAATTGAAATATCACAGCAGTATTGCATTATATTATTGTGTGTTATTAATATTCAGTCTTGGTACATAAAAATATTAATGTAAAAGTCAGAAAATATAAAAACCATCGTGAAAATTTTGCTTTAAAAAAGTAGAAAACTGTACTAATGTCTCGTATATGAAAAAACATTTTCACCACACTAAATGCTCTAGAAATTGTACTACCTGAAAAGTCACAAAACTTCATGTTTAAGAAAACATAAATAATTACTAATACTAGCTCTGTCATCCAATACGGCCAAACCTAGTTTTGGAAAACAAGAATTGATTGTTTTGAAAACACACAAAACTTTGCCCCGGCAAAAACGAACCTGCCAAACTAGTTTCGGTGGTTTTCGTTTTTGTTTGTCCAATGACCGAATTTGGGTTTTGTGTGTAAAATATATTATCAACATTCGAATCGATAGGTTTTTTTGATGCCATAATGTACAATATGCGTCATTTCTTTATCGAAAAATAATTCGATAAAGTGTGATTGGAAAGCGTGTAGCTAGACTGCATCTATTGCAAATATGTTATGATTTTTGTAGGAAATTTTAAAAGAATTTTTCATGTAGAGTTCGCTAAAACATGTCTGTGTCACAACACAATGGCAAAACCTGCTAGTGTGCATCTCTAGGATGGCATTCAGAGGCGAGTGACCCCGAAATAAATTTGGAAGGGTAAATAATCGTAATTAATACTACTTTCTCAAACTAATCCCAAATTTTAAAAACATCATGAATTATTTCTCATAAGGGTCTGTTCGTCGTCCTATTTCTGACTTCAATATGTCAGTACTTGTATTCACCATGTGTTGAGAATCTAAACTAATTGATTTTACTTTGGTCGATGAATTATCATGAAAATTTAAAAATTCATATTATCATTAGTTTATGGAAACTAATCAAAATTAATCAAAGAAAAAAAGAAAGTCGTGAATTATTTCGATTATTGTATAGTTAAATTAAATATGAATGCATTGATAGTTCAAGAAATGTATTTTGTTAAATGAGAACTAGACATTGGAACAGTGTAAAAGAAATTACACTTTCAATACTTACGCAATCCTTTGTAGTATCTCTCCTGTTTCATACAAACTTGGTTCTTGGAAGGGTTACATGTAATACCATTCAGGTTTCCATGCTCCCACATATGAGTGAAATTAGGTTTATTTCCACTATCTAAAATCATGTATAATCCGTTAATTTTATCCCATCTTCGCTTAGAAGTGGCACACCTTTTATAAAATGACGAAGGCGAAACTACATACTTGTGATAATCAACGGATCAACACATAGGGGAGAAATACCCATTCCTTTGCAGGTTTTCTGTTTTATTTCTGTGAGTTGAATGCCATATGCTGGACTGAGCCAGGTGAACTTGAAGCAGAGTGCGTTCGGAACAGCGTGGATTGAGGCCTGTAAAGCTACATTTCCAATAATAAGTAATCCTAAAGTAATTTATTTTACACAAAGATTCACTAAGAAGACTTACCTGTGACGATAAATAATACGCGAAAAAATGCTTTTCTAAATGATGATATCTCCATCCTTAGAAAATGAAGACAACTTGACAAGTTGAGAGAACGCCAATGTCAACCGTGGAACCGATGAAAGTTTCCTCAGAACAATTTACAATTTAACTACCCTTTATGAGCCCACAAATAACTGAAAAAATGTGTGATAATTAATTTATTTTCCATATATATAAAATGTAATGCAATAGGTTAATAAGACACAGCTGTTAACAAAACTATTCGTCTGCGTTATTTTTAATAGAATGTTTTTAAGAAAAACATTGTCTCACAAAAAGTACATAAATCAAAATTATAAATAATTGGGATATGATCATTATAATAAAATTTAATTTAACTGAAAATGAAAAAAGACTGAAGAAAAATTGATAAATATTTATTCCGAACATTAATTAAAACGAATATGTCATGGGGAGTGAATAAGGTCAGATAACTATAATGACCAATACTCAGAGAGAAATTGAACACACCTTCACTTCTTGAAATGTAAAAGTTGAATGCAAAAGATACTCTTTTGTGATTGTTTAAATACTACTCAGGACAGAATGACGGTTCTTGGATATCAGCCTGATTCCACATATCTCGTATGAATCATTAAATATACGGTTTATAAGCACTAACTACTTCGCATTTAATGAGTCGTATCAATAACGGTGTAACTGAGAACTTATCTACTTCCGATTATTCTCAAAACATAATTGAAAATTGATGATGGTAGATAAGACGTAGGCTTTGGAACGATTTATTATATTAGCGTCCAGTAATGTGATATCAAAGTCACGTTATCCAATAATGAATGCCTACTTACATAGTTTCCAGTTGTACCCAATAATACATGTAAAAGAAGATTTATTTTTCCCGGTGCAATCATACATAATTTCATTTTGAGATCGAAATTGATTTTCAAAGTTTCACTCTGACACATCTCAAATACGATTTAACGATTTAAAAATTAAGAAAGATATTGTCTGTATGAATAATCCAAAAACCTGGATTTGAACGAGTGGTAATCGATATTTGCATCAAACAAAGTGAGGAGAGAAGAAAGAATACTACAAATATAATATTAATTATTTTTGCAACCAATCAATTCGTAAATTTTTCTTAACTGGATTGGCATATTTCTCACGGTGTCATTTCAACGTTTTAATCTTAAGCGTACTCGCTCAGGTTTTATTTTAACAAGGAAGAGTAAAAGTTATTTTAAATGTATGAATTTTAAAAAATCTTTAAACGAAGTTTAGTTTAAAGTTTTTTTTATTTAAAAAAATAAACGAAAAAATTAAATTTAAATTTCGTTTAAATATTAAAAAACTTAAATTTAAGAATAAGAGTGTTAAAATATCATCTTAAGTCTGTAAATTTTATTTTACGTTTTGNTTTTTTATATTTTTGTTGTATTTTACATTTTCGTCCAGGAGGATCAAAAAGATGGACAATTTATTGAAAATTACATCTACTTGTAGTCTAGAATTACGGCATGCATTTTGAGGCGATTTCATAAGGTATTTTTACTTCTAATATTGAATGTACAGTTTTTGTTCCTGGAGGATGTAAATGAAGGAATTTTTGGTTAAATATTCGGTCATCGTGTATTCCATAATTGGTCTAAAATTATCCTATAGTTGAAATTGATTTGTTTGAGGTTTTTCTGGGGGTGGGGTGCTAGCTTGAGCAAATGTTACCACGCCCACGTTTGATTCTTTGTTAGCAACGCGTGGGTGCTGTTCCAAAATAATTTTATGATGGTCAAAATAGTCCATAATTATTCTAAATTGTGAAAAGAAAAATGCGGGGTGGGCGATAACGTGGGGGTTCTAGCTTAACCGACGTAAATGTCAGTAATCATTTAATAGTCATCGGCTGCGTGTATCGTGCATTTCTTCAGCGTTAAACTTTCCACAGAGCAGTCAAAAGTTATGGGCGAGTGCCCGGCAGAAATACTGCTGACATCTTTACAACCTAATACTTTCGTGTGTTACGAAGCAAATGTTTTTGGATTAGCGCGTAACACTGATTTACCCGTCATTTCCGGAGGTCAGCTCAGGGACATTCTCGCGGGACAGACCCTATAATTTCGAGTAGTTTTACTCTTGTTCTTCGAGTCAAATTCGTGGAGGTCTATTTGTACCTTTACATTTCTCCTCAAACAATTGCAACCAAGGCTTCTTTAAATTTGGTATATTGGTATAATTCATAACATAATTTCAATTCATCGTAGGTGCTGTTGTAATTGCATCCGCTAAGTCTTAGAAGCCGAAGTTGCTGTAAGCTGTCTAGCTTCCATTCCGTACGGCAGTTCATGGTTGTCCGTCAAATAAATAAGCGTGTCAATAAACTGGGGACCGATAATTTTCTCTTTGCAGAAATGGGGGAGAGGCTGGAAAACATAACGCTACTGACCCAGAGGTCCGTAGATCAAAACCCCTCTCGGCTAAAAATGTTAGTCCACTAAGTATTCTAATAAACATATATTCAATAATAGGCTATGGTACCGGAATAGACTAGCTAAATGCTCAAAACATACGATTTCATTACAAAATTGGTGCGAACAAAGAAGCAATAACTCAGTATGTACATCAATAGCTCACTAATCCTCGTCGTTAACCTAATCGATTATGAGCTCCATTTATTCGATTTCAAATCTTTGTTCAAATCACTGTTTGGCAAACGATTACTGGAAAGTTTCTCACTTGTGATAATTAATTAAGGCGGTTATTAGTGAACAACAGTCCAGTGTACCGTTTTATGAAACATATGTCACCAAGTGTTTCAACATTAATCCAACAAAGATATCTTAAAAGAGCATTTAAATAACGATTAGAATAAGTATTAAGTATCTCTCCTTTCTCATAGCTTGTACATTAAGGCATGTTTTGTTGAAAAAGGGTGATAAACACGAAAGAATCACAAATATTTTCAGCAAAACTGATAGCCATTTCGAGAATCATAAGAGTAATGTCTTATCTAGATATTGATCTGGTAGCCTCTAATTTACAAGAGACAATCCCGTATTCTTACCCTAGTAACTGCCCTTTTTAATCGAGGTCGAGGCAACAACGCACGCCTTGGTGGTTGTTGCAACTTTGGTCAAATCCAATCACATACGCGGGGAGAGTCATGTTGGCTCTCCCTAGTGCGTAACTGCATTTTCCCTACCTGTACAAGTTTTAAGGGCTCTAATGACCTCGCTGTTGACGAGCCCTAAAGCCCCACAAAAAAAAACAATCACATAGGTGACCAATCTGTGGCGTGTTTTCTCTCGACTAGCTGGACAATCGATACCTGCAGTTCGATACGTGATCGACTGTGACGTACAAAGCTTGGTTTCGTCGACAGACGTTCATTGTTTTTCATTCATTCATTCACTTTTACTCGCTCTCAAGCAGAAGACTTCTCTCCATATCGTTCTCAATGAGGCTCCAAGCATCTCTCATTGGCCTCATCACAATTAGTCGGCCCACGAGACGATTTTATAGTCAAGCAACCACGTGCTCGTCAACAGACAGCTTTCGACCTGCCCTACAACATCAACTGAACTTCAACCTAACATTACTCCAACCGTCACATTCTCAGCACATCACGTAGTCGCGACTGTACGACGAAGCATTTGGAGAAACACATCATCGTCATTACATCGCTGCAACTCATCCAATTTCACCGAGCACACACTCAGTTTTGTATCATTTGAATTCTTCCTTATTTTAGTGGTTTATTTTGTTAATTGAATTCTCATGTTATTAAATTATTTTGTTGGCACTTCCATCTCTCAACTCACATCTCATCCACCTTCATTTTTAGTCCTTCGAATTCTCACATCGCTACCCCCAACTGTACCTAAATTTTTGCTCAATTTAGTACAGTTGCCTCGAGAAGAAACGGAAGTAAGTCAAAATTAGTCTCCAAATGACCTACATGTTCAAATGACGATCAATATATACATTGCATTATCATACTGGAGCAGTATTTAACATAATAATACTGTATAGCAAGAATTAAGAGAAAAATTCTAGTTCCTCACCCGGTACGCGGCAAGAAAACTACTTTCTTTTATTGTTTTAACACTGAACCCATTTTCATCCCACATTCATTTTTATCTGATGATTAACAAGGATATTTCATGTATTAATATGAAAATTTTCAAAGCGGTTCATTTTGAGAAATTAAAAATCAAAAGTTTGATTTTGAACATGTTCATTTTTTTCCTCCTTGACCTATGTCTTGTAGCATGTCATTGTAAAGATCATTAAATAAGCTGTAAGATAACACCTCTATCAGCTCTCTATCTCAATTAGGAGAGCATCTACAGCAATTCAAAAAATTTGTGTTTCGGGGTGTTTTTTTTTTACTTTACGTTGTTGAAACTTCCAAACGCGTTGAAATTTTACAACAATATTTGGTACGTTTCTTAATCAATACGATGGCTATCTCCCTATAAAATTTTATCAAGAGTCTGATCAAATTTTAAATTTCTAATCTGAGTTGGTCATATAAAGAATCGTGTCGATTTGACGTGGAATGACCCGGTAAGTCTTTTGAAGCTGCGCAATGGGGTTTCTTTCCAGCCAACGTGCATAGATCAGTCTGCCTGTATTCCAATCTAGTGTACTCTAGTTTAGCTATGATGTCGCTAGGGGCTCGTCTTTACGACACCGCACGCCTGAATGTTGTAATAACGGAAGATGACGTCGCAATCATCGTCATAACACCAATCATGAAAGAAGCGGCGTATTGAATGTTCGACGCACGACCAATTCCGCTGAACGGGACGGGGCATAATAAAATAATTATCTTAATACCAGATTCTCATTAGCTGGCACTTTCTCCTCGTTGGTCAACATTCCTTTTACTCCACAACGATTTTCCTAGATAATGGAATAAATTTAACATAATAAATTTTTGGTTTATTTACTTTTCTATTCTAATTACTTATTTATAGATTATTTATAGAGAACTCTCTTAAATTTCTACCAGGTTGTTTGAAAAAGTTTTAGCACAAAATAGCCATGGACATAGAAAACCAATTATATTGGTACTATATGTACTAGATCTTTCGGGGATACCATGCCTAAAAGAAAAACGCATACTGCATTACCCTCATAGGCGGTGTGGAACCGAATGTATTATTTAGTTTTTTATTCTTTACAAAACATATTAAAAATAATGCTTTAAAAATATATTTTTAATAATTTCTTTTTTTTGTGATTTGTACATTATTTCTAATCTGGATTTCACTAGGAATAAATATTTTTTACCTTTCATGTTAATGAAATATTTATGTTATAAATAAACTTTTAAAGAGTAAAGTTTCGTAAAGAGTAATTATTCTTTCAGTGTTATCTCTGAAACAAATACGCCGTTCTCCAACTTGTATCTCAGATACGGTAAATTATACAAATTTTATGTTCTAAAAGTTTGAAATAATCTTCAAGAACATATGAGGAACAAGAACACAGATATTTGCAAAACAAAAAAATTCTTTCGTGATCGCTGACCTATGATATATTCTCTAGCGTACACGATACCATATACGTATGGCGACGTTCTGAAATAAAAAAAGTCTCACTTCACAACTCTGCGGACCAGAAAACCATACACTTATCTTGACAAACAACTTCGTCTCGCACAATAATTCTAAAATTGACGCTTGAGAGGCGGGAATTGAACCCTTTTAGCCTCGTGGGTGCACCCCTGTTTCGGGGGAGAATTTTTTGGAGTGTTCCTCGGGTGGGCAATTGACACTTCCCAAAGACAATACCCATGAAATCCCAATAAGTAATTTTGTTCATAAAACCCCCATTTGCTCATAAATAGAGCATAAATAGATTCCCCGGTTGAGCATAAAATAGATTCTTAGGTTTTATCGAAGCGGCATTCGTCAGTAGGCCTTGCTACTGAAGATAATAAAATTTATGAACAAGCAGATATTCATAAATTGTGGGACTTTCTTTATTTCTTTTACGTGTTGTAAAATGATTTTAAGTGATGTAAAGAAATGATTTTAAAAAGCAATTGCTTTTACGTGTTGTAAAAGCTATTGCTTTTTAAAATCATTTCTTTTGTTTGAAATCATTTCAAATGAATTTCAGGAATATTCATAACTTTTATACGCAATATCTCGATTTTAAACATTTTAATAAATGTATGGCCTGGTCCTGGTTTTGCTCCGGTTTTCCTTCGGGTAGAGGCGGATTTCTTATACAGGTTCTCTAGATTTTGTCTAGGGGCATGTTTATTGTAACAATAAATCGTGAATTTAGTGTTATTTCAATTCTTATGATTTTTAAACACTATACTCAGAATAATCTATAGTTCGATAATAATTTGTACATGTAAAATAAATTTGTTGTGTTAAATTACAAACATATTGACATTCTATTAGTATTATAACTTGTAGCTAAATTTTTATCTTATCTAGGAATTTTTGCTTAAATTTTTGAATCCACCTCTGCCTTAGGGCCCTTGATGGGAATTGATGGGNTGTAGCTAAATTTTTATCTTATCTAGGAATTTTTGCTTAAATTTTTGAATCCACCTCTGCCTTCGGGCCCTTGATGGGAATTGATGGGATGGTCCCTTGCTTGCTTGCTTCCGGAGAGTAAATTAGTTTATTGTCCTTCACGTGGTCATACGCAGTTTGTACTGCTTTTTTGACAATAAATATATTTATTATTTATTTATGGTCTGACATTAATTACAATTATAATTAATGTAGAACTTATGGTGTATAATTACTAGACTGTTCCAAAAAAAATTGAAGAATAAAATAAGTTCTTCTAGTATGTTTTAGAGGGGGAAAATGGTTTTGATTTCACATAAAACGTAGAAAATTGGATAAAATTTACAGGTCGCACAATTTGAAAATGTGTATTTAAATTTTTTTTTTTGTAATAACTTGTTAAAATGACGCGACTTTCTTAAAATACATCAAAATTTTATGATTCTTTCAGAAAATTTGATAAAAATAATACATTTTTTCATCATTACACTGAATTTTACTTGAGAAACGTACTAATTCACTCGCAGCCATAAAATGTTTAAGGCTTTTTCAGGAAAGTTAATTTTAAGGTCAATTTTTCTCAGGACAACTTTACAATTTTCACAGCTGAAACTTTAGTTGTCAAGATCACTCTTTCAAGAATAAATTTTTAGGTCTTAACTATATATAATCTATGAAAAATTATCTCAGTTTTATCTTCCGCGTACATATCTGCTCCACTTAAATTAAGTGAAAAGAATGCTACGCCATTCGCAAATTTTATTACTGATTTTTTCAGATTCAACACATTGATTTTAATAAATGGAAATATAAAAAATCTTACACTGTAGATTTTGTAATATCTGGATGCAATCGACGGTGCATTTTAACTGCTATGAACAGATATTGATTTTGTTCCTCATCATCTGATATTAAAGAATTGAATTATTTTACTAGGGCAACGTGTCAATATCAACTTTTTAAGAGAACAAGCGTGTTTTAGCTCTTTGAAAATGTGTATTCAGTAATAAGGAATATGGCATCTTCTTATAGAAATACAGTATCAATTTGGAATCAGGTAAAGAAACTGTATGTATGCTGCGAAACTAATTCGCTTAGATCACGATATTTTTAATGTTCTAGCTAATCGTCTGATTTATAATTAATCAATACTTTTATCTTTTAAAGATTAAACCATTCTTCTTTTAGTATCGTGTGCCACATTTGAATAAAAAATACTAAGCTAACAGCTTCTTCGGATAAATATTACAAATGATGTGTTAACTTTGCGAGGATTGCTGAGCTTAACACCGCGTTTTCTTGTTTGTAATTTATCAATCGTTGCAAGAAAACAAGATCATTGTATGGACTGCAAATAGCATTTGTAGTAGTGATCCATGATATTATAAAATTTGACAATGAAAATATTCACATCCCGCAAACCTATTTCTCCTTTTTTTGTAAGCTTAAACTGATTTTTAAATACATATATTTTCAGATAATATAAAGCTTTTGCCATCTACCTGGCGTGGTATATAGCACCCGGAGGTCGGAAATGATAATTTGCTGTTTGTTTCTCTTCCAAATAGTTAATGGTTTTTAAAGTTCTGAGTAATGTGCTCGTGAAGAGGATATCTAAAAACAACAAACAAGCAAAATGTGTCATATGTACTATTTTAAACGACTAGTTAAAACTATTCACGCAGCCTCCAGCAAATGCTTGAAAAGTATGACGTGTATTTTGTATAAAATATGACGTGTGGAAGCGGAGATGCATACTCCTTGCCGTACAACGTGGTGCTGTTTGGTGTGGAACGCTGTGAATGGTGACGGAAAACCACAGAGCTGTAAATGAAGNTATAAGAGACAGGTGCGGTATATTGTGGTGCTGTCAGAAGTGCTCTTGTAAAATTGCGATTCACCTGAACAAAACGAACATTTAACATATTTACAGTGCATTTTTCCCTTTCTCTGTTGATGTGAATATCGGTTTAGACGAATAATGCATTCGTTATTAACGAGAGGAAATGCCATATTGGCATATTCGTTGAGTGTCCTAGCTATGTTGACTTTTTTCTGCTTCATATCTACTGTATTCATTGATTATAGGACTAACGCAACCATGGACACAGTGAAAGTAGTTGTGTGAGTTATTAAAATGCAAATATTATTACAATTGTTAATCAGTGAAAGAAGTCCTAACCTCACTCTTCTATATTGCAGAAAGAATGTCGCTGACTACAGTGCTTCTAGGGAGAAGAACGATCTAGGATTTCTTACTTTCGATTTGCAAACCGATATCCTTCTATACTCTGATCTTTTTTAGAATGTTTATGTTAAACCTACCATTATGTGATAGTACAGTAAACATCCTATTCTGAATTTTGTATATATTTTCTTCTTTAATAGAAAAGTATTATTGTTAATGAAACTAGCCATAATGAGTTAGTTTTATTGAAATAATTATATTATGGTTCATTTGGAAAGCGGTTTATTCTTTGTTTGTGTGTGTTGTATTGTTTTTTGTTTTTTTTCAAAGCATTGGTTTAAATTATTTTTTGTTTACGAGCATTGTATTTAATTTAATGTTTGATTGTATGTTTATCACTGTGTACATGTAGTTATCTTTATTATTGAGTGTTGTTTTTCTACAGAAATTTGTTTATGGTAAGTACATCACTTGTTTGGATATCAACCTTATTGGGTCCAAGTGGAAAATGGATTACAACATCACAGCATAGAAAATTAAACTTTACTTCTTGGTATTTTCTTCAATATTAATGCACAAAATTGTTAACAAAATCTGTAAGTTAAGTGCAAATGCTGGCTTTTGTGGTTGGATTTAGATGTTCCCCAAATTTGTGTGAATGCAAAAATCTTTTGTTAATTTTGAAAATTGCCTTACTATCTTCTGTTGGCTGCTCATATACCTTAATGCTGTTCCTGAAGTACTGGAGAAGTCGTGTTAATACATTAATAGTGATTCTTTCTTAGCACTAATGCTAGAAAAAAATTTCTACTTTATGTTAAAATGTTATATGAAATAGTATTATAAACAGTGTAGTAATACTTTATATTGTTAAATAATTTCATTGATAATCCTTCACTAGTAAATGAATAGCATTAATCATAAGACAACTGTTGCTTTATTACATTTTTTTATGATGCACTGCTAAAAAGCTCTATTATTTTATTTATACTGAATTATTCTTAATATTTTTCACGATGAAAAATGTGAAAAATTATCACTTGTAATAAAGACAATTCACTAATGATTAGAGAAGCTAAAAAAATTTATTTTGAAGTACCAAATCTATGAATGAGGTATATTGGATTATCGTTCAAAATGTATTTTATATATTTTTGTCTGATAAGCTTTTGGAGAATTAATCATTTATTTGAGTGAATCCACATTTCATATTCAAGAGTTGTCATTTATATTTAATTTTAAATGTATTTTTTATTGATTAAACCTACCTTTTTTAAGGTATATAAGATGTTTCATAATTTATGAAATGATATTTAAAACAATTATAAAAGTAAATTTTAAAAACTTTTTTGTTTGTGTGGTTGTAAAAATTGAACGTCTTAGTTTCATTCCTGGTAACGTGTAGCTGTTGTATGTTCCTAAAATGTCAACTACAAACTTGAGTATATCATTGGCACATATGGTAACATGTATTTTGATTATTCTGAATTAGGAGTATTAAAGTGGTAAATATTAATAATCCTTTTTGTACTTCTGTATCTCTTTCATTTTTTACTTTATTAAAACCATTAAATTCAACTAGTATTAAGTGTAATATTTGATATTTATAATATTTTATTGTTTGTGGTGATATTTGTTAGTTAAATATTGTATTTTGTATTTATATTTTTAACCATTCTTTAAGCCATTTATGAAATTGTATTTTCCTTAATATCAATTTACATCTTACCCATTTGTTTAACTGGAATGTTAAACAACTGTTCTTATATCTTACTGCTGAATATTCTACTTCCAACAACCAATTAAACCAGGTTTGAAAATTGATTTTTGGAACTATAAATTTTCTTGTGTTTTGAGTATGATTTATAATAATTTGTATTGTAATGATTCTTGCATGTTAAATTTTTTAGGTTGTCTTGTGGGATAAAATAATTCAGCGTGGAGAGAATGCAGTTTTGGATTTTAAGAATATGAATACGAAGTATTATTTCTGGGATGATGGAAATGGCTTGAGGTGAGCTTGAGGTTATATGATGATTTTACATCATTGTTATTTCTATGATGGTACTAATGAGTTGAAATTTTGTTACAGGGGAAACCCAAATGTGACTCTTACCTTGTCATGGAATATAATTCCCAATGCTGGATTCCTACCTAGCATATTTGCTATCGGTAGTCATGCATTCCGCTTTCCAGCTGAGTATACTCAATCAAGAGTATAAAAAAATAAGATGCCTGAATTAAATAAGTATTAATGATGATTTTCTTACAAATTGTAAATAAATTTAAGGTATTCTTTTCCTTTTGATGGTTAAATAAAAGAATATTCTGTGCACATGTATGTGTTGAAGTGATTTTTATAATCGGTTAACACCTTGACAATTCTCAAATATGATAGGAATCCTTATGATATTTTTTTGATTTGCTGAAATTTGATCTTTAAAATTATTGTATGTATAAATGTTTTCCCCTAAATCCCTGGGTTATTAAATCATGTTACTTCAGTTGATGTTAGAAAACTTGTGGGGTGGTGAACCATTATTCTTCCAACTACATGAAATGTGCTGCATACTGTGATACAATTTTCTTTGTCAATGACATTTTCTGGGCCCCAGGGATTCATTGGTAGTGTTACATCTGATGAACCAATTTAATTCTGTTTCAAACCTTATGCTGCTCACCCTGACGACAAATGAAGAAAGTTGCTAGAAGTGTGTAGGAAATGATGAAACGAGGGTATGTCCTAGTAAATATTCAATAGAAAGGAATTTGTTTAGTCCTTGCTATTTATTTTATATTCTATTTTTCTTATAAATGAAAATTTTGAACAGTATAATATTATAGTGATATTAGATCACACTTTGGTTAAAATCTAATTGTATATTTTGTCATATATTGGACCCTACTTGACTTTCCTTGGATTACATTTGTGTTCATCAGTTTTTCCATTAAGTGTTCTCAATGGTTGTATTTGATAATATATTATGTAAAACCTAACTTTTAAATTAGTGTGATAATATATTATTTTTAATTCTTCATAACTAATGTATTTCTTATTGAAAACTAATTAATATTACCCAAATTATATATATGAAAGATCTCTGGAGTTTTATTGATCAAAATGTCTGACTGATGATATTGATGTAATTTGATTCTCTGCTACAAAGTAAAAATAATTTTTTTCAATTTACCGATCTCAAGCTCTTCTAAGGTGTAAGTTGGAGGATTCTTTTAAAGAAATTTGCATACTAAGTAGATTTTTACACTTGCTCTATCACCCATTTCTACCTTATACTACATTTTATACTAACGGTGAATGACAAAAGTGAGTGTTTAATTGGTTTTACCATCTTTTTGACATTTGATTGTCTGCTTTTGTCCAATTTCCACTTCATGGCTTCCTGTCAATTTTGTATAAATCTTATATTACATTGTCATAGGAAAGTCGGTGATCACGTAATAATTAGTAAATGAGAATAATTAGTAGTTGGGAAAATACCTAATGTAGTGGACAAGACCAAAATGTGGTTTGAGAAATTTATACTCCGTAAATTTATAATCGGAGGTTGAAGAAAACTATTTTATGTTTTTATCATACCAAATTTACTCAACTAATTTCTACTCCTTCAATAGCTTTTCAATCTGAGGTGACCTTTCATTCCATAACATGATTGTTTTGATAGTAACTCACAGTTTAGGGTATTAAGAACTTAGTATTAAACTGAGTCATATAAAGCATGACACTCTTTCATTGAGAACATTATATTTAACATTAGTGCAAGCCCCATTTAGGTTGCTGTATTTCTTACAAATCCATACTGATAAGCTGATAAAAGTGCAGTGTTCCAAAATTTTATATCCTTTTCAAGTACTTAAGCCATTTTAAAATTTAGCAAAGTATGCCTGTTCTTTGTTGTTAGATTATTTGGTACCTTATTTGTATATAGATTTTATTATTGTAGAAGGTAGCAAAATTAATTTTTCTGTTTATAATTTCAAAATGTATTAGGGAGTTACTACATCATTTAACCCTATAACTTCCAAGTACCTACTCACGGAGGAAATGTTGCGTTATCTATGGTCAGGTGAAAATGCCGACTGGGACTCAAACTTAGGAACTCCTGTTATGGTTGCAGGTTTTTAGTCCTGGTCCTTCGCCATTTTCACCTGACTGAGGTAATGGTACTACAACATTTATTAATTGTAAGTATATCTACGCTTCTACTTTCAGTTCCATTTTGCCTATTATTTCTTGTCTCTACCTAATGTAGATTTGTAGGTTCTGTAAAAATTATTTTGCAATTAAACTTAGGTGTCTTTCTATTATGGTTTGTGTGATTCTTATCACACTACTAAATTTCTTGTCAAGAAAATTGTTACAAACTGCATTTGACTGTTTGGAGGACTACAAACTAATTTACTCTCCAGAAGCAAACAGGAGACCATCCTATCAATTCCGATTAATGGTCCTGAAGCAGTGACATATTTTTATTTTATTTTGTGCTTATCAAAATAACAAATTAATGTACAATATTATAATTGTTGATCTGCAAGTTTTAATTTATTTTATCATTAAAAATTATTTAATTTAATTATGGGTTCTAATGACCTCGATGTTGACGAGCCCTAAAGCCCCCCACCCCACCCCCACAAAAAAAAATTATTTAATTCTACTAATATAATTTATGAAATATACATATAATATTTATGAAAATAGTATAGATAAAAATTGACATTGTAATGAAGACCTTGTGTGATATTATATCAAATCAATTCGAACTACCCTGCAACAGATCCCAAAGATGCCCATGGGTTCATGGAGGGTAGAGCTCTGCAATCGCTACAAGTTATGTAGACTTGAGTTTATGCTATCACATCTCTTCAACAGATTGGCTGAATATAATTAAACAGTCATCAAATGAAAAGAAATATCTTCAAATTTTACAAAATTGCATGTAACATTTTTTTTTTTTTTTGTGTGTGTGTGTGTGTCAACACCAATTTTGTATTTATGAAAAATCCATGAAAAATATCAGTTTTTCTCATATTCTTAACTAAATCTTACCTTTTAGCAATTATTTTGTAAAAAGTAGTTACTGCTACTTTTAGTCGTTAAGATTTAATAGGTGTTAGACATGATTTTTGTGAAGACTGTTATTCAGCTTCAAGATTTTATTTCAATTTGTACATTTTGTGAGCCTTTGTTAACTTCGCTATCTTTCACCTCAAAATTCTATTGAAAGCACCGTTGGCATTGCAATGTTTTGCTGTAATAGGATTTATTTGGTCCAGTGATTAAATTCAGTAGAATAGTTTGGTGGAGATTTGTTTTACATTTAATATTCAATGAAGTAGAATAGTATATTTCTTGGTAAATACTTTTTGGTGGAAAATCATTTTACACTGCATTTGACTACATTGTTGCAATAAAGGCACTGGCAAGCAGCTATGACTTGACAGTTTAATAAAAATGAAACAAGTAATGTAAAACTATAAATAATATTATTACTATATTTATTTTCACTGGAAAACATTATTGTTTGTCCAGTGACTGGTTGGGTATTTTACAAAATTCTTAGCCCTGTCTCCTATAAAGCTACCCTTAGTGGATAGGTTGATAATAACTGTTAGTATACTGAAACTTTAATTAGAGTGGGTTTTCACTGCAGGTATCATGGTTTAATAAGGTTTACTGTTAGTTTCCTCTAATCTGTATGATACTAGTTAGCTCTGTATCAGTATCTCAATTGGACAAAGCATACTAAGAATAAAGAAGAAGTGATTGTACTCTCAATCATAATTTCATTAACTATGCAAGTTTTTAAAAAAATTCACTTCAAATTGAAAAGAAATTTTAAAAAACAGAATTTAATCAGAACCAGTAGTGTAGTCACAATTAATACACGGGTGTCATTATTTGTTGAGTTGTTTTGTATTAATGCTTTTTTATTTCTGCTAGAATTTTAATTATTTTTTATTATTTAAACACATTCATTAATGTATTACCTGTTATTTTAAAATTTTCATCATTCTTGAAAATTGGAAACAGTGAAAATAATTCCAGTAGGGGATTTAATCAGACTTCCCCCTCCAGTCACATAAAAGGAAATTTCCACTGTGCCCATGGTGGAAGGTAACTGGTGTTTCTTTGTACTATATCCTCTAGCCATATCTATGCCTCTGATCAGAGTCGTACATTTTTAGATATTTATATTACGAATTATATTAAAAGTGTTTTATTTTCAAAGTAATCTCTGATGTCCTTATCTTTTATAATAAAAGAAATTGCGTGACTTTTTTTGTTGTGCCAGTGAATTTTTTGAAAATTATTTTCTATAACATAATTTTTGTGTATACAAATTGATTTTGAAATTTTTCAAATGTTGTGTAATTTGATGGTAATATTTTCTGTAGTAATTATTTTAAACTTCCAAAAATTACCTAGTATTGGATATTATAATGCATTATGTGACAGTCACATTTACTGCTTTACTTTAATTTTTAAAAGGATTAAATTTTTGAGTTTTGGAGGTGTTCGCTTCTATATAAACAATTTTCTCCTCAATAATTATAGTTTTTTTTCATGAATTTTTTAAACCTGTTTTGAATATTTAGACCTTTAATTTTTGAAAAAAAGAAAGAAAAAATTTGATGCTTTGTGAGCATCACATCAGTTTTTGTAGGTGGCAAACATTTGCCTATTCTTGTACTCTATAAAGATTTATTGGGAAATGGTGATAGTTGGAGGTAATAAATTATTGTAATTATTAGTCTTCTGTAAATTAGTCTTTGAATAGATTCACAAAATTTAATTATTTTAATATGTTGCCTTGCAGTGTAGTTAACCACAATTTAAGAGATTTATGCAAGTTAATTATTACTTATCTGCATTCAGCATATTTATCACCTATTGATAAAGTTTGAAATATGAAAGTAGAGTAAAAATTCATATTTACTCTTTCTTGGTGCCAACATCTGGAGCTGTGATGTCACCATATTATATAAAGAATGGTAAGCATCTTATTTTGTGATACTATATTAGAATGATCAAGAGACTCAAACTATAATCAAAATTGTCTCCCATTGACTCAGGTGTGCACTATCACAATATCATTTATATGTAACAATATTTATTAATGTTACATTTCCTATACTGGTACTGAAGAATTACCACCTTTTCCAGTAGCAGTAGCTCATAACTCAAGAGGTCTGTGAATCAAAACCATTCCCTGCTATAATGTTTTTGCCTTGGACTACATGTTCAGTAATGGGCAATAGTATCAGAATGAACTAACTTAATCCTCCAGACTATTTAATCCCAAAATTCACTCAAGCAATGCCCAGAGTACTTGGAGAGCAATGTTAATTAGCTCACCATAGTTGCTGTGGTAGAATGCATCACTTCCAGAAAAAAATTGTAGGTAAACAAAATGTTTCATTCTTTCCATATTATAGCAATACTTGAGAGAAAACTCTCAACTGATCTAAATTCTCACTTTAGTATACCTAATTTAAGGAAAAAAAAGTCTGTATATTTAACAAAAATTATTAAATTATAACTGTTTCTATTCCTTGTAGTGTAGTGAGCTCATGAGCAAAAGAGAATATCTATAATAACTAAGGTTGAAAAATCAAAGTGATTCTTTTAAACAAATAAGTAAAAATTAAGGAGATTATTACAAAGAATATAGTCTGAATTGATAATATTTATTAAAAACATAAGTATGAAGTTGACAAAGTGTAATTTCAGTTGGTGGTTAANGAGACAGGGTATTAGCTGAAAAAATAATATGTGTAGACATGAGCTCTTTTTCTGAAGGATCTACTTCATAATTCCATCTTATTTAATATTCTTCTCGATTGTGAGAAAACAACTATTAATTATATCTGTATTCTAGAATGAGGCGGATTCTCATTCCAATGATACTAGTTTTGACTGAAATTTGGAAAATCTTAAAAACAAAGTTATATACAAATATTTAGAAATGAAAATTATGTTTCTTTGTCCTTTTAAGATAGTTTCTGGGAATGTAAAACCACACACACTACTATTACAACTTTTGAGATGTATTCCCGAAGTTAAACTTGGGACATTTCAATGTTCTCAGATTTACCAAGAACTTTTATAAGTGGTAAATCTTGTTATATTAATTAAAAATCTCTTTACATTTTGGGATCTGTAGATTATGTTCACAAATGGAAAATTTTGCTTCTTCTGGTATTGTTTTAATGGAGGAATAAGAATTAAAACTTTTAATTGGCATATCATTTTCACTTTTTATAGCTTTTGTTGGCAAGAGCTTCATCAAACAGATGGGTTGTTGTCAGGCCGATTTCAAATAACACACATTATAAAATTATTAATAACAAGATGAATACTATAAAATGGAGAAAATAAATAATAAATTAAGAGAAGAATTACAATATTAAAAAATAATGTATTCAGTTGAAGACCAATATTCAGTTAAATGAGCTCTCATCAAAAATCAAAATAATACGCCAATTAAAAGTATTAATTAATGAAAACTTACCTAAGAGGAAACAAAACAAAGAAATAAACATAATACTTAGGGAATCATTGGTATACAGTACACATTTAGAGAATAACAGAATTGTTGTGAAGTATTCCAAGGATCCATACTTTGGACATACCAATAGACACTGGTACCTTTGTTGTGTGCAATACAGATGACACACGAGGTAAATACTAATGGGATTGGAGGATAGAATATAATTTTGAATGTGACTCTATGAAGCCAAAATTATATGGATTCAGAAATAATTTTACAAGTATAAAAATTTTGAAGAGAAAAAAAAATTGTACATAAGCATAACTGTCCAAAAGAGTCATTTTCAGAAAATTCTTCCTAAAATCTTGGAAAAAAAAAAACATCCAAAAATATGTACTGAAATAATTGCTTAGTACATAAGGAAGACAAGAGGAAATATTAGGGGGGAAAAAGGTAGTATTACCCCTGTATTAAATGAGAGATTGATGGTACTTGTTCAGCTTTGGGATGATAGGTTTGACATTGATCACAAGCCATTTTCAAGTACATAAAAATATGTAAATCAATAAACCTGATTTTAAAAAAATCAGATATCACAATCACACTGTATATTATAAGTCAGATCAGTTGGCAGTACTTCAAGAAAGGGTTCTAATGACCTTGATATTGACAAGCCCTAAAGCCCCACACTCAAAAAAAAAAAAAGTACTTCAAGATGGAACTAAGCTCCCCAAACTGTAACACTCTGTGAAATCCCAAGTTATTTCCAAAATGTGTACTATAGTACATTCATCTGATAATACATTGGCATCCTACTTTTCATTAAAATAGGGCGACTTCTAAAATTGCAGTAATGCACTGTAATCTGTAAAATAATAGAGCAAGCATGTGACAATGATTTCTCATTTGTCAAAGATTATCACCTGGTTTTTAAATGAAAACTGGGACATATGCAATACTTAATGTACAGGTAAGGAAAACAATGGACTGACAGCTAGTTATAACATGTAATAAAATTATCAATACAATAAAAGCAAATGGTACAAACAAAAATTACAAATTCTACAAAGAGTGTACATTTAGTTTATAACTTTAAACATTCAATAATATAATAATGGCACATTTTGATTTATAATTACATGACCAGTCAAGTAGAAGGAATACTGTACACTTGGTAAAGATTACGAGAACAATAAAACAAACCATTTTAGACTACATCAATAACGAGAATAATATTGGTCCTCACAAAACAACGAGAAATCTTTATCCTATTCAGATCTACAGGATCCTACACAGAAATGTTATAATTTCTCTAAAAAAATTAACACAAATATTATGTTATTATGACATTGAAATTGAACACAATTTAGGAAAAGAAACACATCAAAATATTCTTTTACACTGTACGTTTCACCAAATATGGTATAGCAGTTGGGCAACAACATTCCAACCACTCAAAATCCCATGGCAATACAAAATAGTTTTACACACACACACACACACACTATGAAGTACACACTATTTTCATTTACTCTGCTGCTGAAATAATTTTTACTGAACTGCAGCAACCACCTATAACAATATTTACATCAGAATAACTTAAATACGTTTTTACAACATGAAGATCCATTAGATAAGGACTACAGAAAAAATAAGCAAGACGGTAAAAGTTTTGTTAAAATAGTGGATATAAATTATAAATAAAGTCATAAGTAAATGTGCACAAAGTGTCAGGTTCTCAGCATTTTTTTTGCATGCCATACATCTTCATTTTACATCATTATACAAATTTTGAAACAAACTTAATGAAAATCAAGATGAAGTGGAATTGTACCAAGGATGAAGCTTCATATGGCAATAAGATTGTAGTTCATACAAAATTGGTACTTTCTTGTCAACTGGCCACGAATACATTTTGGGTGCTAGTGGCTTACTTAATACAATGAGTATATACACAGAATGACTTCTCAATGGATGAACATTGTAAATGTGTGATTTTTCAGTTATGTTACCTAGTAATCTACAACAGGAGTTTACATGGTTATGATGATAATTAAATACAATTTTATGATTTGTCTTTCTTCAATCATTCAATATCATTGTATCTCACACATTATTTTTTCTGTCAAGATAATGGTTCATTTAATTCTGTTTGAATTTCTTTGTCCTCTGCTTCAATGCCAAGTAAAGAATGCCTTAGGGAGCCATATTTACAAGATATTTCTAATAAATCTCTCAGACCCTAAAAAGAATAATATTCATTATTATATAACAAAATTAAAACACTTCAAAACATCAAGAAAGTCAAATACCTTGTTTTCAGTACTTAATCTGCTCATTAACTCTTGTTCTTGTAAAGTTCGCTTCTCATCAATGTCTGCAGCTTTTTCCATGACAGCAGCCATTTCACAAATTTTATCTGCTTGTTCACATACAACCTAGAAAAAATCATACATAAAAACTATGCCAACCAGAAGTTTTGTTTCATCAGAGCCTTTGTAAGAAACAAGTTATGAACTTAACACATTAACAGTACTCTTGTATACATTAACTAACCCGAGAATAATTGCTATTTTGGAAAGTGCCAGCTGGAACTTTACTACTTTCAATAAGCTGGGCAACTTGCTGTCGATATTTGGACATTATAAGCTCCATAGCATTTTGGTGCTCCTCCAGTGCAGCTCTGAGTTCTCTATTTTCTTGCTGGAGTTCTCTCAAATGTCGATTCTCTTGTTGTATACTTGCTACCAAAACGCTGTGAGGTTTCTGACCAGCAGCTTCATTTAGTTCAGCAACTTCTTCTTTGTACTGTAATGATACAAAATTAATTTTACCATACTATAACGGAGACAACATTTCAGTACATGAATTATAAGATATACCTGTTTCATAGCATCAACTTGGTTAAAAGTACTCTGTGCTTGAGAGATAAGATTGTCAGCTGCAGAATCATGTTCTTTCAATCTACTAGCTAGCCGTTTAGCATCCAGAATTATTTGCTGAATAGTGAGAGACATCTATAGAAATAATGCACAAAGTTATTAAATAGCATATTACATGATCACAGAAGACAATCTACTAGTCAATGAGCAAGACCTATTTATATACACATCAAGAGAAAGCTCACACATCAACTCCATAGGAATAAGAAAGTGATAATATTGTAGCAATAATTTAAAGAAAAGAAAATAGCAATCTCTTTTTAAATGTAGTGATTCATACAAATTAACCTTCTTCGGAATAGAGAAACTGCTAATACCGTACCTTCTATGTTATTCCAATTTCCTAGCTCTGATGAATAAACTGATTAAGAAGTGGTGTTTGCATAATGATTACAACAATTTCTTCGGCACAGAACTATGCACCATCACACTAAATATATATCAACGACATAGCATTCTCATTCTTTTTTAAAATAAAGTGAACACGCAAACGCTACAATGAGAACGTAGTGCGATGTGTACAGGCATATTTTTGTCGATATGTGGTACAACTGCTTACTACTGAACAAACAGCGGAGATCATAGTGGCTGAATCCGACAAGATGGCAGTTCCTGTGCTTGCTATGTGTCAAAACATGCAAAGAAATGTCAAATCTTTGTAATTTGTGCGTTACTTGTTTCTGAAAGTGTTGGTTGTACTAACTACAATGGAACTTATAAAAACGCCAAAGGTGAGTTGTAGTGGATTGTTATTGATACTCGCTTTGCGGTTTATTAGTTATTATCCTTCTTGACTGGTAAAAAAATCCATTAAATTGATTTGTATTGTCAATGTTTGTCCCGCATGTTCTTCGTTGCGAGCCGTATTGCTGCATGCATATTCTTATGAAAGTTATTAACTTTATCGGAGAATTAAATCTCATTAGGTGCCTCTTTTCGATAACCGTAATTTTTATTGGGAAATGAGGTTATAGGGTTAACATAATTACGTATCAAAAAATGGAATATAATTTTGAAGTGACATCTCTTTGTATTATTTTATTAAAACTCAAAAATCATACTCAATAATGGGTATACTTGTTTCATTATTTTTGGCGTGTAGATCTTGACTTTGCTTCTTAACAATTGTTTATGAATCAGAATGAATATAACAGACTCGTAATATTTAGTGGTATATTCTTGTTTGATATTCGAACTGATAGAAAAAAAGTGAAATCTACCGTGTCTGTTTACCCCAAATGCAACCACTCCTTCTCTACTGTGGTTAGTTCACGCACCCCTCACTGCATGTGTGGGTGGGGCATGCGCCGCGTCGCCTTTGCTTGACAAAATTTCCTGCTTTTTACCCATGGCATCACAGTCGATACGCTGGGCGCAGAAATGAGCCGACGAGTAGGCTGTGCCTATGTCTAACGTAAAATATACGAAGAGAAAATTTGCACCACCAATTCCGCGAAACTCATCCTATTGGAGGGTGGTATTATTTGTCGCATTGAATATCGAGTGGATTGCCGATTTTTTTAGTGTCTTTCAGTTTCGGCACACTGATACAACTAATAAAAAGAATTTGCTTTTGAGTGTCCGAGGTTCGATTCTTTTCTCTCGGTAGACGCCTACTCCCGGGGGTGGGCGGGGAACTCTGTAGCGACGGCGACCGCGACGCCACCGGGTGGCGCAGCGGAGGAGGATGAGGCGGCGGCCGCAGAACACCATGAGCCCATGGCCTCGCTGCTCGGCGCTGCACCGCGGTTGACGCGCGCCGCGCCGCGTGCTACCGCGGACTCACCTGAGGCGCGAACCGACGTCGGCATGTATGCGAGTCACGAACTGTTCTCTCCGGAAGGTGCTTCCTGGTCTGTTAAGTACACTGGTATTCCAGTCTCCCCATCGGTGTATGCTCGTATACGTTCCTGGCTGTTACAAGAACAAGAGAATCCCGAGCCGGACCTATATCAAGGCTCCCTCATAATCAAGAAGGTAAAACTACTCGGATTGCCTGTGTTGCACAGCTTTTCCTGCATTGAAACACACGTCACCTAATTGCGTTCAAACTATTTTGATTTTTTTATCGTACAGCATTTTTTAGACTAGAATTTTTAAACAGTAGTTTTTATTGTAACAAATAGTACCACATTCTTGATAATTTTTGATGTAGCCATTTTGCTGCTCATTATTGGCACTTAGTTGTAAGGTCTTCCAAAATTTTTCTTTCTTTGATACGTCTGTTGTGAGAGGAGGCGTTGTAATGCCACTGTTTCATTAATACGATTTATTTTGTTAGCTGCTAAGTTCATCGTTTATACCATCTTTTTAAACGTAAGTTTCACTATTATGTTCATCTAATTAATTATCAGCACATTTGATGGACGATAATTAAATGAGTTCTAAAAAATACTTAAAAACAATATTTTTAAACACGTGTGGAATGTGCAATAGTTGCCGCACGATCACGTGATATTTTTTGGTGGAAAAGTATTCAGGGTTTTAGGCAAGTGAAATTGTTGACATCGACTGTGAATACCTCTGTTTGAAATGTTTGTTTGTTTTTTTTACTTAAAAGTCCGTTCGATCCACCACCTATTTTCTGGTTCAAATTCTAATTTGGTTGCAATACAAAGAAGGGAAAAAACTAACCTTCGATAGTTTAGTGTACGAATTGAAATCATCAACACATTTATTGCGGGGGTAAATAAAAAAATACTTCTGCTAATGAAAGCTCATTAATTTTCTGTAATAAATTCTATTCTTAATTCGTTGGTACAACTATTATTTTTTATTGCTGCCTGTTATTCATTGAACCACGAGATTTATTTATTTATGTTCTATGAAAAATAGTTGACTGATGGCATTTTGAAATGTGAGGCATTTAAAAGGGTATAGAATTTATATGTAATTCTTATCTACGTGCAAGGAATTATGTAAATTTTGTTATTAATCTTTTATTCACGACTTTTTTGTCGCTTGAGAAAATGATTTCCACTTTTTATAAATTCTATTAGAATATTTTTTAAAGTTATGTAATGAAGGAACTTATTTCTAGTTTTAATATTTTCCAGTTAATAACATGAAACTTAAGCTAAGTTACAATATTACTCTTGAAGGGAAACAAAAAAAAATATTTTAGCGATATTAATGGTCGATATTAATGCGTGGTGTAGTTCTGGTATACATTCACAATTTCAGCTCAATCTCCACGATAATATTTTGCCATTGAAATTTAGAAACTTAAATTTTCTGAAACATTTCCTTTGCTATTGTTTTACTTGATATTAATATTCAGTCGTGACCCTTTGAAAATTATCTTCTCTTAGTTTTAGAGAATACTTNTTTTCTGAAACATTTCCTTTGCTATTGTTTTACTTGATATTAATATTCAGTCGTGACCCTTTGAAAATTATCTTCTCTTAGTTTTAGAGAATACTTTTTTTTTATTTTTACAAGGTTGTATATGTGGTCTGAAGGTAGCCCCCCCTTCAACGTTCTTGTGTTGCGGGTTGCGAAGCTCGAGTGAGCGAGAGAGGGAAATAAACTTGGACTAAAGAAGAATAAAAGAAACTATAAATCATGTCAATGAATGTAAACTTTCGATATGATTTTGATTATTTTCCATTGTTTTGAAGTGCTTGAAAGGTTCGACGGTCATTCTATTCCTATGCGTTGGTATCTGAAAACGCGAGATCCCTCCCTCGATGTGGAATCGCTGAGGGGTCTTCGGACAACGTGTGAGGAGAGGTTAATGCGGTGACACGGAAATGGAATTTGGCCGCGCATTCATTGTCTGCGTTTAATGGGGAAATCAGTCACGGACGAGGACGGACTGGGCCTCGCTGAAATCGGTTACCCCGCGCCCTCGTCCACCGGATCGATACTTCTCTGAGATATGGGTCAATGGTTTGTTGACGGTTGAATTTCATTGGTGGAGGGTTTTCTCTCTCTTGCTCTCTCTGAGCTTCCGAAATAAGGATTTCGAAGAATCAAAGGGAGAAGGTATTATGGCCAAATAATTCAGTTTTCGAAGGGGCTCATGCGACTTTTCGTCCTCCATAACTATCAGCTACGCAGTGTCGTAATAATTTAAATACAAATATTAAATTATAAAATAAAGTGTCAGATGATTTGATTATAATTCGTGTGTGGTAAATTTTACTTGGTGTTCGTATTTACAAGGATTTTGTTCGCTAAACTCGTTTGATATAATTCGTCTCTAAGATCTATGAGAAATAATGCCTTTGTGAAAAGAAGCGCTTGTTGAATTTCACAATTTAACTTTCTTCATGTTCTCAGGAGTGTTGAGTGATTCGTAAAAGATCTCTTAGAGATAATTTAGCGAGTTGGTTACCTAGCCAGTGTGAAAGCTAATTTATTACCCAAAGTTTTTCTTAAAATGCATAAAACTCCACAGTTTCTGCACTACTACAATTATTTGGATTATATCAGTGTATGCTTTGGAATACATGAAATTAGTAAATACAAATATTTTTTTAAAAGTTCAATTACAATTCTAGACGAAGTGAGAATTATAGCAGCATTAGATCACTTTCAAAGTCGTACGAGTGGTCAGAGGCATATGATGCTGGGGTATTTAATTTTTAAAGTGAAAACATATTTACCCCTTTTCTCTCATTTAAGAGTGAAACATCGAAATACCCAGAAATTAGTTTTTATATATTTGAATTAACAATTTCACTAACAAATTGAGGTAATATCCCCACTATTTCGCGAGATTTACGAAAGTTCGAAAAGTCACATTTCACCCCAATACCCCCCTTTAAAATCGGAATTTACAAAATCCTTTCCTTGAGAACCCCTATAATAAAATAGATGTCTTTCTCATTTTTTTACAAGTTTACACATTTTTCGTTTTCTCTCTATGTTGATGAATTAGTCAGCAAGGACTACACGGCTTATACGTATAGTTTATTATTTAAATTATACAGTTTTACCCATTGGTACGTACTGTTGATTGGAAAAGCTTTGTATATTAAATTACATAGGATAAAAAGTAAATGAAACTGCATTTTGTATGTTCATTAATCCTTACTAGTTTACAAATATTGTATAATTAATTTTCATTGCAATGTTTCAAACTAATGATAATTTTGCCTACACTTGATTGGAGTCTTGTGTTTTTGTAGTAGCCCCTCCCTTGGTTCCTTAATTCCGAGTTCGTCTGACTGGGTGGCGCCACCGGAATAACGATGATCTGCTATGACTAGCTATGAGATAGCTACATAACTTTTTATTAAACCTACCTAGGAAGAGAAAATTAAAACGCGTTCTTCACACAGCTTTATCTACACCAGCGCTGTCCCACTGGAGGTCCCCGAAACTTTTCTTACGGCACGCTAGTTCTAGTACATTTTACATCAATTTTTTCCTCAAACGTTGGGAAGTACTACTTTGTGTTATAAGTCCATGCTGCCAGAATTAATATTTGACGTGCCATGTTTGGCGAGAAAATGTAAAATTGTGTTCGGCATTACCCCGCCATACATTACAATATGATATTTTAGTATAATATATACTAATAAATATTTAAGGTCTAGTGTATTGCAACTAAAATGCAAAGTATGTCAAGTACTGATGACTTACAAGAGCAGAAAAACGATTAAATATGACTGCTAATCAGTAGATGTGAACCTTTACACGCATGACTGTTGACTATGAAACTTACTAATAACTGCGCCAGAGTTCATGTGCGTTACGCGAGGTGGACAATCCACTGAACATAAAATCTACGTGACCGAATCGTAGAAGTAAAACTATGTAAAGGCTTTGAAGATCATTGTTTTCAAGTACATAACGTAAAAGTGAAACGAAAACTGAAGAATTCAGAGTTCGTATCTATGCGCTTCGTTTATTAAGCTTTCTGTGTTAAGTGTATTTTCCTTCTGCCAGAATTTTAAAATACATCGTTATTACGTACATATCAGCGTACAATACTGAAAACTGTATTTTTGTAGGTTTTCTGCGTGGTATTTAATCTTTGAAATTAACACACTAAGTATTAAAAATACTTTTCAAAAATAACGAAATATACTAATTAATTTTCTCACTTTAAATTAACACAAATTTGTTACTGAGATTCAAAATATCGCGTTACAAGTAAATAAATACGAGCCATTAGTTTTTTCGTCAAACAACATTTTGCCATGGCTCCCCATCCCGTGCCGCTCCGATCGATCGAGAGTGTATAGAAAATGTCCCGCGGGCTACGATAAGTTGGACAGCGCTGATCTACACATATGATGTTCCTTCATATTAGTTATCTGTCCATCCGCTCTTGAGATAAGGATATATATACTAAGTGGATGAAAGAATAGCATAAAAGCTGTCATCTTTGCACAAAGTTCCAAGAGGGTAAGTTTAAAGGACGGGGAGGATGGTAACGATGTCTCTGTTCTAACCTTTCGCGAAACATAATTAAATCGTTTTAATTGGGTTAATAAACTACGAGTAAATACTTGGATAATGTACGTATAAGGGAAAATTATTTATTGCTCTTGAGGTGTGTTATTTTGTACGTAATAATTGTTAGAGGAAAAACTTGTATCTAGTAGTATAACTATGAAGTAAGATTATTCCATCATGGTTATAATTAAGGGACGTATTCTGGGATACAATGTTGAAACAATTTTTCATAATTTCACTCACATACTGCATGAGATATAATGTCCTGTAAATATTATGTATTCCTTCCTCTGTTCTCGACCGTTTCTTAACGTTGCAAAAATGAATAATGAGGACTTAATTAAAATACATTTCATATTAACTTACAAGTTTTTTACAATTTATTTTCACGTTACGGAAAAACTAGAGAAAAACTATATGTAATTTTACGATTCTAGTGCAGTTGACATCTACAAATAGATGAATGTCAATTAGGAATGGCTGGTTTTAACTACCTTGCTTTTCAATGGCTATTTTTTGATGAGATCTGAAATGATAATTTTTCACTATTTAGACATTTTCTTTATTTGTTCTCTAAACATACTTTTTCAATTCGTATTATTATTTACAAGTAACTGCATTCTAGGTATGATAAATGATTAACATATTCATTAACTTTCTTCATATATTTCATCCAAACTTCTCAATAATAAAATTAATTTTCATGGTATTGCAATTCTATTATTATTATTATTATTATTTTGGCGCAGAAGTTATAATATTGAACCGGAATAATTATTGATAAAATCAGTCATTACATACGTGTGTAATGCTCGTAGGGATTTAAACAAAAAAAACTGTTTTAACCAATAAACAAAAATAAACACTTCCTGTGTGAATGTATATATTTGAAGTCAAAATTATCATTATCTTTTGAAAAATACTCAGAAATGTACATGTAGCATTCAATTATTAATAGTTTTTATATTTCGTAGGTGTAAGTGCGAAGGCAGTAAGTTGTTGTTGACTGTTTCGCCATTACGTAGAAACTTCTCGTGGCTCTATTTCCATTAATTTTAGAGTCAGACATTGGGTTTAAAAAAACTAATTGTGTTCGAGATGCATTTTGTACTGCATGAAACGATTTACCGTATTGTTTGTTGCCCAATAATTTTGAAAAATAATTTTCCCCGCCTCCTAAATTACTACTGCAATCCTTTCTATAACAAGCAGACTTAAATCCTCAATTTGTTGAATTATTTATTATTCCTAAAATTAATTAACAATTTCATCGTTTATTTCGTTTTGGGCTTTAAAATATTTTTCCTTTGCGCCTATGTTTAGCTTCAAGTATTTCATGGTTTGAAGATGTGATAAATACTTTGTAGTATTTACACAAAATTGTTACTAATTAAAACTCTTTTCATTCGCCGTTATTCTTTGTGAACAGAGTTTTAGTAATATTTGCTTTTCGCCAGTAAGTCCAAACAAAAATGGGGTAGGTTTTCACTTTTATGCTGTGAACGAACGTAGCTCTGTTACCTAGCATTTCCTCTTTCAAATTCCTTGTTTACTTTGTCGTAAAATATGTGGGAGAGCAAACATGATGGTTGAAACAAAGCTCACCTTCCACTTTTCAAGTGTAAAATATCCTTCCATTTGATCTGTACTAATATAAATCAAGTGGATTGAGTTAAAAGTTTTTTTTTGTCCTAGATATCGTTATAAGCATATATTAATTGAAATACATTTAATGTATACTATATATACATTAAATAGTGTGCCTGAAGATCCGAGTTAATTGAAAGTTTTTATATTGTTGATATAAACATGAACACTATTTGTTTAATACCGTTGAAAATTATAAACAAATAAATAAAACATTTATTCAAGATTCCATGAATTTTTTTTGCGTGTTATCTGTATCATTTAAGACGTCTAGACTATATGTTGTATTCATATATTTTATTAATATCTTAGCGTTCCTGCAAAAAATTCTGGATGACGTTTTCATGTTGTTTTTGGATATATTATTTATTTATTTTGTGGAATTAAATCTCTTGTGCCTTAACTGAGATAGAAGGTAAAAATGTGTACAACATTATTTTATGACTTATCTTTTTTCGGGTTTCATTATGTGATGAAAAATTGAATACCACGAAAGTATATCAACTGTAACTAATTGGTGTTTTGTCTCACATCATGTAAAAGTCTGTACGGTTACGAGTTCTGTCACGTAGCCTCCTATTTGTTTATTTCATGAGGGTGCGTTTGCTTGGAGATTAAGCATGCAGTGACTCAGAGCCAACAGTACATCTATGTGTAATCTTCTATTTCATCACAACCAGAAAAAGCGACTCAGGGTTTCCATGTTATTATGAGAGTATGGATGGCTACGACTATAAAAGGTTATTTGCATCTATGGTACGGTTCTCCTGCTGGTCTTCGCCTCGTCAATTGCCGTGTTCCGTGCTGAAAATGTGTAACAGGCTTCTGCGCCGAGTCAGTCATACTAGACGACGGAGAATTTTCGACCACTTCTTCATTAAAATAATGAAGTGTGGTTCCCCGGTTTACATGAGTAAAATAAATGCTTTGTTGAAAGGATTGGCGAAACTAAAGGTAAGAGTACGGCGTATTCATTAGGGTGGTTCTTAAAAAATCATCTTTTGAAATACGGATGGGACACCTGATTTGGTTTCATATCTTAAAATAAGACTTCATAAAAATATCAGATAAAAAAATTAGGGGTTGCTACCAAACTCTCAAGCTTTAAAATATTGATACAAGTGGCTTGGTAGCGACCCCAGAAATATATTTTTTAAATCTGAAATTTAATATAGTCTTATTTGAAGACGTAAAACAAAATAGGAGGGTGCCCCATCCTAATGTTAAGTTTTGATTTTTTAAGAGCCACACAAGTGTTCCTGTTCCTCGTTGGTGGATTGTACTTTTATTGTAAGTGTAATTTAGACTATCAGTATGGAACCTTATCTCTAAAACGTAATTCACCAACGTCTCATTTTATTTCTAAAATACTTGAACTTTCATCTTTTTATTGTTCGGCGTTCTCTTAAATCTGTGATTACGTGGGTTGTTATCGTTTGAAGAATGGGAGTTTCTATTAAGTGGATGTGACTTTTGTCAATTTTACTACAAAAAGTGAATAAATTGTTTTAAATGATTTGAACACTACATTTGAAAAAAACTATTATCTGCTCAAAATCCCTGTGATTTTTATTGATTTTTATGAAATTATAAATTTAGATCGTTAATTTATTCTAACTTAAAAACTGTAGCGCAGAAGTGTAACTTCTGAAAATAATTTTTCGATTTTAGTTTTCTATGCATTTAATTTTATGGACGAAATAATTTGTTAATACTGCGGAAGATTTGGTGTTCCCACTGATCATTTTACTATTTGAATTTTCAAGAAAATATTGAAGATGTATAACTTTAATATATGACAGAGGTTATTCTAAATATATGCTCTACGTGACCTCTAATTCTTTAAAGTAATGATTTTATTTTTATTTGTGTTGTACTAACTTTAGGAGTCAATTATTGTTGTTGCGCGCTAAGCTTCTGGTTTTCATTCTCCTTTTAGGTTTTTTCAATTTTATTAATTATCAAATACTAACTAGTGAATAAAATATTTTTTTTACTTCTCTGTGGAAATATATTCTTTTGGGGAGCAAACTATATTTAGCAAAATTTGGTGCGAGTTAATTTTTCGTGTATTGTAGATGCAGGTAAGCAAGTATTATGAACGCCCTCTCTCCACTGGGCGGCTGAATAACGACGACTTGGAAGCACGCGACGCTTCTGTTCCGCTGCGGTGGTTCTGAAGGCGTCGCTCGCTGCTCGGCAGAGAGACAGCGAGCGGAGGGTTAGAAAAAGAGGCATTGCGGCATCGCATTGCACAGCCCAACATCAGTTTATTTCATAGGAACTGTTCTCCTCTGGAAAACTGCTCTCCAAGAGTTATACGACTGGTGAATTAATGGATATCGTGGATGATAAATACATTGGATTTCGATATGAAAGAAATCTTTTAAAAAAATTAAAATTAAAGCGCCTTACAAATGAGTTATGGACGTTTCTTGAATCAATTATCGATTTCAAAATCTGAACTATTATCTATTAATTTTTCTATTGTGATTATAATTATTTTTTTGTCAGAAAACCGTGCATAATTCCATAAATGGTGAATTTTATGACGATAGCGATATTTTATTGTCTCTTAGAAATTATTTGAACAAAACATTTATTTCTCAAAGTATCTTGCGTAAAATCTATGCACCATTACGTCGTCGTTTCATACGGAATGCCATCTTGCGTGAACGTCGTGCTTTAATAGGTTGTCTTTTGCATTTGTTTGGATATCCACATATTTTTGAGTCGGGTAACTCCCACACCCTTGCATTCCTTATATTTCACTTATATAAAATGAGTATATGATTTCGATATTGGTTTTGAGACATTTTAAAATCTAATGTAAATCATTAATGGAAGATTTCGAAAATGATTACAGACAAATGATTAGTAAAATAAATGAAGTTGAAATTTTATTTTTCGGAAAGGAGATCAGTGACACATTTTCTACTATAAACAAATTATAGTGCAGTTTATACGCGGGAACTACGACACTACAAATAATTACATAAATATGACGAAAGAAAATTCTGCTCTCTACTTTACTTCGTTGCCTGAAATAACTCGTAAGAGTTAGTTGCAAATTAATTTCAGCGGAGAGAATACATGAGGGCTTGACTCAAAACTGGAGACACGTTGCTTAATATTACATGAAGTTGGGTAAAATAGAACGAAATAAATTGATAAACTATAAGGAATGTTTGAAACTACGTTCATGATTACTTTTCCCGAGTCGCTTCTGAACTTTCTTGCCAGTACAAAGAATGCTTGCTCCCTGAGCGATTGTGCTACCTCTGCTGGGAGGTACACTACTTACGAATATTCCACGTACTCCGTGACATAAATTGAGCAATGGATATATTTTTTGTTTGTTTCTTTTCTTTCTTACAATGTTAGTTTTTCTACGCATTGTGCGAAATATTATTCCAAGTAGCAAAAACAAAATAATTTGTTCAATTGTATTTTCGAATTCAATATTAGTTTGTTTTGAATTAAGAGAAATCTTAAGCGGAATTCACTGCTGTAGATTATTTCAATACCACTTTTGTATTTTACATGTTCTTTTTCATAAACACTAAAACTTTTTCGCTCACGTATTATCAAGACTAAAGAAAAACAAAATAAATTAATAAATATTTAGCATTATTTATCACAAACTGTAACGTATGAATTATAAACGAAATATAAATAATTACATATAAGTAGCAAACATGTAATAAAGAAAAAGTGTATTAAAAATGTATTAAATGAAAGACGAATAAGAATTATAAATGAAAAAAGAAATAATACCGAACGAAGTGACAAAAAGACACATAAGGTACTTCAAGTCACTGACAAAGTGCACAGTTTGTTCGGGACTAGGGAAACAGTTGGTGAAGCAACAACACAAAGGGAAAAAATATTTCAAATAATTTCGAAGAAGCTGATTTGAGTAGTGAGGTGGATGCCTCAGAAATGTGTGAAGGAAAATGCTCTTGCAGGCCCATGGTGTTTGAGTTTGGATAATATTTTTTGAATTGTTTCCGTCAAATAAAATACGATATTAAAAGCCAAAAAAATAATGAGTGATATTAATAAGATTAAATACATCATTCGTAAATGATTATAGTATCGATTATTATCCGACAAAAACTTCCTATGAAATGAGAAAGTGGATTATTATAAATTATGAAATTATTGGGAATGAGGATCGTTGAAAGGTACCCATCACCGTATTCTTCACTTGAAGCTTTCTCTCACATCGCTTGGTTTCGACTAGTTCTTGCGCCGCGTGAGTTGTGGCAGGCAATCGTTGGCTTGTCCTGCGTTCGCAGCCTACACTTCGCTGGGGCGGCGACTGTCCATCGCTGCGCTAGTACTCTGTTCTTGTCTGCTTGCATTCTTCTGTGGTTGCGCTGAGCCTCTCGTTTCCGCTGTCGCGCCTTTCGCTGACCGCTTTCTTGTTCCCCCACCCGCTGAGCACACATTCACCAGAGACAGATGCCGACGACCAGACAACGGACATGAGAGGTTTTGTTACTGTAATAAGTGGGAGACATTCCGCTTGCCAAGAAACTCCGGTCTGTCTCCCTGCTCTGTGGCCGGGCGAGACATTTCATTTATGGTTGTAAACATTTCCTGAATAATTATGTTATGCGTTATTTCAAGTGACAAAAATAATCTCAAAATGAAGAATGATTATCTTGTATTGCAGTTATGTTGTATTTCAATTAAGTATATTTCGGTCTTGTTGTTAGTCTTCATTGACATAATTGTTAATTATTTATCAATTATGTATCACCACACTATGAGTTCGACTTGACGCTATGTTCATTACCCATCGATTATTATGATGTTCGAATGGTTTAAGAATAATGTTTGGAAATAATATTAGATCTTTTCAATTTTTCTACTTGATAACGATTATTTGATACATATCCGTATTTGTGAACAAAAAAGTGCATAGTGTGTTGTTTCAGGCGACCAAGCAATACCACTCTTTTCAGTCTATCATCGTCCCTATTCTCAACATACATTACCATCCTATTGATTTTGTTAATTGTATTTAATATACCTGTCACATTTGTATTTCATTTCAAGACATGACAGTTGAATCAAAATTCGACAGCTTTCTTGGTTATTTTGTTTTTAAAATCGCGCAGATTAGTCCGGGTCATAGATATCAATATTACATTGAACGAAAAATTTCAGTTGATAAAATACAGAATTTCTTTTGGATGAGGAAATTGTTGTTATACACGTTATTAATTGATATTTTTTTCGGAAAGGTAACTGAAATATTTCACTATCATGTTTTAAAAAATTCATCGTTTTTATCAAACCTCTGTCGAATTATATTTATCTCAATAGACAAACCGCCTACTTTTCCTCTTCGAGGTATGCGGGATACCACTCCATCAGAAATGCGATGATACNGGTTTTTAGTGGGTATGGCTGAGTCTTTCGGCGAGTCCCACACGCGGGGAGAGTCATGTTGGCTCTCCCTAGTGCGTAACTGCATTTTCCCTACCTGTACAAGTTTTAAGGGCTCTAATGACCTCGCTGTTGACGAGCCCTAAAGCCCCACAAAAAAAACGAATCTTTTATTGGACTATTCTGTGATTATTACTTTTGTAAACTCGAAAATAATTTCGTATGATTAAGGTAAAATTTTAAATAGAATCCAGAAGTTCACTTCAAGCGTTTTTCAAAGCTTTTTATTTATTTCTTTTTTGCAAATGGAGTGGAGTTTTTAATAAAGCTGCCTTCATAAAAGAGAAAACCGATATCCGCTCTTCATTGTAATGGTCGATAGCATCGCAAAGGGTAACCACTCTCATATCTTTTTTTGTCCTTTTATAAAGAACTGTACACACTTCACTTTCCTTTGACTCAACTAATTCGCTACCGCGCCTGCAATTATTCTAATTTTGCCCCATAACCCTTCACATTGTCACAGATTGGTATTTATTTCCTAATTTTCAAAGTTAGTGTGTTTTGTTTTCTTTGACTAGATTTTCCTCTGCAATGCTCAACTCTGTAACAAAGTCGAGTTCTACACCCTCTGCTTCTGGAATAGACTCTCATATCTGCGAAGTCTTTCTTTTCTTGGATAATGAAAGTGCCGAGAATAAAAATCAGATAAGAACAGTTTTTGTACGTAATATGTTTTTCAGTAGAATAAGTGTTGTAAGTGGATTTGTGTGTCGTTGGTGCTCGGAAGTCGTAGCGTTTTGTCATGCTCTTCTCTCCTTATTTGTGGATTGATATTGAATGTGTCCCTCTCTCTTCTTACGTTTTGGTCCTTATTTGTTTTCATTATCAGCTCTTGTGGGAGATATTTAACTTCAAGCGGATCTGGGGGGGGGACTAAGGGGGTTACAGCTCCCCCATTGGACCTGAACTCTTACCAAATAAAATTGAAGTTTATAAATGTCATACTTTGTAAAAGTGTTACCAGATTAATAATTGTTGTTATTGTTATTAATAATACCAGATAGTTAATTGCTAATTATTTATCTGATGCATTTCATTTAAGGTAATATTTATAAAATTTGTGTTGTAAAACAATACTTTTTAAACAAAAATTGTGCCCGGTTAGCACCCCCCACCTGGATTCGGTCTAGATCCGCCACTGACTTCAAGTTATCAAAAAGTTTAATATTTCCACGTAACGTGGCGAGGAGGCTCACTAACGTGTACCTTTTACAGGAACTTTTTCCTTCTCGTAACTATACACTACAGACTTGAAGAGAGCTAAAATTTGCAACACTGCTTAACATTTCTACACTTCGCTGAATCTATAACTTACACGTTTATGTTCCGTATACGTCCTGAATTAAACTGAGTCATTTTCGGTAAATTTTTCAATGTCTGACTCATTACAGGTTCAGTAATTCTGTGGAGTTGAATTTTGGCAAAGTAATAATCTTTAGAACCCTTGCGAAGGTGGGATAAAATGGAAAATTATGTGTTCTACTTCTAAAATTATGGGAGGATTAATTTTGTGTAGAACTTTGCGTGACAATTGAAACAAAACTAGTAGGGATTGTAAATAAGGAAATGTGTTAATTTACAAAAACTTATGAAATCCCACCTAAAAATCGAAAATCGCGAAGTCCGGGAAGTAGGTAGGTTAGCCATAAAAGACCGTGTGATCTATAAGTAGACTCGGGTAATAAACTATAGCATATGCCAGATTATAGTTTCTGAATAAAATAAACAGCATACATCCTTGTGTTTAATACTTGATCATGTTACCTTGTAACGTCATTTTTATCTTGAAACTTGGCTGCTTTGAATTGTAAGAGTTCTGAATTATAGTCGATAAAAAAGATCGATCTAATTAAACTTAAAAAGTAGCCTTAAAATAATAAGAAACCGCAAATTGTAAATATGAGCGAGATAGCTAAAAGAAAGGGCTCTTTATCTCTTTGTTTTCGAGTACACCTCTGTACTTCAGAGTTATTGAATTAAGGGTTATTTAGGTCAATTTAATTTCTTTTTAAGATACAAAAGGTATTTGCGTTTTATGAATCTCATCTTTTTAATCATAGTATAACACGTGGAAAGTCAATCGTGACTCGCTTATTGTATTTCCGGATTTAGAGGGGAGCAAATGGGAGTAGCTTATTGAACGAAACAAGATTCTTGCTCCCCCGCTTTTATGATTGAGTACTTTTTTAAAGTTGAATTTACACATTTCTAAAATTTCGGCGATTCCGTGTCATGTTTGTGAACTCAAGATACACTGGTGATGTTTCAAAACGTAATAGAAGTATATTTATAGATATTTGTGATGTGCCATAATTCTTAAACTGACCGCGGTGATATGCGTGTACTGTTTTCTATAACGACAATTTTCGGAATAAAAATTAATTTCCTTTGCATATTTTGAAGTGTAGTATACAGATTGCAAAATAATTTGAATGTGATTTCTAGATGATTTTTGTTGAATAATTTGAATGTGATTTCTGGACTCTNATATATGTGTGTGTGTGTGTGTGTATGTGTGTGTGTGTGTATTCAATGATTTTTTTAAAAGAATAGTGTAGATAGTAGTCACCGATTTAAAATATTCTCTATCAAAATCAATGAGTTGAGTATTTTTATTTCCACACAGTAATTTGTTGTTTCGGTTTATACTAGGCTAACAATTTTTCGTAAATTAATTAATTAATTTAATTATTTCATGTCTTATGACGAGATTTGGGCCATTTGGCCCGCTGTTCCACCTAACCATGACTTGAGTATGGAAATTGGAAAAGAGAGATGATGCGTTTCTTGGAAACTTATGATACCGAACCGATATTTGTCGAGAGCAGGTGAGGAAAATCCCATCTGGAATCATCACCTAGTTGACTGAGTGAATTGATTGAACCCATGCTCTACCGATCAGCGGTAAACGCGAACACGCTCCCACTAGACCACCGGTGTAAATAAGCAAAATATACACTGGTCATCTCTATTATCAGTTCTCCTTCAGCGATCGTTTGAGTCGATTCTGGGAACAGATCGTCAGCAACGGAGAGACTTGCAGAAGCAGCGTTCTAATCTACAGAGGCTACTGCACAGGTCGTTAAACCCTTTCGGATAATGGAATGGCCAGGTGTGTCTTAAAGGACTTTATTGGGCTCTAAAACACACCACCGACGAACAAGTGTTGAGGAAGATATTACTGTGAAAGAGTTTTGATAGCTGAAGATCTATGCTTGGCAATCTTCGAAAAATTCTTAGAAAATACATTCGTTTCTATGGCCGTTAGTTATGGCGAATGTAGCAGTATTGTAGTTTACATTTTGTCGATTTAAATGTAATAATACATCGCTGCTATTGTATGATTTTTACTTTTGAAATTTTGCATTAACTTACATATAATGTTACTTCTCCAAATGTTAGTTGCTGATTGCTTATGGAAAATGTAAGCAATTTCATTGGTGTTAATTACTTGTAACAATGTGAAGGAACTTTATAGTCATCTACAATATTTATGATTAGTAATTTAGATATGGTTTTACAACTCTTTTCAGTTTAATAATTCATTCTAGAACTGATTTTTTATCCTCATTAAGATAAGTCCAACTTTTTTGACGACTTTATAAATTCAGTGAGATGGCTGCTTCAAACATAAGGCAAGGTATTAGCATTTTAGACTTTGCTCAAAAGTTTTTCTGCTGAAGCGCATAACATTTCTCGGAAGCGTTAGCCATTAAATCCAATAACAGACAGAAAATCCGTTGCGTGTTGGACGTCTGCCAAATAACCCTTGCTAACACCTTGGTTGCTGCTTCAGCGAAGCAAAAGAAAGAACTTGGCAGCAGAATTCATGCAGCGAACTCAGTGACCCGCCTCACAGGATTATGCATTAGGGCAGCGCTACCACTGTGATGCAGAAACGTTAAGCAGTGAGACGACTTCGATTGGTTAAGAATATATAATAAATAAATATAACAGTGATGTGTAGAAATATAGGAACTACTTCTGATTGTGCAACTATTCTATTTTTTAGCAATGGACATCCCTGCATACTCCCTTTTTCAAATTCATTGTGAGTAAATTTATTTTCAGGACTGAAGAAAGTGTGAATGTGGATCATGTGAGCAGTTTAGGAGAAACGTCCTGGTAGACACTTCCACTTAAAATGAGACTGATATGGCGTAAAATTTCACGAAAGCTAATAAATGGGCGTTTTGTGAATATTATTGGCTTTTATACAAATCGGTGCGCCGCTGTAAGGTTATTTCTCAAATTATTATTTATTATCTCTAATTAATGTTTTTTAATAAAAAAAGTATTTCACCGAAATGCATCAACTAAAATGAGACGTCCTATTACGAAGAACACACACACACTTCCTACTGTATTCATTAAAACACCCGAGTTCTTTTCACATTTTTATTGTAGTATTTGTAAATGGGAAATGTAGGGTGCTATTGAAGCTTATCTACATGGAGCGATAGGAAGTAGGAGTTGGGTGGAAGGTTATTAGCTGGGTTTACCAACAACTAGGCCCATGTGGTGGGGTAGTAGAAATAGTTGGAGTAATTGATACTAGGAAGAGGTGGATAGAGGAAGGAGGATTCAATAGTCACAGCTATATGAATTGGGACATTAATGTGAAAAGCCTCACCGGGAATTGAACCCGCGGTGACTTGATGAGGAGCAAGGACGCTACAACCTGAGCCACCAGAGGGGCTTATTTTTACTTGGACGGCGACTGAAAATCAAATACATTTTTACGAGTGAAATTTTTATTCGCGTTTCGGAGTGAAGTTTAGAGTGAATTTTAACTCTGAGAAATGAGTGGTTTGAAAAGATAAATGTCATTTTGCATGCTTCTGTTGAACAAATTGATTTTTGTTCTCCACGTTATCATAATGTGTTTGCAGATATTTTCACTCTGCAATTGTTAAAGAGTAGAGATCGTACTAATGGTAGAATTCTTACTGTTAGTGTTATTAAAAGGTGAATCACTTAATTATTAATTTGCTTGCAATTTTTTAAATAATGCATTCCTAATAACACTAAACATTTATTTTTTTACGAATGAACAATTAGCTTATTAATCCCGGTCGAGGTGCCCGCCAGCATTCCTTATACTCCGCCACACATTGATACTCCGTGTTGTATCAAGTGATATAAAATCACACTGTTCCATTCTTATCCTATGTTAAAATGCTGTTATTTTAAGGCCTGATGGGAGATTGTACGATTAGCCGATCTTGAGATCGCAAGGTTTTATAAAATTATAAGAACAATTTTTTTTAGCAAAGATAAAGTCATAAATAAGTGTGAATGTCGGTAGCAACAACTATGAACCAATGTTGTGAGTTACTCGTTTTAAGATAGCGATTCTATTTTTATATTTAATTTTTGTTTGTTGTTTCTTCATTGGTGTGGGTCATAAATATTCGATCTTTTCCTCAATAGGAAATTTATTAAAATTATTTATTTCGTGACGTGATTCTTTTGCTCGTGTTGCAAGGATCAGGTCGCGAGATCTTCTCACTTCTAAAGCACCGCCTCACCGCGTCCGGTTGAAACTTAGCCCGCGTCCTTCCCCATTAGTACTTAGGGAGCAAATGAAAAGGTTGGCATGGTAGAATCGGACGTCCATAACAATGAACTTCTGAAATAGTTTTTCTCTTCTCTGTATTTATTTGCTTCATATCACACTATTGTGAGCTTTAAACCTTACGTATTTAATTAGTAAATTATTTCTCATAGACTCAGGAAAATGTTTTCGATAATCTTATTTCAAAAATAGATCTTTCTTCCTTAGAGTCGTCTTAAAACATAAGAAAAATTCATTTATTAATATTATGAATTATTTATGTTTTGCGTTTACGTTGCCGCACGTTTTCTGGGGTGGCCTCTCAGGAATGTTGAAAATGTTCCTTGTTGTCCTTTCATTCTCTTCCCGTCATTTGTGTTCCAAATGACATCGTTGTTGTTCTCCTCCTCCGCTCTGACCCCCGTGTTTTCTCTTGACCCCGTGGACTTGTTGAAGAGACGGCCCCTTGTCCGCGTCATTAGCGCTCACTGTGAGGTCGCTCCGCGTCGCGCGTTGTGTTCATCGTCCGCCCTTAAACCCTCTGAGGACTACCACCCCTGCCTCCGTTCCACCCTCAAACACCTCTCGCGACGGCTCCTAATGATGAGGCCCTCGGGACCCTCGCCGCTTCCGTCTCCCTCAATGTTTTCGTCTCCTTTGCTCTCTCTCTCTCTTTCTCTCTCTCTCCCACTCACACACCACTCACCATTGTCGACCCAATGAATGAAAAGTGAATGAATTAAACTCGTGCTGTTTTCATCCAGTCCTTCGCTTCTTCATAACTTGGGCTTCGTTTTGTCCATCGTTGTTTTCGAAGCTCCTCTTTCAGAAAGTAGATATTAAAAATAGAATCATGACGAGGTAAGGAATCGCGAAAAAAAACGACTCAACTATTATAGGAGATCAGTTTTCCACGCCCTGTCCCTGTTATGTCCCAGAGGTCGACTTGATGGTTTAAATTTGTCAAATTTTCCATACGTGACATTTTCGGTATGGTGGTGATAATGATGAAGTGAAGGTATGATAATGGGAAGGATGAATTACAGTCATAAAACCTTTCATGTGTCCCGAATCCTTGCGCCCTTATAACAAACACGAGTATGTCTTATATAAATGCAACAGGTTAGTGGTAAAGAATAGGAATTGCTATAAAGAATAGGACAAGATATGTATATAAAAATTTACGTTCATCGATTATAGTTCTAGACCGATTTGATGGCATCTCGTCTGAGACCGAGTTATTGAATGTAAAATCTCTTTGTAAAGTAAAAGAACGCTGTGGAAAGAAATGGTGTTCGTTCCAGAATCTCGCTTCCGAGAATTGATTCCTTTTCATCGAGAATGCGTTTCTTGAATTCCTTTACGACGCTTCGTGCTATGCAATGGAATAATTATGAGGAACGGGACTTCACTCTTTAAACAAATCTAAGCTCTAAGAATACGGAAAGTTATACTTCATTATAAAAGGTAGAAACTCAATGTTTGTTTGTTTGTTTGTTTTTGTTTGTTTTTTTTGTAGGAAAAATTATATGATCGCATGCGTTTTTCAGATCGTGATTTTTTAAATCAATCTTAAAAGATGTACTAAAATGAAAAATATATTTTCGAACCTTTCTCGGAACCAATTTTTTTGCTATTATAATATTCTAGGCTTTCTCACTGCCTTAGGATTTACCAAACCTAATGGCTACTGTTTCTCGAGAGCCTCAAGATTAGACAAACTTCAACTCTTTTACTACGGGAATATTTTTGGATAGGTTTTAGTCACATAATATTTGAGAGAAGACAATAATGGCATCGAATTAATGATTGAATACAATATAATGAACCTAACTGTATCATCTGTTTGAATCTGATAAAGGTTAACTTCCTGCTTGGGCAACAGGAAACCTTAAACAAAGTACCCCTGCTTTCTATGCATGTGGCACAACTCTGGACAGAGAAAAAGTAATCCATCCCTAAAACTTAAAAAATGAGAAAACCAAACATGGTACGTAAAACAATCTTCAGTCGTGACAGAATAATATTTCCTCTGCTACACTTCAAGCTGGGGCCTCATAAAGTATTTTGTTAAAGTATTGAATTATGATGGCGTTACTCTTCAACACGTTTCTGCAATTCCAAGTACGTGCAACTGAAACATCTTTGCTTAATAGAACCCAAGGAGTACTGCAAACCATCCATACTAAATTACTTTTGTTTTGCTTCTATTAGCATTGTTATTGTATTATATTGAGCAAATTTCTATTTAATTCACCAAACATTTTATTTTATCTTATTACTTATTACACATATTGGGGTGCATTTATTTTATTTTTTAATTACAATATATGATTAATACCAATAATAAAATTCTAATACCAATAATAAAAATTCTAATACCAATAATAAAAAAATGAGCAACATAGAAACGACTTTTAATTTATCATGCTTTGATAATGTTGCTAAAGCTCCACAATTACCAAGAATATATGATTAATATAATAAAATAATATATTGCATAGATACTATAATTTAGAAAGAAAAAGTAACTTTATAATTGTCATCATCACACCCATATAATGATAGAACTACTGCTTATGACAGTGAACAAAATGGAATAAATTTTGGAGCTGTCCTTATTTTTTATATATAAGATGGAGGTAGAGATAAAATTGTAAGAGCGATTCATTTTCTTATTTCAGTATTTTAATTTGTTTGAATAAATATTGTACGTTATTAGTTTTCATAATTACATTTTCCATCTTTGGTCGGAAGAAAACGCAACTTCCCTAAAAGTAAATATTTGCAGACACGCTTTCCAGTGACGTAGATTCCTATGAATTCATTAAAAGTTTGTTGTGACTGAGTGGTATTGTTTATGCGTGTATGTAAATTATTTATGAGAATTAACATTTGTTTCTGAAAATCTTTGTGAATGTTATTTTGAAGTATTAAAAAAAATTCATTTGATTATTTGTAATTACATTTATTGATGAGAACTGCCTTTTCTTATTGCAGAAGCTTGTGTCGGTAAATTATGTAAATGAAATGTTAAATTGTACGTATTTCATTAGTTCTGAAAGTGTTGGAATACGTTTAGTTACAGACGACGGAATATCGTCTGATATATTGTTTTCCGTTTTGATCGCTTCGTAGAAAAGTAGGACGTGAAAGTGGTTTCCAATATTGATTTTCTTCTTCCCTGGAAAGTTGCTCTTTTTTCTTCTCTGGGCATTGTTTCACGGAAATACGCTCCCTTTGCAACTAATCGTGCCCATAAACCGTATTGGAATCGCTTCGGAATGACTGCGTGTAAATACTTGTCCCACGGGTTGAGTGTTGAAACTTTATTCTCCAAGGAGCGTAGTTGGAAAGTGAGTGGAAATGGCTCATGAGCCTAGCATGGCACACAGCGATATATTTTCCTCTCCAAGTCACTTAAATGAAATATTTTTGTGGAACAGAAGTTCTTGTAAAGTTTTACTTGGATCATGTTCACCTGCAATTCTTATTCTATTTATTCTTCTATTTATTTTTCAGATTTTTTTAAATGTAAAAAGTTTACCCGGTTCTTAATATTCTTGTTGAAATATTGTATTACGAAAATGAGGAATTGTCCCTTTCTCTGTGTAACCTGTGTATCATAACAGTTAAATTGAACAAAACAACGAAATTAATTGAGATATTCTACTATTGTTTTACATAATCATACCACATAAACATAGCACATCATTGATATATGTTCGTGTGATACGTTTAAAGATAAACGAAGTGGAATTTGATCGCCAAAAAATATCAGTTTAACCGTGCTTTGGCGGCTAAGATTAATTGTCGTACCGTGACGGTGTGGGGGCTCTGATAAGTGATGAATATAAGTTTTTAATACCAAAACAATCAAAATCAAAGAATTGTCATCAGAAAATGTAACTAATTTGTCATGTTTTGAGCTGTATGGAAGCGTCCCTTGAGAATAAATTATTGTTAATAGTTAATTTTCTATGAGTAATTGAACGGTAGTTGTTGAGTATGGAGTTATGATGAATTGGAGTACTTAAAAATTATTTGTGTTACAAATAAAACTACATTTTAAATACTATTTCATTTCATTTAGTGTCGAATTTCATTAATTCATGAAATACTGTAATGTCTTTTTTTCCATTTCCTTTTAGCCCTTATGGCTACCTTGACTTCAACTTTGTCATTTCAAGGTTTCTTTATTACTATTTTCTCTGTTTCTGTCTTTTTGCCTTTGGGCAGCACCGTTTAACTGTGATTCTTCACATTTTTCCGTCCCCGCCCCGATGAGGCAGGCGCAGATCTACTGACTTCTTTTCATCTGTTTGGTTTCCTAAGTATTGTAAATATGTCGTGAGTGTCCTAATTTTGTTATATGTTCTGCATGTTCCTCAAAATCTTCCTGTTGTATTATTTTATCCGTATTGTTTGTTGGAAATATCCCTTTTCTTTCTAGCCATTCTTTATGATTCCCTCGTTCTTTAGCATACAGTTCACAGGTCCATAAAACATGTTCCGCTGTTTCTGCTACTCTGTTGCATTTACATAATTTGTATCTTGTTTGCCTATACACTGTAAGTAGTTCTTGAAATTACCGTACCCGGTCCATAATTCTACCAAATATGGATTGATTTTATACCATTTTTTATTTCTCATTGCATATGTCACGTCTTTTATATACTTATAAGTCCCTCTTCCTTTATTACATGTGTCCCAACGTACTTGCCACCCATTTATCAATTCTGTTATTAACCTTTTTGTTTGCTCTTTCTATTTGTCTCTTGTATTTGTTCTTCATTGATGATGATTGTTTCCCCGGTTTGTATTTTGTTTTTCAAGACTATTTTCTGGATGTAGAGATCTACTGGCAACACACCTGTTAGAACCTCCAATGCATCTGTAGAGACAGTTGAATAGCATCCTGTCATTTGCCGTAGATGTAGACGTTGCATACGGCGTAGTTGTTGTTCATATGTCTTTTTAACTATTACCTTATCCCCATATCCTGCATCCGTGTTATAGCATCGGCCGTACCGCCCCTTTATATAGTTGCAATACTGTAGTGTCTAATTACGAACGCGTATACGAACGTATTTGCGTAAATTCAATATCCGCCCCAAGAAAACTTAAATCCTCTCGCCGTCTTTTCCACAGTACCCACATAATACATTGCACATAGGAATACATATATTTACTTTCTAATGTACGTAGAATATTGATTGTTAAAATTTTGGACAGCGAGATTTTGAGAGAACTGTCCATTTTTGGTCTACCCGATATCGAAAAAATACCTTTTAGAATTCTCGACTACCCGTCTTTGCACTATGGTCCTAACTTAACGGTTGAGTCAGTTTCATTTATTTATCGATAATTTAGAGCAGTATCTCCTTTTTGTTGATTCACATACTCTATATTCTTAATAACTTTAATATAAAGGAAATTTTTATGAAGACCGAAGTACTTTTTATTTATTTATTTCTTTATACAATAGCTACAGGAAATCCCAAAACGGCTATTTTGAAAATAACATAATTGTTAGAAAATTAAATTAAACATAAGTACAAGATTCAAAACACATTTACCGAATAATACATAGGCGTAATAGTAATGAAATAACTTATTGTACGAGCTTCAACTAATGACAAAAATTTAAAAAATTGATATTAAGATGAAAACAAAGTGGTTACTATTCTACTTACAACTAAAACTAAAATATCTTATTCTATAAAAAACTAACACTAGAAAACCCTATTTATTTGATTCAACACCAGATTAACATTAGAATTAATCAGGTCTATTTCGGATTTATACATATTAAGTTAGTAGAAAGTTTTAAACAAAGAAAAATTATAGAATGAACTGTGTTACAGCGAGGAACAAAAAACTATGGAAGACCGTAAATTATTCCTAGGGATGTTTTTGAAATATAGATATGTCGGGGTGATTGATTTCGTTACTTCACAGGTTTCAATTGCGAATTTCATAACGAAATACCCTTCAAAATAAATAAGTCAGTAATCAGATAAAGGATGAGTTTTATTCTATTAAATTGGATCAGAAACCAAGTGCTCTTAGAAAGAGAAACATATAACATGGAAAAATATATTTTAGTGCCAGCGACAGTAGGTCACGTCAAATCGTCTGCAATTCCTGAGGATTTAGTGTTAGTGCAGTTGCATGCAGCACTCACGAATTTGAGTTGTAGAAATCTTCAAGTTTCACAACACACAAAGTTCAATCACAATGTTCATATGCTGCAGCAATGACACTTAGTCATTTGACTGATCTAAGCTCGGGCAGCGAGGGGCGACGTCTCGGTCATCCGTGAGCCGGATCGTAGCAGAGTGTTACACCGAGGTCTTCTCAGTAGGAGGTCTCTAGTCGGAATGAATTCTAGCTGTGATCAACAAAATAATTTCACCTTGGTTACCTTCCGATTCGTCGAGAGAATCCCTTGTCGCTGTTCTGGAACCTTCCTAACAGCGTTCGTATTTCTTGTCAATAAGTCTTGCCTTGACATTCTAGTAAGCTCCAAACAACATCATTTCTTGTCTAGGAACGCGTACACATCTGTCGTTCTTTGGAGTCCATAAACAAACGTTCGTTTGTCTTGCGTTCGGTATCTTTGAGTGCAGAATATCTTCCGTGTGATAACATGTAATATCTATTCAAGTGTTGCGAGTGATAATATGTATCATTAGGTGCGAGTGATAAAATGTAGCATATCATGTTACTGCTACAGATATCGTAGTAATTTATTTTGTACTCTTTCAATTGCAGAAATACTTTGAAGTGAAAACGGATTCGAAATTGCGGCACAGTGTTCNTTTTTTTTTTTGAAGGATAATAACAAATTGCGGCACAGTGTTCTAATCTACTTCTAAAAAAAAGGATAACATAATTTAATGATAGTATCAATGGAAGCAAAAGACTTGGTGTTTCGAATTACAAGCCCAGCATTCTGTAAGAACTATTAATAACTGAATTCATCAATGTCAAACTTAAATGATGAATCAAAAATTACTCCAAGATCTTTTACGTGAGTTAAAGTGATGACTGTAGTAAAGACATATCCCTATTATTATTGATTACCTTGTGTAACTTTAAGTCATCAGCATATAAGAGACATTTAGATTCTGTAATGATTTCAGGTAGATCATTAATAAAAAATAAGAAAAGTAAGGGACCGAGATTAGACCCCTGGGGAACGCCAGAAGTACGGCTTTGATTTTGAGTTAGATGTGGTAACGAATTGAGAACGATTTTTTAGATAAGATGCAATAAAACTGACAAATTCTTCAGACAGATCAAATGACAATAACTTATGTAAGAGAATTGAATGATTAACTTTATCGAATGCCTTTGAAAACTACATCTACCCTTCCACCAATGTCCAGTTCGGACGATATGTTGAATGCAAATTCCATTAAGTTAGAAACAGTTGATCCATGAGGGAGAAATTCATGCTGTTGTGGAGATATTTTAGATTTGATAGTAGAATATATGTATTTGTAAAGAACAGTTTCAAAAACTTTTGCGAAGGAATTTCATAATGAAATAGGAAGATAATTTTCAACGTTTACAATCTTATTAGATTTAAAAAGGGGCACTACTTTCGCTTCTTTCCATTTTTGAGGGAAAACACAAGTATATAGAGGAAGATTAAACAAATAACACAAAGGCTCAGCCAAGACCACAGAACAACCCTTTACAACATAACTAGAGATACTATCAGGACCAGAAGACTTTTTAGACTTTAATTTTTTGATAGCAGCTAGAACCCGAGGTAAAGTAAATAAAAACGTTTGATTGGTTTTATTGGAAATATTATTGAGAGGAACCCTATTACCTACAATCTCAGCAGTAAACACCGATCTTAAAAAATCAGCAAATACATCAGGTACACGATCCCTTGAGATGACACACCCAATATATTTCATACCTATATTGCTAAAATCAAAAGAAGATGAACGTTTGGATTTTACATAGCTCCAAAACTGCTTGGAGTCTACATTTATACAATTTTCTGTATGATTCAGGTACTCCTTATGACTATATTAATTTTAACCTTAATATTTTTTCTAAGGTCTTGAAATAAATTATCGTGATATTTAGAAAACTTTCTTTTCCTAGCTGCCCTATTTTTAAGTTTTACTGAATTAATTATATCCTTTGTAAACCAAAAAGGGTAACTTACTTTTAAAAATATAAGCATTTTTGGGTACGCATTGATCAAAAATAGTAAATATCAAACTGTAAAACTCATTTAAAGCTGCATCTACATCATTTATGCTATATATTAAATCCCAGTTACATTCTCTTAGTCTTGTATACATATTCAAAATGTTAGCTTCTTTGTAACAATAATGTAATACATGGACATTAAATTATACATATTTTTAACAATTGCACCAGCCATCAACAAATTACAATGTATTCCATTAATTTCAGGTAAGTTAAAATCTCCTAATATTAACAAAAATCTTTCAACATAAATTTATTTTCAAAATTGTCAAAGGATGAAAAATAATCATTGTACAAACTACGAGGGCTTTTGGGCGGGAAATAAACAACATTCACACAGCAGCTGTGTCGTAGTAATGCATGCGAACCTGTAGTCAGATGGACTCAAGGTCACGCGGAAACAGCTGATCACCAACTGGTACAGTGAGCTGATAGACATGCAGTCGCCGGTGAACAGCCAACAATTACCCCCCCGCCCCCCTCCCTATACATACAGATAATCAAATAATTCACTACTACTGATTCCATCCATCAACTACGTCTCAGTTAAGGCAATAATGTCGAACTGTTCACTTAGTACGGACTCAAAGAGCGTATGGCTTTTGGTTCGCAAACCTCTAACATTCTGGTAATAAACCGTTAACTTTCTATCAATAATAAAAAATTAAATAATAACAAAACATCTTCAAAAGAAACTTCTGTAATAGATCGAAAAAGAACAAAAAAAAACGAATAAAAAGAAAACAACAATAAAAAATTAACCAACACAATATTAACCTAATACAATTACCAATTAAACACAGTTAACGTAAATTGTAAATAGAGTATACATAAAGTACACCCATTTTAAAATACTATATGGAACGGATCAGAAACACACTCGCTAAGCCTTAACTGAACCCTCACTATTTTTTTATTTTTTCGCAAAATTATCTCCTAGGATTTTCTTTGAATGTTATTTGTTGATATTATTCTAAGTATACCCAATGATTGTATTTGTGAATTTTCCCTTCATTATTTGGTAAAAGTGCAGTGTAATATTTTGCAAAAACTTGTGGACGACCACATCAGGGTACTATTACAAGTTTCTTACGAATCATTTTATGTTTCTCCCAAGTTGAGAGAGAAAATTACCCTGGCAGACTGAAAACGGTAACCAAAGATACGAAACATGAAAACTTATTTTAATTACATACTTACATGGACGTGACGTAAGTTTTAACGAACATCCGCGTATTGTATTTTTTATTGATTGTCTTATGGCGAGGTTCAGACTGTGAGGCCTGGTCTTCCGCCTGGTCATGATTTGGATGAGAGAAATGTTGGGTTTCCGGCGAAAGTTGTGTTGACCGAATTGATTTTAAAGTGGAGTGGGTGAAGATAACCGTCGATAACCTCACGTATTACATAGATTATTGTGTTGATCTTATGCTATTTGGAAAATTGAAATCAGAGATGATACACATCCGAGTGTGAGATGTGAAAACTAATCCAAAATAGAATGTATAAATTTGATGTAATATGATGATGGTTGTTTAGAATCGATGGGGCAGATGTATAACAAAATGTTTCAAATTAAACTTTTACTATTTCTTTATGAATTTGTCATACGAAATAAGTATTAAGTATATTTGTTTAGAAGTCGCGCAGAACAAATTAGTGTAAGGTTTATCTTGTACGTACTGTGTGAAGTTTTGAAAACGGGAAAATTTTTCGGTTATTTTACTTTCAACTGCTTTTAATTAACTTTCATTACACCCTCTTACAAAAATGTACACACGTATCGGGACGATGGAAATATTTTTATGTATTAATTTTTTGTCATTCTGGAGTAAAAATTATTAAACGTATTTAAGAAAGTATGTGCAATGGTGTTGCATCAGTTCTTATTAGTAGTTGAAGTAAGTGACCTGTTTGGTAGATTTTTATTTTTTCGTTGTATTCTTTACTACTTCCAGTATCGTTGTATTTCAACTTTTCTCTTACTCTTGTTCGTAAGACACAAAAATTAAGATTATTTTGAAATATTTTATGCCGTATTATGTTCGTCTTATTTGTGCTTCGCAAATTCTGCTCCTACAGTTCTTTTGTTTTCTCGTCCTTTTTTTTTTTTTCTTGTCTCCTTTTTATTTGTCTCTTGCAGAAAAATAAACATGCAGGAGCTCCCGTTGGGACTACGTTGAGGTCTTCCACTCTCTACACTTCTCAATTATTTACTCTCTCTTGAGTCCTCACAATCGATGAGTGAGCTTAGCTTCCCACTCGAAATTCAAAAGTTACGTTGTGAAACACGCTTGAAGGACTTAATATGGAAACATTCTCTTAGTACTCATAAGAATTGTGAATGAGATAACTTTTCTTATCCCCCATAGTCCTGTTAGTCTAGAAGTATTGTTGTGGTTAGTTTTTTACTTCCGCTTGTGGTGTAGTGCCTCTAGGTATACGTGGTAGCTGTGTCAGTATGCGATTGATTTTTTTGTCCTATCAATTTGTACATTAATTGTAACCTCAACATTGATCTAGTAGATTCCTACGACAATCTAATACAGGTGTCGATGAGATAGAGGGAGAGTGGTACCCTTGTAGGAAATTATGTTCGGTTTCCTGTATTGTAGATATATTTATTTTGTTTTACTACTTTGAAAATTTACTGTCGCAGTATTTTCAAATTACTCAATCTATATTGTAAATACGTCTGTAGAAATTATTTTACATAGAATAAACGACTTTATTTTTATTGACACGATTTTAGCAGTTGCCTGATGATGGCCTGCAGTGATGCTCGAAACATTGTGAACATTATATAATTGTCAATAAATCGGGTCTTAGTAAGATCGTTGATTTTATATTATATTACTCAACCTAATGTACGCCGTATATTATTCAAAATATGTTGCTAATACAACCTGTTAGATAAATGTTGGTGATGCTTATTTTCTAGGAAAATTATATTATCATTCTGGCACTTGCTCATGATAACCTGTTCCCCAGACGTTATCATTCTCTATTATTTATAGCAATTACTGCATTACCTTATCCTCGATGTTGTATAGTACTTCTTATATAGTATTTTATTACATTATATTTTATATAGTATTATTTATATGTTTATATAGTATTTCTGAGTATTAGAGAATAACAGATAATCTTGAATCTTTGATAAGTATGGATAACCATAGGTGATACACTGGCGAGGGGATCTCGTGTGTCCTTGATGGAACGGAGAACGCTGTGAATCTGGTTAGTAGGTTTTAAAAAAACCTCGCCTCGCCAGTGGAGGCATATACCGGATCCCTTGTTCATATGATGGTGTATATATTGGCACCACAAAGCGCAGTGTTAACACTCGGCTTACAGAACATTCCAGATACTACAGACTCAGACAGGAAGACAAGTCAGCGGTTGCTGAACATGCTTGGAAGGAGGGACACGACATTCAATTTCGTGAAACTGTGAAAACTGCTTCCACGTTGCAGTACCATACTAGATTACACCGGGAAGCAATAGAAATAAATAAGCACCAAAATAACTTCAATAGAAAAGAGGAAAATCTAAAGATCAATAGTGCCTGGTACACCGTGCTTCGTAATTTAAATCCAAAAGCTGTTAATAAAAAATCTCCAAATCGATTACCTTCCAACCAATCAGAAAGAAGCATGCTCTAGCTTCCCACCCTTTCACACTATAAATAACACTTGAGTCTCCACTCGCCACATCAGTAGCTGTTGGGCCGCCGGTGAGGAAAGGCTTGCGCCCACGGAAAGATCCACTCTGAAGATGGCCGCCGCAGTAGCGACCGAAACGTCTGTGAAGGACTCTTCATAAATTTAAATTTATTGTCAAAAAACAGTACAGACTGCGTATGACCACGTGGAGGACAATAAACTAATTTACCCTCCGGAAGCAAGCAAGGGACCATCCCATCAATTCCGATCAAGGGCCCTAAGGCAGAGGCGGATTCAAAAATTTCAGCAAAAGTTCCTAGATAAGATAAAAAGTTAGCTGCGAGTTATAATACATATATAATGTGAATATGTTTGTAATTTACCGAAAATATGTTTGAAAATTTACATGTACAAATTATTATCGAACTATAGATTATTCTGAGTATAGTGTTTAAAAATCATAAAGAGTTGAAAAAACACTAAATTCACGATTTATTGTTACAATAAACACGCCCCTAGAAAAAGTCTAGAGAACCTGTATAAGAAATCCGCCTCTACCCGAAGGAAAAACGGCCCAATAGCCCAGAAGTTTTTACATATATTGACTACGGCCATGAAAGCCTGCATTCTTTTATTGAAGTTCCATTTTATTTTCGTGTCTCCAACTGATGGATATGGGTGTTTTTCCACGAATAATTTCTACGTTTATCTTGCTTATTTAGGATGTGAGTCCTATTTTCAACATAGGGTTCAAATTTATTTTTAGATTTTGTTTGTTTCGACCTTTTGTTGAAACCTGGGGTAGTCTACTTCTGAACTTGTCTCCCGTCGCCCATGATTTAATCTTAATATTTTCCCAACCGTTCGAAATAATTTCGCGAAGTTCGATAAATAGAATGTCAGGAGATAAACAGTAATTTCTTGGCTTATAATAATTTTTGCAACCACAAATCAATTAAAATTGTTTGGTGATATCTCACAGAAACACCCCCCTCTACCCGCCTCCCTTAGAGAACCCAAGCTAATCTTTATCCGATGACTTTTACAGAAACTTTGTTTGAAATTGCTTCATGCTAAAACTTCTAGACGGATTCAAAAGAAACTTCCACGGTTGCATTCCTTGGGGTTGGGGTCTGATCTGTGTGTAATACTTAAGTTTAAGCTTAGAATAAAATATGCCAAAAAGGGCATTGTACTGTTTAATAAAGATATATAAAATTAATCTGTTTGGATCTATTAAAAAACCGTTGGAGTACTGTTGTATTTCCGTAGCGTCAAAATGCGACGTGTCGGTAATCGTGTGAATGTAGGAGTTAAATTGGTAAAGTTCTCTACACTTTTATACAATATGTTCTTAACCCTCCTTATCCCCGATTTAATTCTTTTCTAATTTCGCTGTTCACAATAACCCTTTACGGGTGGAATGAATACGAGTACGTTGAATTTTTCTCAGCACAACTTTCACACTCTTTACTTATTATTCTCATGAGCAGGAAAGATTTCCTTCACGGGTTGAGTCTCAAATTCCCATGATTGGATCACGTGAATTTATTTGCTTCTTCTCTAAAATTTGTGAAATCGTTAATATATTGCTTCATCGTATTGTAAAAGAATTATCATGTTTTATTTAACTTTTCTTTAAATAAATAATGGACGTTAATTGTAGTAGAATTTTTCTTTCCTTTATTAGTACTCGATGAAAATGGAAACATTTAACATTTTTACTAGAAGAAAAATAATTGACATGTAATACTATGTTGGAAAGTGTAATTTATTGGCATATTATTTGTGATTTATTAAGATATTTCATGTTTTGATGCATTTCTGTTTCTTTTCAGGTATGTTCTTAATTTCTATCGTCAACACTCGTTTTGGTGAGTAGTGTGTTTTGCAGTCAACAATAGTTCATGAAAGTCTTATAGTTAGCAAACATTTGTATCAAAATACGCCAAAAATGTTTTGAATTACGTTTATCCATGTGGAGAACAATAAGCTAATTTACTTAATCTACTAATTTTTACGTAATTTGTCATTGTCGGTCTTTTCAATATCAAGATAAAGAAGATGTAGTTGTAACAGAATTTTATGTAAGTGATTTCCATTATTGTTTTATGGCTTTCTTTTCTGGCATCAACCCATATTTCTTGTCTGGGATATCGATTTCATCTTGCCTGGGCTATTTTTATTGTGTACTACATTCTTGTTTGTTCTTCTTTTAAAGAAAACACCGCATTGCCCATTTAGGTGATTTTCTAAACTGTTTGTTTTATGTACTTTCATGTTTCGATATCCGATATCGATGTGTGATCACATGAAGAATTTAATTGCTTGCAAATGATTACCATATTGAATGAAAAAGTTACATGCTTAAATTTCTACCAAGCGAAGTACAGTTATCGTCGAGTGTGATCCGTACCGATTCTAAATTCTTGGTCGTTAATCAAAGTTATATATTACGAAATCATTGAGTATATAAGTAGCAATTAATTAGGGAAATGTGAATTATATAATGTTTCGTATATCACTTTTTATTGTAGAAAGAAACCTGCCGTTTTTGCCCATTCTTGAATCTCTAGCTAGAGCGGATAGGAACGTCATGAAAGTCGAACGCTGTGACCCACTTGGCTCAATGAATTGCCACTTACTCTACCACTCTCAATAGGATTGTGATTGAGCGCAGCTCTAAAGTATATGTTATTCGGACTGGAATTTATGTTTTACTTGCTCTAGCAATTAGTGATTGACACAGAAACTGTTATCCTTTGCTCTTTTCTAAGCCGAAGTGTCAGCATTTTTCTTTCTCCTGTATAGAAGAATAGTTATTGTGTAAGACATTAATAATTTGATAAATCTCAAAATATATCTCGCTAAATTTAAAAAGAATAAATATAATTTTTATTGTTTACGAGTCATTGTGCTCAAGATACTTGTGTCGAAGATAAGTGTCATCTGTATCATCCTCTGCTAATTTTTAGCATTTCCGAGCTGAAGGAGATAATTGAATGTTTTATGCAGCTAAAGAAATACAAGTTGGTAGTAAATGAAAAATGCGAAACATTCATCTTCCATTAAATGGAAATTTTCAATTCAAGAGGCCTTGAATTTTCATTCACACGCCGGCAAAATAAATAATTGAATGTAGTTTATTCTTTGGAGTCCGTAATATACGCATTTCCAAAAATTATATTCGGAAATTATGTTGCATCGAGTTTTCATACCAGTGGCATGAATTTCATCAAAATTGTTAGGGCTGTTCTCAACAGAAAATCTAGAATACCCATTTATTAAATATTGAATTCATACTATATATTGATTTCTATTTTTAACAATCTTGGTTAATTTGAATAATTTAAAAGTTTTAAAAAGTTTTCTTCGGTAAAGGAGAAAAACGCTTCATTTGAAACATTTTTGGAAATTTTCGTATATTTTTCGAGTCAATGGCAAAATTGTTTAAGATTGAAGTCTTCACAAAATAAGGAACGTCAAATATTTTACAAGTATACAGCTTCTCCTTCTGAGTCACCTGGTGAGGAGAGGAGACGTGGAGCCAAGTGAAAATGACCCGGTCCGTCAGTGGAACTCGGCTCCTCTTGTCCTGACCTGTAAGTTATGTATTAGATGCTTGTAGCAAAATGAATGGCATAGCGGTTAACATACCTGCAGTTGGGTTCGGATCCTGTTCCGTAATCTTTTTCATTTCGTGGAAATAACATTTTTCTTTTATGATTTTTCTACAAATTCCGTTTATTCGTGGCAGTATACGTGAAAGTCTAGATCCCTTAGACGTATTTTTTCTTGCTCTTCACGTTTCTTTGAGCTTCGTTCTGTAGCAAGTATCCCGCTGCATCCCAGTACGTTGCAGCGGATGGTGACGGGTGGCGATGGAGGTGGCGGTGATAGAGTAGTGGCGCCTCTGAGTCTCTGTCGAGGCTGCCAACACCCCAGTCACCCGATTCATGAGGTTTCGCGCGAGGATCGATAGCGACCACCCAAAGATAGGCCAGTGACCGTGTGCGCGCGCGCTGGTCGCTCAGAAACTTAAGTGATAGAGGACTCGTAGCTAGAGATACAAGAACAATATTACTCAGATATGCTATCTCACGTGACTATATAAAAATTTACTCTGATAACATAAAAACGTCGTGTTGAGGGAATGCATATACCACAGTATTTTAATAGCTTGGTATGATAAGGGATGTCATTAGTATTACATTATTTTGATGGTATTAACTTTTTTTCACACTACCTTGAAAATTATATTTTAATATTGCTCTTTGTATTTGTTGTTAGATATGAGGTATTCCAATAGATAAGATCAAAACAAAATTGAAAATAACTACCTTGTATTATTTTACTTTTCTCTGTTGCCTTTCAATTTTTTAATTTTGGTCCTTTAATTCTTTGGATCATTTGAAACATGCAATTTTCTGTAATGAATATATTAAGGTAATATCGCAAATTAAAATTGATTTGTTGTCTAAAATATGACGATAAGAGATAATATAGGAAGAAGAAATTTACATTTCGGATTTACTTCTCGTATCTTGATGCGTTAAATTATTATAAAACATGTTTCGAAGATGGAACAAAATTGTTAATGAAACGTGCCCTCATTTAAATTACTTTATCGTTCGTGTATACTGTTACATTGTGTACAAATTCAGTAAATGCGAAGACCGNCACTCAGGTAATAATAATAATAAGAAGAAGAAGAATAAAAGTGCGTTTATTTTGACGAGACTCAGACCTTAAGGTCTGCTCTTCCGTCTAACCATTTTAAAACATTTACATTTTAAATACGAGATGGAAATTTCGTATTTTCGTTTAAAACTGGGAAGCAATACTAGGGACCATCCCGGTAAATCCTTAAGCGATTGAGTAAACGCAGCAAAACCTCAATCAGGATGGCGGCTTAGTACCGAACATGGGTTAAAAGCAGCAGTGACAGTACAATATAATTATGAATATACAAATATAAAATTATAGTGATTCCAACAAGGATATCAAAACAAATTATTACATAATGACAGTATTTACAAATTACATGTTATAATATGATTATACCTTACTAGATACATATTACACTGTATTTACAAATTATATATTACATAAGATCATATGAAGCTAGAGTACTGAAAGAATGAAAGAGATAATGTAAAAGTAAAGAAGATAAATAATAAAAGGGGTACAAGGAAAGAAAGAAGGAAAGAAAGAAAGAAAGCATACAAATGAAGGACAAAGAATAGACAGAGAATGAGGGAATACTAAAGGGCATTGTTTTCCATCCACTCTGTAAGACGTCGCCTGAAAGAAGAGAAAGTTGATAAGAGATTTTAGTTGAACAGGAAGTTTGTTTCAAGAACGTATTGTGTGTACTGTGAAGGATTTACTATAAAGAGTTGTGCCATACTGAGGAATAGAGAGGAGATGTGAGCCTCGCGCGCGATCCAGTTTCAAAAATTTAAAACGTTTTGCTAAAACTGTCAAATGTCCATTTTTTATTATTTTATAAAGAAGAGATAGACAATGCAGCGTTCGACGTTCCTCGAGTGTGAGTGTCCTGGATTTTTTGAAAAATTCTGTCGTATGGTCGTACTTCCTTAGATCAAAAATGAAACGAATACATGAGTTCTGAGCTACTTGTAATTTACGTTTCATTTTTTTTTTCGTGAAAAGAAAGGCGCAGTAATCAAGGTGCGGCATGACAAGAGACCTAATAAGCATTTACTTTACTCCTGTTGGTAAAAGATCACGTAGTCGTTTTAAAGAGTGGATGGTGGAGTAAACGTTTTTACATGTTTCGTCTATTTGGGTTTCCCAACTTGGCGAGCTTTCAATATAAATTCCTAGATTTTTCACGTGACTGCACCAAACGAGAGAAGTCTTCTTAACTGATAAATTGGGTAAGTGCAATTTGAAAGTTTACTGAGGGTTTTCTTTGAACCAAGCAATAAGCATTGTGATTTAGACGGATTTAAGAGGAGGCCGATAGATTTTGCCCACATACTGAGTGAGGTGAGATCTTCGTTAAGTTTTTGCGCAAGTTGAAATTATGTTAGACGGTTTGCCACTAATATAAATTTGAATATCGTCGGCGTACATTTGAAATTTGCTATGCTTAAGAGATTTGTTGACGTCATTAACGTAAATTAAAAAAGCAAGGGGACCGAGGACACTTCCTTGCGCAACACCAAGCACCGTTTGAAGAGAAGATGATGTGTTATTTCCAGATACTACAGTTTGTTTTTGTGCTGTTAAATATTCCGAAAACCATTTGATTGAAGGCATCCGAAACCTAGTCTTCAGTTTTGCAAGCAAAATATCGTGATCAACTAAATCAAATGCCTTGCTAAAATCGAGAATGACAAGAATAGTTACGTTTCCCGCGTCAATTGAATTTCGAGCATCTTCTATAACATTCAACAAGGCGGTTCCTGTACTTCTACCTGAACGGAAATCGGATTGACATTCATTAATAATATTTTTGTGATTGAGGTAGCTCTCCACTTGATTTCGTACAACTTTTTCTGATATTGTCGACAGAGTGGGGATAATACTAATTGGTCGCTACTCATTTGGTTTTGGGGTATGCGATGTTTTGGGGAGGGGGTGCACCAGCGTTTAATTTATCTGAGCCCGAGGCGTTTGATTTTAAGCTCATTATGATCTTCCATACCTCTGCTTGAGTGACAGACTTAAAATAGAAATGATTTTCTGAGTAATTCTCATCGTTTTGTAAAGACTTTAACACTTCTTGCTTTAAAGATTCATTGATGCACGATGTTTGGCCTACGAAATAAGTATTTAAAGTATCTTAAGGTATACAGATATCGAACGAAGTGGATGTGTTACCCAATCCAATTCTTTCCAGAGTGATTTACTATCCCGGTTTGCACGTAATGTATTATGATAATATTTAATTTTTTTGTTTCTAATTTTTTGTGTTACAATATTTCTTAAGCTTTTGTATATTTGATGTCTTATTCCTCTCTTGTTTTTCGGGACTCTACAAACGCTGCATCTCTATCGGGCTTTTTTAATGGGTATGTGTTTGTCAATGTAGTTAATTAATTGGTCAGTAAACAGCTTTACTTTGTTGTCCAGTGACGCGTCGTTGTAAATGTCATGCCATGATAAATTTAATCCTTGATTGAGAAAGTTGCACTGGTCTACATTCTTAAAATTACGATACTCTATTATTTTCGGTACTTACTTAGGACGTTTCAGACCATAAGAAACATAAATTAAATCGTGCTTAGAGATACCGGGAACTGGGATTTGCCATATAATCGAACCTTTTCCGGGTTTGAAGTAATAATATGATCGATCCAAGTATCAGAATTATTTGTGTGATGAGTCGGCTCCAGAGGAAGAATTTTTAAATTCACACCATGAAATAATCTATTAAAGTTAATTGCGTGTGAAGAATTTTATTTTGTGAGATCACAGTTAAAATCACCCATCACGACTACAGAATCAAATTTAGTTGCACAAATTGAGAATAATTCATCAAGCTCATGAATATTGCCACGCTTAGGTGGTTTGTGTATAACCGCTAAAAGGCATTTTTTGTTGTTTTTTTAAAGTAATTTCAACAAAAAGATACTCGACTTTTCGCGTAAAGTCGTTTTCAGAAGAGAATACAACTTTTCTTTTTAAATCATCGCGAATAAATATCCCAACTCCGCCACCTCCACACATATTTCTGTCAGCTCGTAAAAGGCGATATCCGGGAACTTTGACTAATCCTGAACTTAAATAATTTTTGAGACACGTTTCACTTACGAACAATGCGTGGAGTTCACAGTTAGACAGGATGCTAAGAACTTCGGAGTGATGACACAGGAGGGATTGTGCATTGACATGCGCTACAAATAGTGTGTGCGGAAAAGGATTACAAAGGGCGTTGTCTTGCGAAACATCGATGGCAATTGAGACAGTTTCTTGGAAAAGGGTTTGGGAAGTTTCTAACGGTTGTACAGGTCGTAGCGGGAAAGTTCTACTTAAATATTTCTGAGAATTCTTAAGAGGTGCACATACGACGGAAACATTCAGAGAGGATGTGGTGCAGAATATTGAGAATTAATTCAGTTCTCACAAATTACTAAAAGCTATAATATCGAAATGATGAATAAATAATAATTTTCTTTCAACTCTGGAAAATAATAATTGGAATAAATAAAAAAAAAAAGACAAGGAATAAATGCTGAACAGTAATTTAACGTCAATATAAGTTATATGAAAGACCTAAGTAGTAAAATAGGGATGTGAAAAAAAATTCTTCGTTAAATTACTGTAGGGGAAAAACGGAAAGAGATAAAAAATAAATCAAAGAAATTTAACAAGGATTTGGTGAGAAGGAAAGTAGTTCACTTCCGTAAGTGATAAGGGGGGAATGTTATAGATCAATAGATAAAAAGAATTCAAAAAAGAATTATAGGAAAAGGACTAGAAATAGAGAGAAAATTAAAAATTAAGAAGAAAACTACAAACAAGAAAATTGAAGTTTCTCTGGTTTGTTTAAAGGAGTACAGCTGAGCGCACGGCTAGTTAAGTTTTGAGAGCTCAGCCATAGTTTGGATTCGGTGGCACGTCGTTCGTTTCTTTACTACAATTATGCCACCCTCAGTCCATACATACGAAGTCCCATATCGCGCCTGAAGAACCTCCAGTCTACATCTCGTAAGATCCTCCCGAATCGTAATACCAGTCCCTTTTAACTGGCGTTTTGCGCGAAACATTTCTCGTTTCCTATAAGAAACAAATTTAACGATTATCGGGCGAATTTTACCCTGGATCTTCGGACCAACTCTGTGACTTCTAAGTCACATAAATCAAGAAGTACACTTATCTGCTTAGCGACATTCAAAGCCAAGATGTCCGGGTCCTCCTCCTCCGGCTCCGCGACTCCGAAGATACGCAGCGAGTTGCGACGCGTATACATCTCGAGTTGGTCAGTCCGCTCCTCGAGTTGGCGTTTCAGATCAGTAACTTCCTTTTTTAGATCTGAAACCAAATTGATATTAACATTTATCGTTTCTTCTAGTCGCTTACAGACTAGCTTCGTTACTAAATTGGCTAACGTATTTAGAACATCTCCTGACTGTAAGGCCTGTTGCACTGCATTGGCAATCTCAGAAGTATTTTGAGATCCACTAACAGACGTGGCATGTTTGGGAATCATTATTAACTTATTTATCTCAGAAAAGCGAAAAAGGAAAAAAGGTTGATTTAACAATAGATGGGACAAGTGAACACAACAAAAATATCGCACTAAAAAACTGCTATAATCAATTTTTAAAGAAATTTAGCTGACAAAAACAGTATTTACTGAAAAATGTTTACATATCTTATTACTGAAAGTAGATGATGACATTGCTTGCCCGTCGACTACCTGCTGAAGGGAACAACTGCAAAGCCAGGAGCGCTCGGAGGAAGATGCTCACGCGACGACGGTCATGAGGCGAGATGGCTAACACCTCCTTTCTCTGGTTATTACGAATTATTGGGAAAGAAAGCGTAATGACAAGCAGTTTACATTAATAATGAGACGGAAAATAAGTAAATGTATATGAATGGAATAATAATAATAAACAAAATAGATGTATGTATATGAAATTCCTTAATGAAATTGTAAAAGTGTAAAATTGTTAAAGTTATTAATGGAAACAAAGAGGTTTTTTTGGAAAATTCATTGTAATTTTTTAACATTCAGTCGTCACTTCTAATATTGTAAGTGAATATACAAGATTGTTAAAATATATCACATGACATTATTCGGACGATACACTATATTTATTGTGATTTCAATTCATGATTATTATTGAACTGGATGCAAATGAATTGTGTGTAGTACACATGAGTAAACTTGGTGTAGTCTGTAATTTTTAAGTGGGGACGAAGTCAGAAGCAAGTTATAATATTGGTAGTGAGAAGGACACGCAAACATTCATATAGATGGTAGATTCTGTTCACACGAAATACTTGGTTGTTTGCGTGTGATTATTTCCATCATTTCGTAAAAACTCGGACCTTTTTTAGCCCGAAAAAACATTGTTAAAGTTATTCAATATATAAAATAAAAATTGATATCTGTTGAGTGCATAACGCGTTATATCCATACAATTTAATTTGTTTCTAGCTGTTTGTACTTCTTCCGTACTTAGATATAAAACGGAGAGTTCGTATTCCTGTGGGTCCGACGCCTAGCGCAAAGACGGATTGGTCAAAAGCTTCAAAATTTTCCTTGCGCGTTCAAAGGAGAGGTTCAAGAAGGTGGAAACAGTGATTATTTTTTAAGATTTCGTTCTCAATTGTTTTTTAACGTTCTTTAGTAAATGTGGCGTTGCCCCAACGAAAAGACCAAGAGCTTCGAAAATGTCGGCTTAGATTTTTGTTGTTGTTTTTTTTGTTTCAATCGCGCAGGTCAGAACTGTTTTTCTTTTGTGTGTCAGTCGCGCAGCAAGGTACTTCGAATTTCGGCTCATGTATTTTCTACAGCGAGTCCCCTAGCACCACTAAGCGATTTTTTTGGAATTTAGATTAGATTTTTCTCACGTAAATGGCGATTTTGAAAGAATCGTTGTAAAAAAAATCAAGACTTTCACGCTGACGATGCAGCGGGTATTGCTCAATTAGTAAATTAATTTTCGATAACACTAATAAGATTTCTATTCTCGTACCGCGGTTCTCATTTACTTTGTGGCCTTCGGAAACAAACTAAAACATATTTGAACCACGGTTCTTTTCTCTTGCGCAGAAGTGAAACTTAAATTAAAAATTAAGAAAAAATTTTTTTTTACAACTATTCGAAAGTTTGAAAAAGACAAAATGCATCTGAAGATTTTTTATATTACCTGAACTTTTCATATTAGCTAAATACGATATGTTATAAAGATAAATTTTTTATCATAGGACTTAAAAGCGGATTTTGTTGAAAGTCCGTATTCGAACTGAAAGTCACTTACGCTTCTGTTCACCATTACAAAAGCTATACCGACAAACGTTGACGCTGACAAAGAGATCTCGGCTGAAAATATTGATGGAGGAACATGATCCAAGGAGAAGGAAAAAACAAGTATAAAATTAAGCGGAAATGGCTTTTCATGATGGTAAGACACATCAAAGTATTATGTGATATCATCTTACGGTCACGTTTTCTTTAGATTAAATTCAGAGCCTGGCTCTAATGACATATTATAGTTGAATGTTTTTGTTTTACCCTTGTATAATGAGTTTAAATTTCGAATCGATCTAAAATGTATCCACCTTTGAATTTAAGAAGATTTATTTATACATCTTGAAAATTACACATTTACGGATATTATCATGATTTTGGATTCGGGCTCATACCGCTTTTTCAACGCAATAACTGTCTTCCCATCTATCTTTTATCTTCGTAATATTTGGACGTATTTTGTTGACGTCATTTGTTGTTGAAAATGGCGATCCAGTTTTTGAGGAAATAAAAGTTTCAGTTTTTATAAACGCTTCTTCATTTTAATAATTTCTTATTAGGTACTTAAGTCTTATCTTGCCTTGTGAATGAGATTTTGACCGGAATTCTGTAGTCTGGAACAAATTAAATATTTAAATGATTTTATAAATGAATTAATTAGTGAATGTTCATTAATTGAATTAAGTTGTTTATAGTAATCAAATTTCCGGAACGTTCTACAACTTCAACCTAAACCTTCAACCCTAAAGTGTAAAATCCGCTCTATTTTGATGTGAATTACACAAAATAAAATTTTTAAGGACACAAAATTGCATTTTTACAGTCTTTGCGATGTAATGTTTATTTTACAATTTTCGAATGTATAAACTACCGAATCGAATAAAAAATGTACAGTCAACAGCACCAGTGCAAAACATCTGTTAATAAACGCGTTTGTTCAGTATTGAAGAGTGTAAATGCACAGATTACGTATTGAAATATTCGAGTAAACACTAAACATACATAATAACCACTAACGCTGTTGATTGTACATAAACTTTGGCTTATACTGCGTTTTCACGACGTCAATAAGCAATCCAATATTTGGTTTCCAGTAGTTGGAAGACAATCGTTCGCTTCTCCAATTCGCCTTGATCTGTCCACACGGTGCAGCACATCGGCTCGTTCAGTACAGCGGTAGTAGTTGAAAACGTCAGTTCTTAAGAAAGATTACTTGAAGTGGTGGAGGGGAAGGCATTGGACTCCAGTAGTTGATTTTTGTCTACTCCGCGAGACAACCCAAATGCATGTTAATTGTGAAGGTCATTGGTTCTTAAAATACAGCTAGTGGTGTCAATACAAAGTCAATTATTGACTTCCAGTCACTGGATAACAATTATTGGTTTGCTTATTGTCATCGTGGAAACACGACATTAGAGTGCAGAGAAATACAAATTGTCCTCGATAAACTTGGGATTTTAGACAAATGTAGTTCAACTATATCAAAGAAAGGAGAAAGAACAGCGGAAATGGGTGGGTGGGGGGCTGTATTGGACACAAATAGTTGGCTTAATAATCATTGAGTGGAATACGGATTCGTTATCAGTGCCCCCAGAAACCCCAGGGAGACAAATTTCAGGCCACTTCCTCCATTTTACAACATTAATTACATACCGAAACTCACTTTATCGTTATTACTTCCGAAAGAAAAACGTGGGACTGAAACATACTTTAGCTGATATTATTTCATTTAATAGCCGATACGTTAATCTACAGCCTCCAATAGAATAGCCGATGGAACTTTTTACCTTTCGCCAAAAGAAATCAGACTTTCATCATTTTCAAAATTCAAAAATATCGTGGAATGATTGCTCTCGTTCGATGAAAAATATTCAAATAAATTTTCTTATTATCTACTCACGTTAAAAAATAGTATCAATTTTGTTTCACTTGAATCGATCGTGTTTTGACGATTCTACTGCTATTGAAACACTCGTGCGAAGGTGACTTTCCGACTAATACTACGGATCGTATGCAAGCAGTGAGACTCAAAAATGAGTGGAAACACATACTTCAGGGGTCGCTGTAGCTTACCCAACNTTTTTTTTTTTTTTTTTTGTACTTTTGGCCAGTTTTTGGGTACTTGACCCCACTGTGCGACGAGGCATCCCTTACTGTGTAAAGAACTCATGTTACAATTAAATTTTAATTATATTTAGATTGGTTTTCACGTTGTATCGTAAACAGACTAAATACCGTGATCCTTCCAAATTCTAAAAATAAGAAAACAAATGGTCAGAAACCTGTAAAATAAAAATATTAGGAAATAAACCCATCCCGACATTTGGATGAAATACACTCCGTTAATGCAAACGTCGTGATTAAATCACGGATTCTGTCAAACGTACATTATATTTCAATAAAGCGTAAAATCTATTGTGGCTGCCAAAGTCCGTGATTAATGTCTCTGGTCAATGGTATTCAGAAAACGCTCGCGAATAGTTATACATTTCACTGATTGTATCCCTTAAAAATCGGAATTTCCGGAAAATTATTACTAGTAAGAATATAGAAGATAAATGCAACCTCTTGTCAACATTTGAAGTTTATTAGTATAGTTTTTCTGGTGATTTAAACGTACTAATTTTAAAATTTAAAAGGTCATTTAAATTGGTTATTGGAGTATATAAATTAATGTATATAAATTTCACAAGTTGAATGAGAATGATAGACGGACCCGAGAAGCGAACGGGATGGCGCAGTCGGTAAGCGCATGAGCGCGTAAAGCTCAAGTTCCCGGGTTCGAATCCCGGTCCCGTCTACCATTTTCATTCGACGTAACATGATTAATCTGTTACCTGGCGGTGAGGTTCACCGCAATCTAAGAGATTTCTATATTTGTGAACCAGAAATGGAAAATGCTACCCAAATAAAGTACTTCCTATGGGAGTCGCCTCAGATGAGGAATCTAGTCTCTACGAGACCACCTCAGAGGTCTTTGGGTTTCACAAGTTGAATGAGAATGATAGACGGACCCGAGAAGCGAACGGGATGGCGCAGTCGGTAAGCGCATGAGCGCGTAGAGCTCAAGGTCCCGGGTTCGAATCCCGGTCCCGTCTACCATTTTCATTCGACGTAACATGATTAATCTGTTACCTGGCGGTGAGGTTCACCGCAATCTAAGAGATTTCTATGTTTGTGAACCAGAAATGGAAAATGCTACCCAAATAAAGTACTTCCTATGGGAGTCGCCTCAGATGAGGAATCTAGTCTCTACGAGACCACCTCAGAGGTCTTTGGGTTTCACAAGTTGAATGAGAATGATAGACGGACCCGAGAAGCGAACGGGATGGCGCAGTCGGTAAGCGCATGAGCGCGTAGAGCTCAAGGTCCCGGGTTCGAATCCCGGTCCCGTCTACCATTTTCATTCGACGTAACATGATTAATCTGTTACCTGGCGGTGAGGTTCACCGCAATCTAAGAGATTTCTATATAGGAGTATATAAATATTGTTTTTAATGTATATAAATATTGTTTCATCATTCTTCAATTCTATTTTCACGATATTTGGTCGGTTTACCCTAGTGTAACTTAAGTGTGTAGTGGTAGAGATAAAATGTTAATATTAACATTTTAGTATTTCTAAAAGAGTTTATTGATGTTTATTTCTTTATTTATTGTCTCATTATCTCCTACTCCAAACATAGTCAATGCCAACTTGTGACTCTCTTTTAGTTTTATTTATTTCTATTCTTTTATTTAGTTTTTTTAGGTTTCACTACTCTTATCTGTTCACGAATTTGTTATGACAAGAAATTATTTTATACTTAAATTGATGGCGCTGAGAGGCGTGGCGCGCCACTTGTGTCTATGATTCTGAACTCCTTCTGATCCACTTTGTTAATCGCTGTCTTATGTGAATGGTTAAGTGAATGTGTGAAATTAAAAATGTTGCTGATATTTCGATATTTATCGAGGATTGTGAAGTATACGACGCGGAACAGTCTCGTTTATCCGGACCTTATTTGTTAGGATCAGTTATATTATCGAAATATAGTATTTTTGTTTACACTTTTCTTTCCTACGATTCGAAATTTTAATTACATTTTTGGTATGTAACGTACGCCATGAATAAATCGTCTAAGTTATGCTCAAGTCAATGAGTATATGGATTGAATATTGCAACTGGCAACACAAAATTAATTAATTGTGTGTACTTCATTGGGAAAGTGTTGACCCATGTAGTATCCGGCTCGTGTTCTCTCAATGGTCCGTTCTTTATCGCTCTTTACGTATAAATCTTATTATCCTAATTTTCATCCATGGTTTATTTCTTCGAGTATGTACGTGTTTTAATAAATGAAGGAATTCGTATCAAAGACAGCACGAAATTAATTTTGACAGATATTGTGACTATTATACCAAAATGTGTGAATTAGACCCAACGAAAGAATAGGGCGGGTAGAGAAGGAAAAATAAATCAAGAAGAGAAAAAGATGTGTAGCCCATTTTAAGGACGTGTAGGAATGTATAAAGTAATCCATGTGATCATTGTGTTAAAAATATAGTTAATAAACATATTTTTAATTATCCCTTTCGGTTCTTTTTAGTCCAAAAGAACATGGTTGAACTGTGGATGAATTTTGTGAATATAGATCTGTTATATTTGAAATGTTCGCGAATGATGGTTTGAATTCTTTGATTCCACATATCCCTCTTTCCCTCTCCGTTCTTTCCTGTGACCCAGCATTCCACTTTGCCTCACCATGTTATTGACCCTCGCACGGACGCGTGCCTTCTTTTCACTTGGGACGTGCTCAGCTGTCGCACCTCCTTCCTTCCACGCGGTCAAGTCTTTATGTTCTTCACATGTCTCCGTCGGAAGAGCTGTGTGTCTCTCAGGGGAAGTAGTTCCGTGCTCTAAATATGTTGCCGTTACTGACAGCTCCTACTCGCAATATAGGGGAACATCGCACCACACATTTTTATCAATGGTACATATAATCTGAATTTTCTTCTACTGAAACCCGCGCCAAATCGATTTTTTTTTTTTTCGATTTCTGATATGTTGGTTGATGAAAATAAACACCTGAGTATCAAAAGGCGAATAAAATGCACTACTGCTCTAAATAATTCCAATTCGATCTAAATTGTGTATTACACTGAAATCATAACTTTTGTGGTAGTTTATAACTGAACATTTTTTAACATGTTTTTCTTTTAAGTATTTTTTCCTGAGTCACAACATGAAATATAGTTGAACGATCGTAAAATATTTCTGTTATGTTACAACGTATTATTTATAATGTTTCATCACAATGCTGATTGTTAGGAATCGCAATCTTAATACTTCGCAAGAAAATTAATATGTTTGATTCAATGCCTGATAAATATATACCTTGACCAGAAAAATAGTGAAAGTCTGTAAAAATAATTCTTATTGACTGAATTCTGATACTTGTGGGCTAATATGTGGAAACACTTGCCTTGAGTGATTTGAGTGACGTTATAAAAGCTTAGTATTGTGTATTGTGTGTATGCAAAAAAAGTAAAAATGTAGACGTAAGTGAAAATAATTAGACTAGATAATATTTTATATGCACCCAATAGTATTATCTTTAAAAATGGATTTTTTTTTCTGATCCACTTATACTCGTTGTAAAACAAAAGTAAAAAATATTTTTAAGTCCCTACCCAACTCTTAGTTGTTGAATGTTACCATTTCATTTGCTCTGGTTTATAATTTATCATACCTCCTCACTCTTCGTTTATGTTTGCTTTTTGTCAGTACGCTTGGTTCTTATTGTTGTTACTTCGTTAACAGCATGGCATTTTTATTACCTCATTTTTTCAGTTCTCGGTACGTGTTCGCCTTAACGTGGGTAGTTGTACGTTAGCGACATGACATTTTTAGCTACCTCCATGCTATTCATTTCTCGACTCATACGAACACCAGAACGTAACCGTAGGTACCATAACAGATAGAGAGCATGAAGAAAAATGTACAAATTTTTTTCCTGTACAAAATTTTAGGGCTCTAATGACCTCGATGTCGGCGAACCGTAAAGCCCCACAAAAAAAATGAAGAAAAATAAAATCCCTTGTAATAAGCAGACAGCTGTGATAAAGAGAGTTGGGAATTAAATAAAATGAAAAATAAAGTACTAAACATTGGGTGGAAGATTAGTTAATTAGGTTATCCGTCGTCGTAGGGTGTCCGCCATATAGAGATTAAAATTACATCGCTTATTTTATGCTTTGGTGCTCATCAAACCCTTTCATTTGATACCCAATTTAATGGGTTTTCGAAGAAAAAGATGAACCGTCTTCTTGGTGATAGTAGGATTAAAACGGTATTATATTTTCATCAGAACGAAGCTGTGTGAAATTTCGGCTCAATTGGATGACGGAGAGTGGGCCAAGTTTCAACGCTACAAATTGGCCCTTTGACACATACAAAGATTTTGACAGAGATTTGAAAAATTGACACATACAGAGATATCAAATATAAACGAATCATTGAAAAAACCTGGAAGGTTTTCATCTTAAGACTTTTGATAGAATGAAATAACAAATGACTGAATAATTCATGCGTTCTCTTTATTCTTTTCTACGTAAACGAAATCATATCCCATACAATTAATATTTTGATGTATAATATAAAAATGGATTGTCAAAATTATAAATTATTTAAAACAACAGTAAAAGTACTCCATAAATTTTACATTTCAGAACAGTTACCGAATTCGGCATTTGTACCGTTATATAATGGGAACCGGGATTTGTTAATCTTCTTGAACAGTAACCGACATGGGAGCCTATAATTGGATTTATCTACGTTTCCTCGGCATAGTTAATTGATTTTCTATTCATCGGTCATTTCTCAAGACTTCGATCTTTCATCAAAATCATTTATTGAAACATGTGACTTCATTTTTCTTCTTACTGTGGCGATGGGTGATTAACTAGTGAGTACTATTGAAGAATTATTTGTTTCTGAAGAACGTACGTGTTAGGTAATACTCGTGTTTTTTTTTAAATCGTGTACTTCGGATACCTCTTGCCTCCGCTTCCGAATTCTCTTCTCCCTGCCATTTCACTTTCAGAAGCCTCAAAGCTCTCTCGTAAATTTGCACCCTGAGCGGAGAAGGTGAGGTATTCCCTATCCAATGTACATTTGAGAAGATTTTCATCCCTTCGCACCGAGCCTCGTTATATGCGATTCCACTGAAGAGGAACTTGCGCCTAGAGGGATTCGACTTTCTCAATTTATATGCATTCGTAAATTAAAATGTCACATATCACTATAATTTTTACATATTTTTTAACTAACCGAAAAAGTTGGTTTGGGGCAGTAATGAAAAGTTTCATTTACATTTTGAAAACATTCGAATAAAATATTTTTCGATCCTTTTCAAAGTGTTTACTGATCTACTCCCGCGTATTTTAAAATGAGTATGATCTTGAGTTTCTTCGCAAATTAATTTTTTCACCAGACTTATAAATACAGTCTGGTTCTTTTGTAGACAAATTACGGTTGTCTAGAACACGGTGATGCAAACAAATGCGTCTGGAAGTCACTGAGGTTGCTCAAGTGTCGGATTTATGTCGTTAGATGGAACAGAATGCTTTTATTCGTACTTTTTCATATACTACAGTAATTTATGTTGTGTGTAAATTGTAGGATATATTATTCTACTTGTGAGGTGAAGGTAACGAGCTTGTTATACAAGAATTCCCGTTGCTATGTGTCATTCTCGTTGCATATTTGAGGGAGTCGCGCCCTCGATGGATGCGCTATGCAACCCACTCGACACTAGTGCCTTGCGGGATGCATGTTCCGTGCCTGCATATTTGCTACGTGCCAAGGCATCCTTCTCAACTAGGTGTGTGTAGTTGGCACCCCCACTTTGTTATAAAATGAAATAAATTATTTTGTGCTAATTTATTCCGCTAATGAATAATTTTGTGTTCATTTGGAAACGATAAAAAAATTGAAAACAAAAGTGGGGTTGGGGGTGTTGGCGGAACGTACACCTAGCACCCCCACCTACTAAAACTTAAAACTGGGGAAAAATTCCTACGCTTTAATTTTGTACTAATTATGTGCTCTTTGTGTGCGCAAAAAAATAATTCTGTACCCTTTGGGGGAAAAAAGGATGACAAGAATGGGGGTGCTAGCAGAACGTTCACCTAGCACCCCCACCCATTAAGAAATAAGACTATGGTAATGACTCCTACGCTATAATTTTGTGCTCATTGTGAGCGCTAAATATTAATTTCGTGCGTTCGTTTGTGTTTGTGTTTGTGTTTACAGTACAAGAAAATGAATCCGATAAAGATTAATTTAAATGGACTAAGCGAAGAAAGTCTGGTTGTTCGAGGACTCTGTTTGATTTTCAGAGTCTGCTTCCGTTGAACAGTAATTTTTTCTAACATTCTTTGAATACAGAATCTATTACCTTCCTGGCGATCGAATGCTACGCTACGATATTTACCTGCAAATTATTTTACCTCATTGTCTTCATGTTGTTTTACGTGTTGATACACTTATTTTGGCAGAGAGAGTTCCTTTTCCATCTTTTTTTGTTATTTTTCAAACATTTGCCCAAACCTATTGAAATTTTGCGCAAAAAAGGGAATAGATTTGAAAAAATTATTTTGTTAAAGCGGTGAGAAACATAATATAAAACTAACACACTTTCACTTATGTTTCTTTTACTTACTCTGTATATAATATACACATTTTGTCATTTGGTTGATTGCTATTTTCTTAAACACAGCGACGGTTTTGGAAATTTTAGGTTCCTTACCAACCTGTTGCGTCCAGCATCCTGGGAATATAACTATAAATTATAGAGACAATTGTATAGAAAAATAAAATATACCAACACCCACTTCAACAAAAAATCGTATTGTTTTATAAGTATCTCTACCACTTGAAGAACTGAATTTTGGTATCACTATCAAAGGGAAGGAGATGGATTTATTACGTTATTTTGTTTTTATTCTGGAAGGACCTAAGTCGTTTATTTGTGAAAATAATTTAAAAGACAAAAATTTGACGTTTCTTTTGAATTTAGATTTTTGTAATTTCTGTACGTACTACGTCGTTGTAACTGACCGATTGACTTGCTCATTCATCAACTCAGAGAATAAGTAATAGAGCCATGAACATCTTGACGGGTTGTTGCTCTTGTATATAATAATATAGATCAAAAACCAACAACAAATATTTAGACATTTCTGAAAGGCGTGCATTGTTATGGAATTTGTATTTTCAAGTGCTGGTGAACGAATATCTTTTTGGTTAGTTCTTCTTGACACCATTTTATAATGCAGAAAATGGTATTTGGAATATCCAAACCCAGAAAAAAAAATTAAAATCAGAATAATTATTGTCATATTCACATTTTTTTAAAATCTAGGAATAATTAGGGTTCCTAACTAAAGAAAATCAAAATATTTTAAATATATTCTTATTGTATAATTGGCATCATACAGTTTACATTTGTAGGTATATTTATGTTCTAAGTTAACTTTTACTACGGTGAAGGGAATATAAATATGGGGTTGCAGTGTCTAGTGAAATAATTTGTATACTTCATAATATTAAACCAAACGAAGACGGCGACGAAGATTTGTAAGCGTTCCAGTACTTTTTGTCTAACCCTGCGGAGTACCATTTGTATCGCCTCAGCATGACCTTCCGCACCGCCGATAGATAAGTGCAATTGGGTGTAAGTTCAACTGTGTCCGGGCGCAAATGTGCCGACCCGAATTTTTACAGCTTTCCGAACAAAAAAGTTATTTTATTGCGCACACATAATTAGCACAAAATTATAGCATAGGAGTTTTTACCGTAGTCTTATTTCTTAATAGGTGGGGGCGCTAAGTGAACGTTCCGCTAGCACTCTTGTCATCCATTTTTGTTGTTGTTTCCGAAAGGGTACAGAATTATCTTTTGGCTCACACAATGAGCAGATAATTAGCACAAAATAGCGTAGGATTTTTTTCCGTAGTTTTAATTTTTAGTAGGTGGGGATGCTAGGTGTACGTTCCGCCAACACCCCCCACCCCACTTTTGTTTTCAATTTTTTTCTGGTTTCCAAATGAGCACAAAATTATACATTAGAGGACGAAATTAGCACATAATTAGCACAAAATTATAGAATAGTTTATTCCATTCTATAACAAAGTGGGGGTCCCAACTACACGGACCTTTCTCAACCGTCTAGCAAGCTAGATCCTAAATAAAAACTGTAATGACACTTGAAATATAAGGTTACATAAAAACACGGTTACATGTACGTTAAAATTCAAACGTATAAACGAATTTTACTTTTTCAAACAGTGGTTTTTAGTTGTGTGATATTTATTATTATTTATTTAATAATTTACTTGTTCATTTCTTATTGAGTGAAAAAGTAAAATAGACAACGACCATGTTTCAAAAATCTTTGTCATGAATGATTTGATTTTCTTTAACAATTTCTGGATAAGAATGCTTCAAGACTCACAAGTAAACCCGGAAGTACTTAGATGGAACAATATTCAATGAGTGGCATTATTCCTTTTCTGAGATAATAGTGGAAAAAATAATCCTCACTTTAATAGTTGATTTGGGAACAAAATATTCTGAATATAAAAGCATGACTCACCGCTCATAGCTTCATTGAAATGTAGTGTGCTGAAATAATGAGTGTAGAAGCTCGAAATTAATTTGGCTTAATGAGTATAAAAGGATAGTTAAGTGAATTAATAGAAGATGTAACCAAAGAATTTTAATTTATAGCAAAAATATTAATTTTGTTATTGTTTTATTTTCGAACATTAGAAAATTATGATTATAATTTTATAAATATTATGTCGTAATTTTATAAACCGTATAATCATTTTTTGGAAGAAATTTTTTGGAATAATACGATTATGGAGACTCGTACATGCATAATTCAGTGTTGACCTAAATTGTATTAATCTCACGAGTCGTGGGGTGTTCCATTGCTCCTTTATAGGGTTAAACGGTAATGGTAATATTTGACGTAATTGTTTGGGTGTGAGTCCTAAATTGAGGGTAACTCTTGCGAAAGTTCTGCACTTCGGCAAGATGACAATTCTTTGCTAGAAACTCGTCATTGCATGAGTTTCTGGAACGCAATAATCCATTCCACAAGGTAAATATCGCGTTGGCCTAAATGATCCAAATTGGATGAATCGGTCCGGAAGGAAAATGTAGGAGAGTAGAGTAGAGGTGAAAACCTCTAAGGTGCGACTATGACGGAGCGACGTTGCCTGAGGCGATGGCGGCAGCGTGTGAGCAAGTTCGGCGGCTGCGGCGGCGGGCGCCAGCGAGCGAGCGAGCGGGCGGGGCCAGCGGGTGGCAGGCAGTGCGCGACTGAGCGCTCGGTTGGACGCGGTCGATAACCGGGTCGAGGGAGACCTTCCTGGCTGCGCGGCCCGCCCTGCCGCCATCGCCTGCTCCATTCACGCGCACGCTCCTACGTTGCCTTCGACTACAATGATTTTTCACTTCCTTTTTCATAGTTTCATCTACGGAACATTTTTATAGGGAAGAACTTGGGAAATTTATTCCAGAGAGAAGAGCTTGGTCTAATAAAGAAATACAAAAATTAATAGAAATAAATATTTGAGTTTCTCAGGAGTATGTCACTAGAATGAAGATACCAATTGTAGCTTAAAACCAAGATAAACCAGTTAGGGGGGGGGGCAAATTATTATAGATATGTCTGTTGGCGGAAAAATAGCGCGAACTTGAAGTCAATTAAGTGAGACTGATGCAGAATGAGGAGTAATAAATCAAAATTCACGTAATAACCAAGTTAGGAATGTGATAATCCTAGAAAAGATGATGTATAAAAAAGGAAAAACAAGCAAACTCTTTATGTTATGGCTTAGGCGCATATAATAATTGTATGTAAAGTTTATTTTAGTTTTCTCAAGATTTATTGTTATTTTCCTGATTATTCTCAATGAGTTTACTGTGACTTATTCGTATTCGAATCTAGATTTAAGGAAGACATTTATATGGTAATTTAGTGACATACCTTAACGTGACTGACAGGAAATATCTTTGCGTGACTGTTGTACGGGAGTCTAGAAATAGTGATCGTGATATGTAGGTTTCGAAACTCATTAATTTCCGCGTTCCAGAATTCATGATTTCTCCGATTTGGTGCTTGAAAATAGTTTTGAATATGAGAAAATACTAATGACATAATCTACTAAAGTTTTAAGACCATAAAACATTCATGAAGCAGACTTGATGTTTTCATTTTCTTCTTAAATTGGATAAAGCAACAAAAGTTTTAAATTAAGGGATTATTTCAAATATAAATCATAAATGAAGTTGTTAATAAGAAAAATGGCCATATTCTTTGTACAAGGGTTCATGAAATTCCAGTGCTTCTACGTGGCATTGAATTTGAAAACTTAAACCATCAAATATTTTGGAAATTGGGTTGTTACATGCTTCGTTGCTCGTCTGCACAATACGAAGAGCGTCGTCAGAACAGCTGACTGAAGTAGCACGCTCTGAAGCGTAGAGGGTGTGTGAGGACGATGTTCTTACAAAAAGACTCGTAAAAAGTGGGAAGGAGTTTGAAGAGGACTGAAGGGGGAAACTGCCAACGCAGTCGCCAACGTTCCCGTGCTCCAGATCACCCTCCAACGTCCGAGATAGAGCATTACTGTCGAAAGTTGAAATATTCATAAAATGGATGGAATATTGAAGAAAAGAAAACTAGACCATATCAAATGATGTAATGACTCAAGTTCAAGGGCATAGTACAGATTTCTTTGGAAATGGAATTAAAACTTGGGAATACTTTTTGTCCATAATAAATTATGAAAATTTGAACTTTATTAATAAATGCAATTTTAATAATGGTTTCAGAATGAACTTGTTGAAAAAATTATTTTGGCCCGACAAGGTAAGGTCCTCAGGTGTACCTCACCGATTTTTTTTCATTTTTGTATTTTGTAGATTTCAAAAAAATATTGGACATATATTTTTTTTTCGTGCTAATTCGGCCGTATATGAGTAAAAACAACCCTTAAAGTTTACCCTGAAAAACACGTTTTTGCTGTTTTCTCAAAAAGTAATCAAGATAACTTAATCAAACCAACGTCACTTTTTCACAATTTATTAGACCTAACTTATTAGATCATGTAATCTTTTTTGCTAAGGTTTGCAACCCCTATTGTTGAAAAATGTAAAACCATATTTCTTAAAAAATTATGCAATTAAGGCAATAAATTTAAAACTTTTTCCGGTTTAAAGATGAAATGAAATAAACGTTGAGATGTTTTAGTATTTTTGAGAAAATTACTTTTCAATGGTTAAAACTAAACTTAAATTACAACGCCTAAATTAATGGGCTCTTTTTCAATTAAAATTTACCGCTTAAATTATACATAGTATTTGTTTTCGAGATTCCTAATTATGTGTATAATATCTAATTTTAGATATTTGAAACGATAATAAGATGATTAAATCTGACGTCTTAATGTTTCAAAATCATTTAACATTTTATATGATTCACAACATAAAAGCTTTTATGGTAATTGATAACGAATTTTCATAATTTTTTAGAAAGCAAATTTTGAAATTTGTTAGAAAAAAATATCATCAGTTCAGTTTTATTAAATATTATTATGGATTTTCTATTTAATATTTTTAATATCAAGAACAGTTGTAAGTAAATAAAAAATAAAAAGGAAATGAGCCCAAAAATAACTTGATTTTTAAAATATAACATTTTTATAATAAAATATTTTTAAATGCAGAATAATTTATTGAAATTTTCATGAAAATTATGATTACATGATAATTATCTTCTATTAATATTATTTTACATAGTTAGAACAATTATGGTAGTCATGAAAAAAATGCTTCAAGCACAAAGATTTTTTACACCAGGAACATCTTATAATTGCAATATTTGTGCATTCTGGTACTTCACTTCTAATGCTGGAACCTTGTCCAAAACTAAATGCTACTGGATTCTCAATATCATCTGGTCTTGTTTCAGTACAGCCACTCTTCAGTACCTAAATTTATTATATCTTGGAGATGATAGTTGATTATGGACCAAAGATTGAAATTTGATTATATTATTTCGTAAATGTAAATTTAAATCTTCGTTCATTAGAATGATACTATCGGAAAAATGTCTGACATAATTTTTTTTCAAATTCTGAAACCATAAACATCTAATGGTTGAATTTTCCCTTTGGAATAGTTTTTAATGTTATTTCTTCGTTGACAGGTATGACACCATCTAGAGCTCGAGAACAATGTGCATTCCACGAGTCAATTAATAACATGCTTGATGGACCAACATGTGGAAAATAAATGTCTCGTAACCATATTGTGAAATGATCTGCAAATATTTTATAAATTTATTTTAAAGGTTACAAGTAAGAGTACAAATAAAAAAGCGTACATTAAATATCATGTCAAACTTTCCTCAGTGTAGATTCCCAGACTTGGAAGAAGAGACGTACACATTGGAGGGTCATAGTAAGGTTTTCTGAATATCTGGACCGAATTCCCCAGTTTTTTCTTCGAGTACAATAAAAAGCGGCGATAATAGCTTGCCATCTCCTGATAATAATGGTTGAATGGTGTATCTATGAGTGGTAGAGGACACTGACTGTACCAAGCACTGAATTTTTTGCTCTCCTTCAACTGCTAATCTTCAATCAGAATGTACGAGTATTTCCAATTGAAAGCTACTTTGATCTGCATTAAATACATTTTCAATTCCTTTTTCATGAATTAATTGTTTTATTTCGGTAACAAAGTTAGTAAATATTTTTTCTATAATCAGCTTCTTCAAGAGTTTTCTTTGTAATGAATTTGTTAATCTCTCTACTTACTATCCTATGAGTCGTCTTAAAAAATTTTACCCAATGTTGAGAAGCTATAAATCTAAAATCTTCTTGTCCAATATCATTTTAAGCTTGCAATGCCCATCTTCGCAAATCGACATCGCGTATTATATGCCCAGCATCTACAGCATTTTCAAAATTTTCTAAAACAAAGTCACATATTCTTGCTATTTTCTCTCTATAAGTTCCTCCTTTGTTCAGAATGTAAGCCCACCGTTTTAATTTGGTTAAGGATTTAACTTTTCTAAATCGATTTTGCACCGTTGAAAGGGCAAGATTCTTTGTAACGCCACTTCTCCATAATTCCACAGCTCTGGCTTTATGTTCATAAGATAATTCTTCAGAATTAGTAGTGCAAACTTCAAACTCACCAATATCGGCGGTCCGCGGTCTATCGTCATCTTCAATTATTTCCATATGTATATCCTTATATGGTTCTTCTTCAATTAATTCCATATCATTAAATTCATGCATCTCATCCAACAATTTTGTTCAGACATTTAAAAAAAATACACTTCCTTTAAACAGGTGAACAATTTGTGGACTGTATAATCTTTGTGCATATTGAGTTATATCTCTCAATTGTTGAGTTTCTGTGAACAATTTCTTCAAATCTCATTAGTCCATTGAAAATTTACTCCTTTGAGTTTAAAAAAAATGAAATGGTTGGACATAGTATGCCTGGCTTTATTAATTACAAACATTTATTAATTATACTGGAATCCACGAGGCTGCACTTCCCCGCCAGAACAATTTACAAGAACCTAACATTATGTAATATTCACTCCATATCCAGATGAACAATCGATACACGGTCAACCTGTGTCCTTTTTAAAATGTTTTACCTTTTAAAAAAATAGGAGTTGCAACTCCTAGCAAAAAAATTACATGATTCTAAAGGTCTAATAAATTGTGGAAAAGTGACGTTCGTTTGATTAAGTTATCTGGAATACTTTTCGAGAAAACAGCAAAAACCGTTGGGATTTCCAGGGTAAAGGGTTGTTTTTATCCAAATACAGCAGAATTAGCACGAAAGACAAAAATACTTGTTGAACATTTTTTTAAAAGCTTCAAATTACAAAAAATGAAGAAAAAATCCATGAAATTTATCTCTGAACATTACCTGGTAAATCATTTTTTGATAGAACAAATGTGTTTTTTAATTTCAATCAGTCATATTAATTCAGCCATTTAAGATATTGAAAATTTGACCGTATTTTACACCATGTTGTTTAAGAAATTTATTGAAAAATTGTTTTTTTAATTTGCTCTGACAGCAAATTGTTCTTTAGAACAGTAAAACGCTCACATCTCGATCGTTGTTGGAAATATTGCCGTTCGCGAGACGGTGTATCATGTGACGTGATGTATCATGAGACGTCTATTCATATGATGCTCTCGGTCCAGTGAATAAGAATTGTGCTATCATTTACTTCCCACCATCATTGACTTCCACATACTTATATTCAATTTATAAATCCGCGAATATATTTTACCACTGACCCGTGAATATATTTCTGAGTTCGTAGAGTGAATTTCATTATACTCCCTTCCATGGTTATGATTTTTAGGTGCAATTTTCACGTAAATAGAAAGGGACAAGTTGCTAAAATAAGGCATAAAAAAAGACATAAAGGTGCTGCTTTACTCCTTTCTTCTATTCTAGTTTGAATTACAAGTGCATCACATCATCACTCATTAGAAGAAGGCAAACAGAAAAATGTGTTGTACTTCAAGACATTAAACATCTACATTTAAAAAAATTAGTTTGTTTCTATTAGGAGATATTGCTATTTGCATGCAAACTGAGGAGACATTGATTGAACTATACATAAATATTTAGTACTGATTGGAAACGATATGTAAATGGAAGGAAAGTCATGTCTCTTAAAAATGATAAAATGCGTTCATAAAATTATTGAAAAGCTACAGTAAAAGGTGGGAAACGGGGATTATGGACATGGTTGGGGAAGAAAAGGGATAAATGTCCCCCAAAAAGGGAAAAGGTGCTTAAAAAATTCTTTCCCACTCATCTAGAGATATAATTTCACACTCTATCTGAAGAGATTAAATTTACTCTACGAAAAATGGTACGCTCCTACAAATCCTAACCCTGCTCATTATCATCGTTCTTGTCGGCGCTTTCTGTGAATAAATTATATTTTGCTAAATTTTGACTCATCCAGGTTTAAGATCGCTTATTTTGACTTTCCTCCGTATTGTCATTTTAATCATGAGCAAGTTTTGGATTGCGTGGAATAATTTTTGGGGGTAGGACGTGTGTCCCGAAGGATTATGCAACCCTCTCACCCTAACTCACGTGGTATAGTAATGGTCAGTGTTGCCCTACTTATCTTAGCCCGCGGGCCATTTTCTACACACTTTCCACCGATCGGGCCGACGCGGGGTGAGGTTTGGCAAAATGTTGTCCTACGAATAAAAATAATGAGTCGTATTTATTTATTGTTGTGCGATTTTTTAATTATCACCAACAAATTTATATTAAATGAAGCTGGAAAATATAAATAGTATATTTAAATATTTTCAAAAGTATTTTTATATAATAAAAAATATATTGGCCCGCGTGCCGCTAGTTGGACAGCGCTGGTATAGATGTATAGTTTTCTTTCAAGTTAGTTCACATTATGTGCTCGCTCTCAACGGCGTATCCTTCTCAGGTATTTCCATTTTTTTAAGGAAATTTTCTTTTCTTTAGAGACCGCCTCTCTGAAATTTAGTGTTACAATGCATTCGATCTCCGGGAGGCAGCAGAGGGAACCGTTGCCTTTTGTATTCGGAAGATGCATTCTAATGAGTTTTATTTGGCAGTTCGCTACTGTAAAATTTTCACCTATGCTTCAAAAATCGATCTATAAAGGTGTGCAAAAATACTACATGAGTAACATTTATTTTATTTATGAATATCTGTATTCATTTAATATCATTGTAAATTTTTGTGATTTATTTCTAATCTAGCTATGTTGTTGGAACAAGTTATCTAAGAAAATGCTGAAAGACACTACAAAAATAAGGCAAATGCGTTTTGGAACATAACTGTGTATAAACTTTATTTGCCCTTTATTACCACTTGCATTTTAACTTTATAAAAGTAGATACTAATTTGTGGCATGCACGAGGTATGATTGGTGTCCAAGTGGTGTTGTTTGTAAGTTCGCGACAATTTAAAAATGTCATGTTCTCGCGATATAATATGAAATAAAAGAAGAAAGTGCCTAGATATAAACAAAAAATCCATGTGTAATTCATACATATTTCAATGAATTTTGTACTGACATCTATTTGGCTATGTAAAGTTTATATGGAATAGCGACTGCTAAACCATTGATACCCTTGTGCACGCCAGTGCTTTACTAGTTGGAAGGGAAGCAATGGAAGGCTTTACTAGTTGGAAGGGAAGCAATGGAAGGCGTGTTGACCAAATGGAGGGAAGAGAACCTACGAGCACCTTATTGTGAGTGCCGTGGTTAGATTTGGCTGGGACTCAACTCGATGGATGCGCTTTAACGAAGCATGAGCCTATACACGACACACGCTTTGTGCGAGGTAGTTTGGAAAATAATATTTATTACTTTTCATTTAGAGTAATTGACCTCTTGCAGCGAATCATTTCCCGGCTACTTCTGAATAAATTCGTATGATACGAGTTATTTACATCATTAATAATAATAATGATGCAAATCTAAGCTTGCGATTAATCTACATTTTTTAAACCAATATTTCTGTTTTTATTTATCGCCTTAGACTACCTGCTTTGTTTGAATTGTAATTACACAGCTCGATGTATTTGTGACGATAACAAAATGTTTTTAAAAGTAAAAGTGCTTTTATTTATTTAAAGGGTTCGAAAGAAAAATATAATTCTCTTTTCATAAATAGGAAATTTTCATACTAAATTACTAACTCTTAAGTTGTCACTGGTTGAGAATGTGTTTACCAAAATTTAGGGCATGAGCACGAAATTAAAATGTCATTGCCAAATCAAAGAATCAAGAAAGGTATAACTCTGGATATAATAACTTTGTGAATGAAAATAACAATTTACGTAATTGCTAAATTCAAAATCTATTACATGAAAACCATGATTTGAGAGCCCGTGGTTTTGGGAAACACATTATCAGTGAGAAAAATGATTATTTACATTTGTGTCAAATTATCGGATTATTTTAAATTAAAGGTATCTTACTTTTCAATCCATTTAAAAAATATTTTTAAATATATTCTTTTCATAAATGTCAAGTGGAACTAAGAATAATTAGCTTTTGTTCCTTGGTTTCTTACCTCCAGCAAAATTTCACTGTGGATGAATTCCCTTGTAGAAATACTTTGAACTTTGACATTAAAGAGAAAATCCAAGGTTTTATGAGATAATGAAGTTAAAAGAGAAACCTGAGACTACGGAAATGTACATATTCATGATAAACCTTGAGGACTGACCTCTGTCTAATTTATATTTCATTACGAGGCTGAAAAGAAACGTATTAGATTTTCAGAACTTCTCATGTTCTTTGTTTAAATAAATAAATAAATTTATTGTCAAAAAACAGTACAAACTGCGTATGACCACGTGGAGGAAAAAAAACTAATTTACTCTCCGGAAGCAAGCAAGGGACCATCCCATCAATTCCGATCAAGGGCCCTAAGGCAGAGGCGGATTCAAAAATTTCAGCAAAAGTTCCTAGAGAAGATAAAAAGTTGGCTGCGAGTTATAATACTAATAGAATGTCAATATGTTTGTAATATGCTTCACAATTAACAGACGAGATATGCCTCAATCCTAATAAAACGTAATTTACAATATGATACCTTTTATTTGAATCCCCGGAAACTGTTTCTGAAAAACCTCATTCTGTAAAAAAAATTTTCATTGTAAAAATAGTAAATAGATTTTAATTTTACACTATTTACTGAATACAGCTAAATACAGCTTTAGAAATAAAGCAGTTTTAAATTACTGCATATTACACGTGTGTGATCTTCGTCGGCCTGTGACATAGATGTAAATAATAAACAAGTATGTTAATTGTGAAGCAAATGAATGCTAGTGATAATGATTGAAAAAATAATGAGAGTTCTTTGAATAAATAACAAGCAATGCACCACCGTCCTCAATGACACTCACTATCGATGACAAATTATTGTGTGAGTGTGGTATAAATTGTTTATCGTGGAAAATTAACAGTGACCTGCACGTTTTCTTGTGCTCAGAGACAAATACTTTTACACTGCTTCAAAGAATAAAAACTGGATCATAATACGCATTATTGACAATTTATGTTGTTTGGGGGTGGTATGACGAAGTAAACTAGCTAAGAAAATATTGAAAAGTACTTATATTCTGTATGACAATATAAGCGCTCATTTTTATTCAGCAAATCAATGTTGTTGGCCAGATTAATATGGCAGACATGTCTTTCCCCTGTATCTCCTAGTTGTAAGCAAGTTTCACTCGATTTCATATTTAGCAACCTCGTAAACAGGACTGTTATGATAATACACAATGCAGCATTGAAGTTAAATCATATTTAAACCACAACACTCACAATGAATGAGATTCTCTAAGCAATTACATTTTATTTTGTTCTTCATTATTCGCGTTCGCTCAACTAGCTAGGTTGATCTGTTCGACTCGAAGACTCAGGAAGTAAAGAAAGGCACAGGTACGGATTATCAGCATGGTCGGACGCAATGTAATTTGTTAGGAGTCATGAGTCGTGTATCATCTATTCCGGAGAAATTCTGCCTATCATGGCGGATAGGCGTGCATAAAAAGGACGCGCAACTTTTTGTAATTTTAACTCAAAGAAAAAGAAAAGTGGTAGATGAAACAATAAGAAAACGTCAATTCATCTTATATTGTTCTGTATAAAAATACTTCATTTGTGTGTTTTGCTCCATCCAATTATGCTGAATTGGAACACACTTTTTTTTACACTTGCATGTTAATGTATATGATGGTGAGAGACACTTTCAAAATTCACAAATAATGTCTAATTGGCCCTGTGGATAATGATGAAAGCAAATATTAAGCTCAAAAGTAAATGATTAATATGGGATTAAAAGAATAAAAATAGCACGGGACTTACGTTGGAGGAAGAATGAAAAATAGAGGCTTGCGTATTATGACATTTAATTAAGTCTTAACGGCTTACTAAAGTCGTACGACTCATATGCGAAAGAAGTATAACGTGTTTTTAAGTTAATTTAGACACAGTTACAAAGAAATGATAGCAGTAGACAGTGTACTCACACATTGCGATAACGAGTCCGTAAATGTCATAAAATAGATTACGATTCTCTTGTGAAAGCAACTTATTCCATTTTGCTAGGATATTTCTTAGTCCCTTGATGAGGGTGGGCAAATAGACGGTACTGTTCTAGATTTTTCCGAGGCGTTTCATAGAAGTCCCACGCAATCGCCTTCTTGCAAAAATCGCGAAGTCAGAAATTGATCCTCGTGGTCAAATGAATCAGATGATTTTTCCAGGGTCTGTCACAAAATAATGAAATCGCGGTGACATCGGGGAAGCATTTTGGGACCACTTATTTTTTCTGGAACATAAATTTACGGTGTATCCGAACGTCAGTTCGGAACTGTGGTTATTCGAAGGTATTATACGAGTATCATACTCCAGAAGGGCGTAGACCGAATAAAATGACTAGGTGATCTAAACGATAAGACTAGAATGAAAATTAACCCCACAAAAAAGTAACGTCTAAGATTTCTCTGTCTAAAATAAAACTTCGCTTTAAACTTTCCGTTAAATCGTTAAAAAATCGCAGCGTGTTTTAATACCTCTGAGTGTAAATTCTTTGATATCGGACAGAACACGTTAAAAACACATTGTGAAAGTTCTGAACTCTTAAATTTCTGAACTTCAGAATATACGTAAAAAAGGAAATAGGAAATCGAAACTTCACTAGTTCGACCGATTTTAGGGAAACGGTTCCTCTTTCTGAGATTCCCATAAAAAGGGTACGAAAATTTTAGAAAATATGTAGCAGATCTTGTCAGCAATAATAATCGAGACATAAGAGTGAGACGTACTTTCCAGCTGAAGAAAGGTTCTTTATTTTAAGCCTTCACGGGCAGTCTGTATATGTATTGGAGAACGTTCTTCTCCGTCAACTTAATTGCCCAGCAAACACTTGTGAAAAATGAACAGTAGAAAACATTAAACGGACGTTGACAAGTACTCCTTTGATAATAGTGCCCTTGTAAACTGGAATAACTTACTTGCAACAACACTTATTAAAGAGGGTTTGGAGTAATTTTATTAGCTACAATTTATGAGAAATATTTTTGGAATAACTTAAATATTTGATAATCGCACGCATTTGTCAAATAACTTTTTTGTATTCTATTGAGTATAAATTTTGTTGTAATTCTGTTATTTTAGCATATAGCTAACTATTTACTATTGTCGAAGAAGGGGGGGGGGTGCAGAAATTATCATTTCGTCTCTGCCCTACGGCGCTTGGTCGGAATTCATGGGATGGTCCCTTGCTTGCTCCAGGAGAATAAATTAACTTTTTGTCGTCTCCACGTGATCCCACGCAGTTTGCAATTGATTTTATTATTATCATTACAGTTGAATATCTCTACTTTGTCTAAATTATATGGCGAAATAAAGTTTTTATAAACTCACCATTTCGACGTTTTTTATGGAAACCGTCGTTCTCTCATATGCTTAGCAATATTGTGATAATATAGCAAATGAAATAATTTTATTCACGTTATCCTTTTAGAGTATATGTATCCATAAGAATGTATCTGCTTACGTTTGTTCATATGTCTAGCTGTTTAAAAGGGGAAAGGTGTAAACTCTTCGTGACACATAAGTTGTTTTATTCCGGGTTCAATAATGTGGATGAATGTTTCTTTGTCTTTTCCAATTATGTAAGTATTGTACGGAGAAAGTATAGTAATCGTCCAAAAACCTAATTTTGATCTCTCTGATCTTTATAATGGGTGTCATGTATAGCTTATTTTCAAAATTTCGTGACAACGACGTCCGGTGTCGTGCCTGTGTATGTAACTCTGTTCTTTGAATAACTCATCAACAAAATCAAACTCTGATTTATCAATTTTGTTTTATTTTATTTAGAGAGTTAAGCCCTATTTGTAAACAACTTATTCGGATATTGTTTACTTTTTGTTTGACATATGTGGATTCACCGTTTACGAAATCTTTCTCCGATTGTTTTTGTCACTATTCCGATAAGTCATGTATTGTTAGTTCACATCAGTCCGTTGTTAGCAAACGACACATAATTTTTATAAAAATGAATGTAATTGATTCATGTTCATTAAAGCCTGCCTACATATTATCCAAGAGTTTTTGAACTATTAAATATTATGTCAATTATAATCAATATAGATTTCTTCACGATAAACACGTTTATCTTCACGTTTGAATATAAAAAAATATTGGAGTGTACCCCATTCAGATTTTCAATACTATGCTTTAATAACAAAGTTATTGTTATTAAAGCATAGTATTGAAAATCTGAATGGGGTACACTCCAATATTTTTTTATATTTAAACGTTGTCACTGGACAGCTAAGATAATGTAGTGAAAGTAATTTAATATCAGAAAGTATGTGCTAATTCTTCGCATCGCTAGTTTCTTACATTTTTCAATTTAACGAATGCCGAACGGGAAGTGCCGGAACATCTGGACCCTGCCATAAACCTCCTTTGAAGTTATTGCTGAAGCAGATGTTATTAACGGAGATTTTACGGTGATGGATGTGAGGAGTCATTCATTGTACGTAGTATGCCCCAGTCCTCCCATGCCGGTCTTCTAAATTTTGCTGTAAGTCTTGAAATCCGCAATTGCCTTCTCTCATTTTCCCTATCGTAAGACCGTAGGAAAAATATCAATGTAGAATTTAATAAAATGTTAAGTATTAATTATAAAGTAAAACATAGTAAAGTAGTTCGAATAATATATTAAAACAATGAACGATTAAGGGTGGAAGGGTTAGGATTTTTAGAGGAATCGTTTTTTGTCTCGTAAATCCATACTGATATATAAATACGTAATGCGAAAACGTGTCTGTCTGTTTGTTACTTAATCACGACTAAACCACAAAGCTGATAGTGATGAAATTACCAAGGATATAGTTTAGATGTTCAGAATGATCATAGGCTAACTTTTATTTTTCAAATGTATGAAAAGAAAGATAAAACATGATGTTGAAGATAAATGTCGATGAAATCGGAGGGGAAAATCGGTCATATACACTTACGCCGTCCAAACGGTTAGAGATAGATGACAACTATGAGTGACACTATTGTTCGCCTCGAAGAGTTCTACAAAAAAGTCCGCGATAGTATATGTCTATCTACTAAGGTTAATTTAAATTATCGAAAAAACTTAATGAGGAATTTAAGACAAAAAAATCAATCTTCATCAAATTTAATGGGTTCTTTGTTTTGTGCATTTAACAAAGATAAAAAACATCCTTAAATCGTAAAGTTTGGACGAATGGTTTAAATTGTATAATCGTTTTAATGAAATGGTGCAACCGCGCTGTCGCAGTTTTATCTTGCCTCGGAAGCACAAATTCGACCTGCGAGGATTCCGGTGAGTGGTTTCGTTGGTCTAACGAGTAAAAAACATCCCGGTCAACGCCGGGTTATCAGATAGTATGTTATAAATTAGTAAAATATTTTTTATAATGTTGTAAACTTGTTGTATTAAGTACTTACCGCTCAAATCGTTCAAACGAATTGCAGTTTGGTGTGGAATTGGCTATATTAGTTAGTTGTTACCAGTTGTGTTGAGATAAGTTAAGCGCTATAAATTGTGATTTTGGTTTGCTTAAAGAGTCCATCGAGCGTGTAAAATTCTTTTCTTATTCTTTTAAAGATAGTATTAGAGAGTAGAGTAATACGAGATCCTTATCACCGATGACACATTGTGTCAGTCAATAACTTTCTATTACTAATAACATAGTTCCGTGGATAGAAACTGATTTCTTTTCTAAGGAATGTGAATGTTTTAATTACAATACTAGAAAATACTTACACATGTTTTAAGTTGTGAGTGTTCGTGTATAGCAGGATGATGAAGCAGGACTCGGATTTTGATGTTTTGCATATTTTTCCTGTTTTTTTATGACTTTGAAGAATTAATTTATAGCATTTTTAACCTCATTGGACCATCTAAATTTAATTTAATAGTGCATAGAAATGCATGGTTTTGAAGTTTTCTGTTTGAATTCTGTAAGATTAAATTTATGTAATCAATCAGAATTTACATGCTTATTATTTAAATATGTCTTCAATGTATGAACGATCTCAGTGGTATTATTAAACTAATCCAATTTACACTCGCACTCTCTTAGTAGTTTGTAGACACATACGTAACTTGAATTTTAAGTGCATATTTCGACTTTTTTAGTGTACATTTTCCGATTATATTTTTTTGGTGCATGTTGATCCGAGCCCTGACGATAATGAGCGTGTTGGGATATTCTTTGCTGGCTTAATGTTGGTCGCTTTTGAGGGGTGGAGTGGCAAAAGTCATTTCATAAAACGCGTCGTGTAATGAGGCCTTAAGCGGCGTGTCAGATGAGCCTCGTGAGAGTCGCTTGTGGCCATTCTTGAGGGTGGGAGGGAGGGACGGACGGACGGACGGACGGACGGACGGACGGGGCGGGGCACGTCATGAGTATGCCTAGAGGGAGTGGAGTGGTGGGACGGAGCGCTTGAACCTGAGGCCTTGCCCGTCGCCGTGGGCGAGGGCAGGCACGCGCGCATCGATCTTTTCCCTACCCTCTGCGCGCGTGCTTCGGCGTCGCCGTAGCCTCTACTGTCGACTCAGTAACTGCAGGTGGCAGCCACGCGTACTACAGTGAAGTGTGTCATGTTTCACCCTCGCCCTTCACTCACGCTCGCCTCTTTCCCAATTTTCATCCACAGAAGAAGAAAAAAACCCGTGTTCAATAATTTTGAGGATTGATCATTTTTTTTAAATATTTCCCTTTTTAAATTTACGAATGAAATGCTATGTACAAATAGTTACAGTAGTAATGTCTTTGACACGTAAGTGTAACAACATTGTATTTTTCGTATCTTTATTTTTGAAGAAATACCGAATGAGATATATAAGTTAAAATGCACTCTAAATACAACCCACTTACGAGGTGGTGGATACTGTGAGTCCATTACTAAAAATCAACGAATTTTTTTCTTCTACTTTCCAAACGATAAACGCATCTATGATCATATTTGCTATATCTGCTAAGGCGTTATTGTGAAAACTTGGTTTGACATTTAATTTATTTATTAGTTGAGAGCTCTTTCGACCGAAAATCAATCATCTTATATCGAATATAGATATTCGTTCGAAACAGCTCTTGTCAACAATGAAAACAAACGGATATGAAGTGTCAAACCGAAGTTATATGATAATATTGTTCATCCACCGTGCAAATATTGAAGATCATAAGAGAAAATATTTGTATTCCGTGTGAATTGATGAGATCATTCAGATATTGAGATCACTTGATATTTGATTTTGAAATATAATAAAACAGTATGACATATTTGCTGAAAAATATTAGTTACATCTTATCTAGGGAAGGTGCTCGTCAGTGAAAAATAAATAAGGAGAGTTCTGCACCACACTGTATCCGGTCTCCTCCTTCCAGCGTCTTTTCTCATTCTAGATTGTACTCCCGCTGAGTCTGGTTCTTTCTCACAACAAATTTCGCTTTAGCCGAAGAAGTTCGGAGGAAGGCAACGTGTGCTCTAGAGGCAGTAACTTCCCGGATTGTTTGAACAGATACATTCTTGAATGATTAGTGGAGTGAGTAATGAGCAGAGCTCGGATTCAGCGTGTTTTGCGTATTTTTTCCCCTGACATTCTATGGCTTCGAAGAATCGATTCCTACCATTTTTAACCTCGTGGAACCATTTGAATTTAATTTAATAGTGCGTATAAATGCATGTTTTTGAAGATTTTTGTTTGTTGTCGGTAATTTTTAGATTAAATTACTGTGATCAGTCAGAATTATGGAATTATGTTTATTATTTAAATATGGATTGTAGAGTATGAACGATTCAACCAAGCCAATTTTACACTTACACTTTCTTAGTAATACGTAAATACATCTTGTTGTTTTAAGTGCATACTTAACAACTTTTTGGTTCATATCGATCCTAGCCCTGGTAATGAGGCTGCATTATGGAAGTCCTTCAAAGTTGGTTCCTTGAAACGCCCTCGTTCGTGTGCATGCTTCTTTGATGTTAGAAGGCAGTACCCTCGAATCCAGCGTTCCCCTAGTCGAATGGTTGGTTGGTGAGGAGTGCGTAAAGTTACTTCGCTCTCCCAGTTCTGCTTCAGCTGCCGAATGACCCACTCGGTGGCACTGGCACTCTGCCACGTTCCGCTCAATTAAAGCAGACCTACATTTAGAGTTATTGACTGGTGTAGTTGTGAGGTAGAGTAACACAAATTGTTTAAGTTTTAAAGAAGGGCAATTCTGTTTTGGATGAAATGAACAAGATTATGGAGACCTGATGATAATGCATTATCTGTTGAAAATGCGATCTTCGTATTACAAAGTCGGAACGTTTACTACAATATAGATTTGCTCATAAACGTTTCTTTGCTTGTCTTCGGTTAGGAACCGATGGAGGAGGTACTCCTATGAATCTTCGCTTGTTTTTCTATAACCGAAGTGGTTCGTTTGGTTAGGCGAAAACTGGTTCTCCAGTTGGGGTCCGTGGTCCTCGCTGTTTCGAAGAGTACCGTGAAGAGACCGCTTAATTGGAATTTTTGACTATTTACGGCTGTTACTACTGCCATACCATCGTCAAACATAGAAGGACTGGTTCGGGAAAATTAAATGCACCTATCATTTGATGACTAAAATATGACATTTGCTAAATGAATAATTTATTGTCAAAACATTTGTAAGTATCAGAATCCTGTATGTTGCGATATGTCATGTGGGGTGACTTAAAGGCATAATTTTTTGTAAGTGTCCAGGAAGGTTCCAAAATGATTATTTGTATAACCTTTTCCAAATCACTTAGAAATCGAAGTGCATAAAGCATAATGCAACACCATTAGCAACATAGAGGACATAACTCGTTAATTTTGCATAACAACGAAAATTGTTATTGATTGATTACCTTTATGAATGTTTCCAGCTGGAATATAGCGATAAAGATAACGTCCTCGCACACTTATTTTTGCTTTATGACATGCCTTAATGGAGAAAGCAGCAGTGAGAAAAATAAGCCTTAACACATCATATACCGTTTCGGTCTAATATAAATTGAATGATGAGTATTAATTTTGATATCACTTATATTAAATGGTTCCATGTCAGAACGATAATTAAACAATTCCGGACATTAAAATATAAATATTAATTTAAAAAATTCTTTAGGTGCTCACGTACTGTGCTATTATCAAGAAAGAAATTAATGTTTTTTTAAATTAAAGATGGCATTTCCGATAAAATTAATTTTGAAAATTAGAAGTAGTGGGGAACTACAAAAATATATGGAAACATTTTTAATTGTTTTTCTTTATAGTCGCGGTGCTCGTATCATGAAAAATAATTTCATTGTCTTCAATTTGGGTGTACATTATTTTTTTCATGCGAACGTGATTTCCTGAGATATTAGTCTCTGAAAAAAATATTTCAAATTTCTACGTAACAAATAAGTCGATAAATATCGATTGTAAACGAACAGAAAGAAGAATATTGAAGAACAGAAAAAAAAATGGATGGTACTAGGGTGTGTAGAGGGAAGGGGTCATTCTGAAGTGAAATACCTTATTGTATTTCTAGTACAAATAACAAAAGAATGCAACTTTAGCATTATTTCATAAATAAATAGTCCTTAACCAAAGTGTTCGAAACCACTGGTTTTAGAGTACAGGTCATAAAAGTGTTTTATAAGAATAATTTTGGAAATACTGGGAACGCATTACAATTTGATGATGATTAGCGGCCTCATTTCAGAGAAACCATAAACTTAATAAACAGCACAATATTTTCTTATTATACCTTCTGTTGATAATTATAAATACATACATATTATTTATAAATTAATTTTTTTCACAGTAATTGAGTACGGTACAGTATTGAGCATGTTTTTCTTTGCGTTCAGGTAAGCCAGACTATAGAGATGAATGAAACTTCCCGATATGTAAAGTAAGTTATAGAATTGGATTTTTACACTCTTGTCTACATACTAATATCATTGCATCAAAGAAAATCAGTATTTTTCCCGTAATGGTCAACTTCGGAGACAAGTTCGGAGTGAATTATCATGTAGCAGCTGCAGGCCACTGAAGTAGGCTAACAAGTTACGCTACCTTATCCACCGCGAACATTTACAAATATACCGGTTACAGATATATTGACCCTAGATTCTGAAAACATTAGTAGATTTAGTTTTATAAAAATATACCCTATAGTGCCCATGCTCTGTATCAATGTTCAGTTTGCATGCGCTGAAATTCGCCTTTAAAAATGGTCCGTTCTAACAAAAATGGACCGAACTGTGAACCAAGACGGATCAACATGTTGTATGTCTGTGTTTGGCTACCTTGCTTAAAACTTAAACTGATTGCTCACGTAAATATATTATCTAGTGTCATACAAAATGCTTATTCCGATTACAAATAATTGAATGTTCATTAATGATTCAATAACAATAGTATAATAGTCGAGTTCTCGCGAAGTCTCACGACTCGGTTTGAATTTTGAGTGCGAATAATCGTTTGTTCGACCCCATCGACATTTATTGAAAATGTTTGTCGAATTTCACTGTCAAAAATGTGAATCTAACGAAGCAAAAACAGAACCAACTTTGAATTGAAAGATCATAAATTTGTCAAAAGATAGGATGTATGTTTTCTTTAAATTTACCGTTTAGTTAGAATCTCCCGGTTTGACAGGATTTGACATTTTTCGTACTATAAAAATTTGTTTCTAATGATGGAATTTGTAATCTAAAAAGCTCAGGAGGGATGAGTGGAAACGGAAGAATATTAGGATGCTCTCCGTATTATACGTGTTTGCAATAGTATGAAAAACATATATTTTTCGTCCCCGAATGCGTCACGTAAGTTGGTCTGCCTATATGCAGCCCACACACTATTCAAATACTTCGATGTAATTGCTTGAACATCCTACCTATTTTTTAATATTAAGTTTTCCCAAACTCCTTTATCCTTCATAATTTCAGTTGAGTAGAATGTTATTCCTTTCTTCCTATTCTTCGTTGATGATTAACGTAACTTTCAATAAGTATGAGAAATATTCGTACACCACGAGTTTTGTGAATTTTGAAATCTATTTTGAACTGCGTTAAGTGATACCTTCTACTCGTCGTGCTGCGGTCAGGTAGTGAATGGTCAGGTAAAATTATCATTTCATATTATTTTTAAAACCAATTCTTGATCTCACTTTTTATATATTTCGTTTCTGTTTTGAATAAATTGTCAATTTTCCAACATCCCTTTTCCAACTACTTTTCTCGATGGAAAATTCGACGTTTCGGAGAAGGGGACCTTCGATATGACGTGAAATGAAGGAGCGAGTTCAGCTGTACCTTGCGGTTATATGTGCGGTCCTTCAATGAAAGTGAGTTCAACCACTGGTCAGTCGCGGAATGTACTCCGAATTCCACATTCAGAGGTCATGACTTAGTTTTTCCATTTATTGTGTTTGCATATATCCTTGCAATTTGTTCGTAAACGTTGTCAATTCAGAGAGAGAAAGGGGAGGAATAATGATTTTTAGTATTAGAAACGCCCGATTTTTTTATATTGTCGAATAAGATTTATTACACTATCACATTCATTTCATTTAAGATTTTTTTCATCTTTTTCTAAAATATATTTTATTTACATTTTATTGGTATTTTAGGGTTGTGTTTCAGTGGTTTGTTTTGGTTTCTACTATTCATTCACTTCCCGTGTCAATACAATGAAATTCGTCATAATGATTCTCTTCTAGAAACAATATCCGAAAAGGACTTCGTATTTAGGATATTGTATAACTTGTTTATAGAAGAAAAAAATCACAGACTGAAGAGAAACAAAATTCTTGGAGTAGCTTATTCGACGACTAATACAGGCTAAGGAAAGTAATTTTATCCTTCTGCCGGGCGTAAATCACATTCGTCCGTAATAGAAGGAGTGAATCACCACTAAATATATCATTAAATTTCAGCATCGGCATTGAACCGCTCTCATGTTAGGGGCTTGTTCTCGAGTTTTTGTGTTTCGAAATGTGACGTATCATGCTGTTGAGACACTTATACAATTGCATTCATGTAGTTACCAAGCTGTTCTAATTTCTTCCTCATAAAGTCGTCAAATACTGAATCAATTCGCAATTGATCGTTCAATTGTTAATGAGTCATGTTCAGTCGGAGTAGAGAACACGGATTATCACTTTCTTTGTGGATATCATTTCCTTTCGTCGATTGCTTAGAATCATCGCATCCTCATTTTCTTCCTCCCTTCCTCCAACCTATCCAATTAAATGCAAATGGCTGAAAAGTTTTAAAATTGTTATTTGGGAAAGGGGATTCTTTAATTTGAAATGCAATCTAGGTCGTTTGCTCGTGAACGCTGCATTACACTCGAAGACATGGGGTGGAAAATGTTTTATTTTTTTACGTATAGCGCATCTTTATACTCAGGAAATTAGACATTTGAGAGACCATTCGTTTCTCTCATTTCTCCTGGTTTCCCGCGTTCAGTCTCTAAATTACGATCGCTTTCCTCCCATTTTCTTTTTCTTCTCACGCCGCGTTCACATTTCAATCCAGCATGAGAAGACGAGAGGATGGCAAAGGAAAAAGACACCAATGAAATCGATTCTTTTAATCTCAAGGTGCTCTGCAATACTTTGCCCACCAATACTTTTTTCTTTCCGTTACCCAATTTTACAGAACATTTTTTGCCATTACACTCACATTGAGGTCCCGACTGACTACCAGACCTACTGAGCCGACTGCAAAATGAGTCTCGGGATCTATCCCAAGGGTCGTGATACTGACCACATCATCTTCTTCTTCTTATCTTTGTGCCGAGGCCAAGAAATCGCGAAACTCTACCCTCTGTGAAAGCGAAAACGAACATCTTATGGTCTGATAGTGGGGACACTTTGACCTTCCCATACATAATAATTTAGATTTGCATCACAATATTAATAAATATCAAATCCATTTGAGAACATTAACACAACGATAAAACGATGACTAGGCATATATTTAAGATTTCAGTGAAGTAAAAAAATTCAATTCATCCCAGTAAGTAAAATATACTCTACTTTAAAATATTTTTGATTGGATGCTGGGACGCGGCAACAAAATAACATTATTGTTCATATATATATATATATATAAAAGAAATGTAAAAAGTTTTTTGTTATTTTATTGATTGAAAATAGCTGATGGTAATGTGGTGGTAATGACCTAGAAGCAGTGTCGTTAGCATAACTTAGTTATCTCTCGCCACAGCGCTTGTGCAACACTGCCTCGCGTATCGAAATGAGACGTTGAGATAAATGCACATATTTGTTGATGTCTCGAAGAAATGTGACCCGTATGGCAAATATTTGCGGCCTGCGAAAGCTTTAAGAAGAACAAATATTTTTTTAAATTATGAAACTATAATTTTATAGCTCGTTCAAAATTTATTTCCAAAAGGTAAAAATGAACAAACTAAGGTGATATAGAATTAGTAATGAACCGTTATGCAACGCGCCGCATTGTCTTTTTCTAAGTTTTTTTACTGCGTTATTAATTTCAGTTTGTCTCTACGTTATTTTTTTTCATTTTATATGTTGGTGCAAAATAAGCTTATTACCTTAATTGTCCTTTGTGAGTGTTGTTTTGATAAGAACATTAATATCTGTTTGTGTTCGGTATATTTTTTTTTATATTTTTGCCATTTTCTTATTAATTCAATTAAACTTACATTTTTTAGAGTTCTTCATCAAAACTCATTTTTTCTTGGTCTAGAATTGTTTGTTCATTTTTAATTTCACTCCTGTATGTAATTGTAAAATAGTTTAGTGAGCTGTAAAAGGTATTACACCTAACTTTAAATCGCTATGCCTTTTATTTCATACTTGCTCCTCTCTTGTATTCACAGAATTTAATGAAAATTAACCATTTATTAAAGACCGGCCCGCAATCATACCCAGAGTTTACAATTTGGCCCTCAAGCCCTTACAAGTTGGAAACCCTTGGTCTAACTGCAAAATATAACAGTGAAAAGCGCATTTATGTTTATGTATTGTCATCTACGTATTTTAAATTATATACAAATCATAATATAACAACTATAAATGTATATATAGTTTATTTATGCACATATTTTTGTAACTATAAATTCATCTAATCTAATTACCCCCTAAGTTCGAAGGTGTGTTACTGTAGTTAGTTTGCGATGCAGGATTTCCGCTGGGAAAATGGTACCTCATTGGAATCAGTATCACATAGTTTGTGTTTGTATGAATTCTTCTTGGAACGGATTTACTGGATTTTTTTCTCGGAAGATTCGTGTGAATTTGTCTATATTTAATTAACCAATTTACTCATGTATTCGATTTCACTTCTTATGAAACTATTTATTCTGGTTGTTTCGTTTATTAAAAGTATTTAATTGAACGATTGTTTCCGTAGGTGTCATGTACGTGGTGATGAATAGATACCTAGGAACAATGAATCATTTCGTTTTACTATGTGTTACACAACTTCAGGATATGGATCCTTCTCTTAACGCATTCGTTTCACCATATAAAACAGAACGAAACGAAAATTAGTGTAAAAATATTTATTGTATAGACGAAATTGTGAAAAATCTATGTCCGACTATATCTGAAGTTTTCAATTACTCGATTTAGTATTTGTAATTGTTTTTTTCTTGGGACTTTAGGGCTCGTCAACGTAATTTACCACTCTTACTTTGTAATATAATTTACCACTCGTACTTTGAAAGTCTAAACTAATATAATTTTTATTTATAACCCTTGCTTGATTTTTTCATTGTAATACTGTTACACGAGATACTAAGATCTTCCTTGATAGTAGTTTCAAAAGCACCGATTATCTCCTCTTAATTACGGTGCTACCTAATTGCGAAATCATCTGTAAATACTACTAAGTACCCTTTGCCATTTATTTATTTATTCTCTCTTTGGTTCAACTATCAGCATTTTTAACTTATTTTATATAACATGTTTCTTTCGACATTGGGTTTTAGATTTGCGAAACGTTATTGTGAAAAGACCTACGTTTTTTATCTGTGATTAATGATTGATTTAGATCTCTGTTTTTTAGCAGTTTTCCACGACATGCAATTATCGTGTTTGATTAATGTGACACTGATTTGCTTTGCCTTATTAGTACGTCATGTTGACTTATTGGTCAATTGAATGGGTATTACCATTCTGAAATAAGATTCAAGTGTCATAAGTGATGCGTGAGACCCCTCCCATCGCTGACTGCATTCTTCGATTGTTATATCATTTATGGGTCGGATAACAGTCATCTTAACAGTGCTGCAAGAGATTGCATATACATGCGTACGTATGACTCTTGAGAATTTGTCATCCTCTAAAATAGATTATTTATCTAAAAAAAACGATGAAAAATTATTTGTCTCAAAAAATTATGAAAAATATTGATTTATTCTTCATATACCTACGTCAGCATAATCGTAAAGCTTAAAAATATGTATTTATGTAGTGTTTTATGTATCTTATACATGTATTCGAATTTTTATGTACATTAATACGAGTACATTAATAATTCGTATATACATATATACTTTAATATGTATTTATTATATACTCGTATATATACCTTAAATATGTATTTGCGAAATGCCACCGGACATGTATGAACTGCTCAACAATGTCAAGTTCATCAACTCACTGGTATCTTACCCATGGTCATCTCTTACGCGGTGAACCTCCCCCCATTTGTGAAACTTGCAACACAACACTTACCGTGGAACGCGTTCTTCTGGAGTGTCTCAACTACAGTACCAGCCGACGGCGACACAATCCCAGCAGTTTGAACGTTATGCTGGGACAAAATGAACCAATTTTGATACGTCTTTTTAGATTCCTTCAGGAATGTGGCCTCTGGAACCGTATCTGATCTTTCTTCGTATGGCATTATTCAAATCCATACACGAAACGGGGTTGCTCCTACAAGTTCTCGGGAGGGTTTGGATTTAAATCTCTTTTTTCCCCTTTACTTTGAATTAACATATTTTCTCTCTCTAAATTTTTTTTCTTTGTTTTCGGTTTTTTAATGTTTTTTTAATATTTGGATATATTGTAATTCAGGAGGGTTCTTTCGGTGAATTTAGCTACATATGAAAGCTTGAAGGCTCGTAAAACTTTAAGGATAGATTTTAATGGTTTCAATTTTTAAATCTAGAAATTTATTTCGAATTTTCTCTATATCTGATAGATTCTGTGAGGTATTTTGTTTGCAAGTATTGTTACTTCAAATATCTAAAAATATATTTGGTTTTTCGATGTTGCACNTTTGTTTGCAAGTATTGTTACTTCAAATATCTAAAAATATATTTGGTTTTTCGATGTTGCACTGTTTAAAGGATGAGAATGATAAAACGCATTCAGGTTTCTTTTCTCTTTGGCATGTCTTTTCAGCCCCTGTGAGCATCTCCAATTCCACTTAATCCATGCCCCTGCTTCATGATGGACCTCGGGCCACTCCTTCTATTATGAAAGGTACCTTGTTTCATTTACGCATAAGATTATATTGTAATATTTTACAATTTTTGTATTCACGTATTTTATGGATTCCAATTAATATGCAGCTTTACAGCGCGTTTATGAAAAGTGAAGATCTCCTGAAGCGAAATGTAGTGCGTAATGACCTCTTCTTTTCTTTGTCAAACCCTCTTCCCAGTTCATCTGGGGTCGGGTCTCCTTGTACGTCTGCGCCAGAGAGTTCTATTTTGGCTTGTCTATATGTTCAGGTTTTCGCACTGGATCTCTTTCTGCATACTTGACCACCAAGTGGTGGGCGGTCGTCCTCTTCCTCGGGGTCGGTCTGGGATCTTTAATGCCTTTTTCACAGCGTGACCGTCTTCGCGTCTCCTGATATGGCCATACCAGCGGAGTCGTCTTTCTTTTACTTTCTCGACAATGGGTCCTACCTTAAACGATCCTCTGACATACATTTCGCATTTTGGCCAGTCGGGTCACTCCTCCTGCCCGTCTGAGCATTTTCATATCGTTTACATGTAGTTGTTGCTGTGCTTTCTTAAGGGTCCAGCACTCTGTCCCATATATCATAAGTGTTCGTACTACAGTTTTGTACACTTTCCCTTTTACTCGCATTGGCATTTTCCGATCGCAGAGGACTCCTGATAACGATCTCCATTTGAGCCACGCCACATTAATTCTGTGGTCGACATCTTTACGTTTGCGCCAGGGGTGAGCACAGAGCCTAAATACTTGCAGATATCCACTTTCGGCAACACACGGTTGTCTATATACACATCACAGCCATTTTCTGTCGCCTCTCCATAGTCACACTCCATGTATTCGGTTTTACTCCGATAGTGCGTAGTGACCAATTTTTTGAAAATATCGAATCAGATGTAATAGTAATGAATATTATGTTTGTAATGGATTTTGGTGCGACTGAAGCGTGAACACGATATAGGCTGTTTACATATATTTGTGGGGATTGAAGAAGAATATTTGTATGAAAATCTCTAAATTCGCGCGAAAAATGCCGTCGGTATTCAACTAGTCTTTTATCACTCAACCTCTGAACTCTCTAAAAATTATGAATGGAAGAGTTGTATTTTCTTTTGAAGATTGGATGACATTCGTAATGGTTCTCTGATCAGAAACATGTATATGTGAAATACGACTGTGGAATGTCTACCAAACTAGCGCAGATAGCTGTAAAATTTCATCTTATTCGAGAACCGTTGTATGGACGTCCCATAAACATAACATTTTAATAATTTTGATGCTAGGATATTTGAAGAGAGCAAATTTCTGGCTGAAAAGTGGTGCTACAACATGTATTAATTAAGTTGTCCAAGAAAAGATCGTTCGCGTTTAAAAAGTTATTAATTGCTCTTGTGCTATCGCCGTGCCATGTGTTAACGTTGCACTGTTACCTCGGCTTTCGTAAATCAATCCGCAAATAACCGTCAAAATCCGAAATCGCCCGAAAACCGAGGTAATTATTTCCATATGAATCAATATAAATGCCATTAGTTCTTTCTAGACGCACCCAAATACATACCAAAAACGTCGTTTAGAGAATAATATTTAATACTAAATAAGAATAGTATTTAATACTAAAAACAAATTAATACAAAATGGATTTTAGAGCTTCTATAAATGAACATTCTCCCTCCATAAAAAACGAGGTATCAATTAGCCGCTTACTCTGGGGCCACTTCCCGTCTTGGTATTAAGGTACTAGGGATCTGTGAAGAAAAGTCACAGCAAGAAAACAATACACGAGAAAATGTGGTGAAATCCCTCATCCCCCATCCCTTTACCTGCGTCGAGGAAAATGCCCTCAGAAGGGGTACTAACGGGTAGGACCTGCTTCAGAGTCAGTGGACCCAAGTCGCACAAAAAGCTGTCTAAAGAGGTCTTTTTCTGCCAACCCTTCAAGTTTTACCAAAAATGGAAGAAAGATTTTCACGAGCGTACTTAAACTCCAAACTTCCTTAAAAATTAGGACTGTGCGAGTCTACCTGTGCCCATCGCATCAATCCTCAGTAACAGGGGGCCAGTGAGAAGCTTTTTCTGTAATGAGTTGGTTTTGCCACTAAAAAATATTGTTTATTAATAAAAATCATGTTGTTGTTTTAGAATAATTGAAATCTACACCAAATTATGATAAATAATACCAAACACTACCGTCCTGGCATCAAATGCACATTTTACTACTACTAATTAAGTGACGAAAAGTAACAAATCACGGAAAAGTTTTCTCTTTATCAATATTTTTTCAGTTTTTCGCCTATAACTTGAAAACAATGCATTCCTGTACCGAAATAATGTACATTAAATTTCCAACAAAGTATGTTCTGAATAATTTATTCGCCAGACGAAGGGAAATGACTTCGCGATGAAACTGACAAAAAATTCTAGATTAGACAATTATTTTCCGTAAATTGTTGAAATCTGTGTCTGGAGTTTCCTTTTTTCCCTCCCTTCTTGTTTCCCAGGTTATTTTTTAATTAAAAATTATCGAGCTGCTACTAAAATAATAACATTTTGTAACTAATTTTTTTGCATCAGAATTCAACAGTATCGAAAATAAATGAGCTAGAAGTCGTGATGTTTGGACCTCAAAATGGCGATAATATTATTTACTCGTAACAATTCTGTTTATTTTAACATGAATGAGTTCTTTATAATATTAGAGAAACATCTTACATGTACAAATTAGTTGACAACAAGAAAATATGAAACATCCTAGGATGTTTTCACTTTTAAAAACCTACAGTGACTGGATTTGGAAACTGAAATATCCATATTCGCAGAATTGCTCGAGAGTTCTGGAATTCAAAGCTTCCAAACATCACTGACGTAGAAATGTTCTATGCAGTTTCTTTTGTGTAATACTTCTTAATTTTGATACGTGTCAACATCAGTGGAAAATCGCGCTATTGTAGTTAACATCACCTTGCTAACAACAGAAATCCAACCATAAAAGCTGCAATTTATGAGAAGACACCCTAATTATTAAGATAATAGAAAAACTTTCATGTTTGATAAATATATTTTGACGAAAAAAATAGTTCAAAGTTTTCTTAGCGGCTGCCCGTTTCATTTCTGATATTCAGACCAAAACTGCTCTTTCAAAGATATCTTATTGCTTCATTCCTGTCTAAAAATGCTCTTTTCATGATTTAGAAGGAATTTAATATAGTGTCAAAAATAAAACCGGAGCCAAAAAGTAATCCAAAGTCTTAATCATGTTACGTAGAATGAAAATGGGAGACGGGACCGGGATTCGAACCCGGGACCTTGAGCTCTACGCGCTCATGCGCCTACCAACTGCGCCATCCCGTTCGCCTCTCGGGCCCGTCTATTATTCTCATTCAACTTGTGAAACCCAAAGACCTCTGAGGTGGTCTCGTAGATACTAGATTCCTCATCTGAGGCGACTCCCTTAGGAAGTACTTGATTTGGGTATTATTTTCCATTTCTGGTACACAAACATAGAAATCTCTTAGATTGCGGTGAACCTCACCGCCAGGTAACAGATTAATCATGTTACGTCGAATGAAAATGGGAGACGGGACCGGAGATTTCTATGTTTGTGTAANTAATACCCAAATCAAGTACTTCCTAAGGGAGTCGCCTCAGATGAGGAATCTAGTCTCTACGAGACCACCTCAGAGGTCTTTGGGTTTCACAAGTTGAATGAGAATGATAGACGGGCCCGAGAGGCGAACGGGATGGCGCAGTTGGTAGGCGCATGAGCGCGTAGAGCTCAAGGTCCCGGGTTCGAATCCCGGTCCCGTCTCCCATTTTCATTCGACGTAACATGATTAATCTGTTACCTGGCGGTGAGGTTCACCGCAATCTAAGAAATCCAAAGTCTAATTATTTAGTTCTAAAACCAGAAATGCCGAGCACTGGTGCACTGTCGAAAACTGATGCATTTACTCTAGTTTGATAAATAAAATATATTATTTTCCGTTCAATTATACATGTTTCATGAAAGCATCACGAAAATTAAAGGTGGAATTCTACGCAGCACTTTCGGAATCAGAAACAGCCAAAACGGATATTTCCGTTAAAATTTTGCCACCGAATGTTTTTTACGATTACAATTCTTTCTATATACTACGTAAATAAGTAAAAAACAAGCTTAAAACTCAGTTATGTCATAAATACGTCGTGTTTGGGATCATTTTTATTGTAATTATACGTGGAATTAAAAAATTATCAGAAAATGGGAATGAAATAAAAATGCTCAATTGAAAGCACTTTAAATAATTCCCCAGTACGTGACTTACGAAATCCATGAGTAGTCGGTCGGTTAGCATGAGGGTTGGCGGCGGGGCTGCAAGTCATAGGGCAAGTACAAAGAGTCGAGTTTAATGGTACCCAAAAATTTTAATCCAATACCGGACTTTATGACCTTGAGGAAATGTCGAGTTTAAGAACTCCGATTTTTACTTATCAAGTTTGCTGACATTGCTTCCTTAAGTTTAGCAGCGAGGTCACGTAATACACCNTGTTTTTTTTTTTTTGGGGGGGGGGGAGAATGACGATAGAAACCAACAAAAACTTGGTTTTACTGTGTTTCGTTCGTTAAAAACGTTGTCTCTTTACATTTATTAAAAATAGTTAATACGAAACTGTCCAGGTAATTTTTATCAACCCTTATTAATGAACGAATTAAAATAATGTCTAACTTTTTAATGCTCGAAATTTTGTTACTGTCGTACACATTGTATCATATATCTGTACCTGTGGATTTGTTTTACTCCGGGTGATATCTGAATATTTCATTATAATTCCGTGTACAGTGTGCATGCTGTTTATTTTCATTTATTTAGTCTGGTGAAGTCAGCGTGTTATCGCACGTGAATTACGTGTGGGTTTCCACTACCTAACCGCTAGTTCTCTCTTTCGTCACGTTAATAAACAGTACCTGAGTTTGAACAGTCGTTGAGCCGGGAGAGAGTGATGTAAATTAGCAGTTTTATGCTTACTCCTTTCCTCCTTTCGTCTTCATGCGCACCAATGGCTTCCTCCCNCCCGCCCCCCATGCCCCCCCCCGCCCGCGCCACCACATCAGCCGCTCTTATCTCGGTGGCGGGAGGCGGTCTGGCAAGCAGGCGGACGCGCGCACCCACCGCCGCTGACATCCCCACGGGCCTCTTGTCAAAGCGTTACTGACAACTCACTCGCACCTACGGCACATCGCTCGTCACGTCCATTGCTAGCGGATGGGCCCTTCTGGCCCTCCTTGGTCGCTGTCGTTTGCCGCCGTCGTGTCCGGGCAGGACTCACCATGTTGGTGGCACAGCGTCAGGCGGTGTTCCGCCGGTCAGCTGTGGGTGGCAGCGCTCCAAGAAACGGGGACAAACCGCAGCGACCGGCGATTCCTCGAAAGGTAAAGGGAACTCTTGTCTGGATAGATGTGTTTTTAATTAAAGATAAACTTAGTTAAACGCGAAGATTTGATCAACATAAGGAGGCATTGTCATTGTTAACAGAAATAGTGCATAGAAGCTCGGAGAATAGTCAAGTATTTCATGTTTCACCCCCGCTCCATTACAGCTTCTGTTGGTTCAGTTGACTGGTTATGGTCTTAGTAGAAGACATGTATTAATGTGGCAAGCCTACCAAATATCAAAAAAATTATTGTAAGTGTTTATCACTTCAATTTCGTCGGATTAAAAACGTGTTTACATTGGTGTTAAACAAACCGGATAGGCATCCTACCACAAGATAACTTCTGAGCGCTTTGAGCGTTTGTAAACAAGAACAGACTCGAGATGAATCGGTTGGATGCTTCCGTTCTTTGTATTGTAACTTGGTCCTAGTTCTCTCTACTAATTTTAATGTTTCTTCTCCGGCCATGGCTTACGTTGTAATTGTTGAATCGGAATAAAAGTGTGTACGTGTTTTAGCTAGACACTCTGGTAACTATGGTGTTCATGCTGATAAATCGGTATATTTTGGATCCTAGTATTCACAATTGTTTGAGGAAACATTAAAGGGTCTATGAGGAGTCGTTCATCATCGTATAAACAAAATGAAACTGAATGTTTTATGTGATACGAGAAAAATGAAATTGAGCTTTTAATTTGACACATTTTGGTTGAAGTTCTGTTGCACTATGTTCATCTATTCCCTAGTTTGTCTTTTCGTAGGTCTCTTCTTAGTTTTCGTAAGTCTCTTTTGCATGTCTGTTTCGTTAGTGTCGGAAACGACGAGGACGAAGTCGGAAACGATGTGTGTGGAAAAATAAATCTATCTAACGTTCATCCTTTCCTGGAAGCTGGTTTCAGTGGCCGGAAATGGCGAATGGGAAGTTCGTGATGTAATGAGAGGCACTAGAAACAGTACTATCTAATTATGCTTCTAGATCGTTATAATAAAAATATTTTTCATTCTATCGTGTATAAACGTGGGCACAATACATCTTATACTTCTAATGTCATCGCGAAACTTTGAGAATAGAATCTCCTTAAACAGAGGAATCGTTAGGTCCTTCGAGGTCCAAGGGCAGACATCGACCTTTCACCCACCTAAATTCTTCCCCCATGTATTATAATTGATGTGCGTTATTCGTAATTTTGTACAAAGAATCAAAGACTACCAAATTTACAATATTGTTCAGTGACAAGAGTTCGTCTTATTTGTCACCTGTCTAGTATTAAATGAAAACAAGAATTAACTTATAAGCAGACTTGAAGACTGGGTTATTATTTTAAGGCTCTTTTTTATTAAAAATTGAGTTGATGTTTCTGTATGAGACTATCGGTGTAGAAGAAAAGAAAACACTTTATAAATTGAGTTTGGGAGTACGTCACAACTTATAAGCGGAAAGAGTCGTGAATAGTTTGACCAATATTCGTCATAAGTGATTGCAGCAATTGAACGACAATAAATTTCACGACTCACGAACGCCCACCAATATTATTCTTTACAAATTTGTTTATGCCTCACGTTTAGCTATGTCGTCTTAGTCATCGGTCTCATAAATTCCCTTACCCCGATATCGAGAAAAAAATTATATTATTTGTTCTCAAAAGCCCCTTTCCCGGGAATTTTGTGGTACTCGTCATTGCCGACATCACTCCCATTTTTTCTCATGAGACTATAAAAAACGTTGAATGCGAAACGCTCCGGTACGGTAAAACTAACTCGCTTGCCATTAGTCCAGTGACGTGGGATTTCCTATGGAAATCGATTACTAACATGGTGGGGCAGATAATATTAAAAACTTCTTCTCCCCCTTTCACATTTTTTAAATTTATTCGTAGTATACAAAATGTATTGTATTCGCCAAAATATTCGATCACAAGATTTTGACAGAAATATCTTTTTGGATGTCCCTGATTCCGAAAAAGTTGGTTCCAATAATAATAATAAATTTACTGTCAAAAAAACAGCTACGAACTGCGAATGACCCTGTGGAGGACAATAAATTAATTTACTCTCCAGAACCGAGCAGAGGACCCTCGAATCAATTCCGATGAACGTCCCTTATGCAGAGGTTGACTTATCATTTACGCACTCCTTCTAAGATAAGAATAAAAATAATTAGCTACGTGTTATAATAACAGAATACCAACAAATTTATATTTAATAACACAAAGAAGGTAATTTAACAAATCCTGCTATTGTCAAATATTTAAATTATTCGGAAAATATTGCTTACAAATCGTAACAATTAAAATAACTCCAAATTTGAGATTAATAATTACAGTAGTATTAATAAGCCTGTCGCCCCTTGGCCAGAGTCTAGAGACTCTACCTTGCCAAGGTTAAGTACAGATAAAAATAAATTTACATTAATAACAAACAATAATTGCTTACGGGAAAATAATTTTGAAATTTAACCAGTTATTTTTGAAAGTACTGAAGCAATGACGTGATAAAGTTTAAGGATTGATATATGTAATGATTGAAAGGCTTATTTAAATAACATTTGATGGCAAATTGAAACTTTTATTAAAATCAAGGAATTCTTTTGCATTGTAAAAGCAATGGTGCCCGCGGATTTGAAGAGATTCATTTTACATTTTTGGGAAGGGAATTACAAGAGTAGATCAAATATGAACGAGACTTTCTTTTTTTGCAAATGTATTGAGCAGAATAACATAGCACAGTACAAATTATTTTTCTACATAATCTCCTTTAGTAACGCATTTTTCCCACCGGATTGGTAGATTTTTAATCCCCGCATCATAGAAAGAAGAGGGTTGTGTCACAAGCCAATTGTGCACCCTCGCTATGTCCTGGAACCACCGCATTGTCTTCCTAGTGCTTCTTTAAGTGGCTCAAACAAATGAAAATCACAAGGTGATAGATGTTCAAGTACACTCCACCTCATTTGCTGTAATTTGGTGCAAGTTAGGGCTGCAGTGTGGGGCTGAGCGTTGTCATGAAGGAGGATGACGTTCGAATTGGTCGGTCACGTCTTTTGGAACGGTGGGCAGTCTTTACTTGGTCCAGAAGGTCACAGTAATAAGCAGCAATTATTGTGCTATGCTCATGCAGGAAATCAATGTGTAAGATCCCTCGCCGGTCGAAGAAAACTGACGCAAGCACCTTACCGGCTGACAACCTGGTATTGGCTTTAACGGGGGCTGCCTCTCCCTACCTCCGCCACTCCACACTGGCCTGTTTGGATTCGGGTGTGTAATGATGCACCCAAGTTTCATCGCAGGTGACAATTTTGTCCATAAAAGAATCCCACTCCTCTGCAAATTGTGCGGTAAACTTCTGACAAATCTCCAAACGTCTCATCTTCTGCTCTGTTGTCAAAAGACGAGGGACCCATCTGGCACAAACTTTATGGAACCCTAGATCCTTAGTGATGACTGTTTGACAGCTCCCATAGCTCATTCCAACTTGTGATGCAACTGCAGAAACCGTCAGACGTCTATCACCTTCAATAAGGGCACGAATACTGGAAATGTTCTCTTCCGTAATGCTGGTCCGAGGATGACGATCATGTGTTTAATTTTCAACCCGTTCACGACCTTCCCCGAACTCTTTATGCCACGCATACACGCGTACCCTTGACTGGGTTTCATTGCCGAACTGTGCACTTAGTCTTTACAAAATTTCAGCTGGTTTTACACCTTCGTTAGCAAGAAATTTGATAACTAAGCGTTGCACAACAGAAGGATGCACTTGTTGCTCCGTCATCGTGAGCGCTACTGCCAAACAGGCCCAGACCTACATACCACGTGCTTCCCCATCTCTTGACATCTGCAAAAATGTACTGTACAAGTGGCAGCCCGTTCCGTTCAAAATTGCGCGCTCAAAAGCAAAAGTCTCGTTAATATTTGATCCACCCTCGTGTATATATATATATATATCGAATGATATGGCACCTTTTGGTCGAGTGGTTGACACGCTAGGACAATGAATATTTTCCCTATTGCGTGTATTATGTTCGTGTACAAGATAGTTTCTTATGAAGCAAGGGTGGCTCTAAATTCAGCCTTAACAAACAGCCGTTTCATAAATATAACTTTAATGATGTGTTAAATAAAGGTATATGAGAGTTTCGAAGACATGTAATCCGAACCATCATCTTTTGAATTCTGAAAATATTGAGGCTCTGAGCGGAATTACCCCTAAAGATAATGCTGTGCCGGAAATGTGAGTAGTCATTTTCAAAATATACACACTGGAAAAATGTGCACTAACAGAATTGAGTAAGATTCAAATGCGTGACACAATTTGCTTAATTTTAAATTTAGATTATCAATGTTTAGGTTGTTTAGGTTATCAATGGTTAGGGAGACTTAAGAACTTTGTTTTCGTATAAATTTTTAATTGGATTTCGTTTAACGAAAAACATACCTGAGATTTTGTGATATTATTGTTGATGATGATGATATCGTGACAGAATTGCTTCCGGAGTACAGAACTTCTAATAGCATTTGCTGCTTCGGGTACACCGTGTTGAGGCTCCTGTGTCCTGATCGTTGCCTGTTTTCAGACGACCTCGTTATGACGTAGATGAAGTGAAATGATGATGAGTGAATGTTGTGGTGGAATGAATGACAGGGAAAACGAGAGTACCCCGAGAAAACTTACCGCGAACACCGCTTCGTCCACCACCGCGAATTATACTTTGATCAGACAGGATTTGAACCAGCGTCACCAGAGGTAGAAGGCGAGTACGCTACGCCACGGGTCGCCCTGCTTTTGTTGTGAAATGACACAGACACTGTTTCGTCATATTTACAATGAGACGATTTGCATGAAACTGTGACGAGAGTTTAAACAAAAACTTTTTAAGCATTGACATGTTCACGTAGTAAATTAGTGTCATTAGCAAATAGAACCATTTTGCAATGTGATGATGACGTATCGTTTACATTCACCAAAAAGAGGATAGGGTTGAAGATTGAACATTAGGGAATTCCGCAAGTAATTGGCTTTGATTCTGAGAGGTAACGCTAAGTACTTAATTTTGAGCATAGGAAAATTCTACCTGCTAATACATATCTTTTAAATAGGAAGTTAGTCATTGATGTGCATGTCCAAGAATGCCGTAAGAATGCAAGTTTGAAAGGAGAATTTCGCGTTCGATAAAAGCTGTGGATATATGAGGAAAATACACTGAGGATATTATCAAAGGTCAAGAGATTAGGTAACAACGTTTAAGAGAAAAAATATGACGCTTGGAAAAGGATTTCCTAAAACCGCGTTTATCGTCAAAGAGAATGAAATTTTGTAATAAAATATCTAGAAGGCGCTTCTGGAACAATTGTTCTAGGATTTTTTGGAAAATGGGTAATAAAAATTGGTCGACAATTTTCAACGTTGAGTTTATTTCCTTTCTTGTATGCTTTCATGCATCCTTTCTTTCACTTAAGCGTTCTTAAATATTTTAGGAAACACCCCTTCTGAAAAAAATTAAAATATTTGTGGGTGGATTTAGTATAAATCAAGAGAAAAATTTAACAATAAATTCGGGTATATCTGAATCGAGCTGAAAATTATTTTTAATCAGCTGATAATTCTAATGAATTCAATAATGTTAGTTTCGGTAATGAAAAATGAAAGCGGCGCTTCGATGGACATTGAGTTTATCATATTTCTTACTTCCGAGAAGTAAGAATTAAACAACTTTACAGTCCTTTGGTGATGAGATGATTTTACCATCGTCTGGTTGGGAAATGTGTTCTTCGCAATTTTCTTTATGGGACGTAATTTTTTACGATATTCCACATGGTTTTAATTTGGATGTTCGATTTTCGTATCGACCTGTCATTTTCCATATTTTAAGCTGTGTAGACAACTTTTCGAAGAATAGTCTTAAATTTGCGGAAATTATCATGAAATTCGGGTAGTTGGACGGCGTTTGTTTTTGGAATAAATTCTTATCCCTTGGGCGATTTACGTATTGAATTTTTTTTAAATTAACTTGCGTGTTATGCGGAAGTTGATGTAAGTTTAAGAATATTGATAAAAATACATTGAATTTATCGTTGGTGTTTGGGCTCTTAAACACATCATTCCAAGTTTCCTTGTACTTGTAAATATGGATAAATTTGTGTCATTAAATTGTATGGAAAGATTGTAAATGTCTTCGAGTAGTTTTAATTTATCTTTAAGAGTCCATATTTGAGCAAGGTATCTGTGGATCACTGTATTCTAAGTGAATCACTGGATCATTTGAAATCACCACAGATAACGACATATTTAGTGTACTTACTTGTCAAACGTTTTAAAATAACTTCCAAGTACCGAAATTATAAAGATCTGATTGAGGTTGTCTATAAATACACGATATCGAATATACTATCAACTTAGAAATTCTCGAAGCCTGACCATTGAGAAGATACATTATTTAGAATCACCGTGGCATGATTTTTTCTTTTAAAATATTGTCGACTGTAAAAACTTGCTAAGTAATTATTAGGAATAAAAGTGTCATTGATGCTATTAGTATAAAGCCAATGTTTTGTGACACACAGCAAACCGATTGAATTTTCATGTTCAAGAATTTCGACATCTGTCAGTTGTTCGAAAGATACCGGACATCACGATAAAATATAATTATTTTATTTTCGCAAAGAGTTTGTGAATCTCTCGAAATGGAATCAAAGTTAGATTGTCAAGGGAAACGCGTATTAGGTATTTCTTCTAGTCATGGATTAAACCCGCACTCTAGACCAGAACGGGATTATCACCTTGAGTACCATGGTTTTAGCATTCCGTCCGTTCCATCGCTTCCGGAAATGCGTAATGTAGTGTCAACTGTAGCGTACCTAGACGTGGGCGGAGACGTTTCGTCCTCATCATGTGAGGGGTCTCCAAATTGGTCATCCAATATTATTTAAACTCGTTAAAATGCACATAAATATTATCCGAAACATTTTTAAAGCCATAAACTAAATAATAGTTGAGATTTTAATATATAAAACTCAATTTTCAATCCTTTTAAATACATAAGACAGTTGTATAGGCAGGCAAACACGTTTTTGTATGAGGTCTTTCAAAAACTTTAGTGTAGGGGCCTCCAAAAGTACCCCCTCTCCGAGCCTAAAGAGGTGTAAGTAAACCACTGATTGTCTTCGTAACGTGAAATAACTAAATGCCAATATGAAATACGTAACGTGTCATGCCATTAGATCGTGTTTTGAAATTAATTAATCTTCTGTTTGCAAAAATGATGTTGTAATTTACGAGAGTAAGGATTTGCCATTTTTTGAGTCCTTGTTCTAAATGATAACAGATTTCTTTCCAGTTGTGAACTTTCGAGATAATCCCATTTCCGTTTCTTGTTTTTCCTCAGAGGAAGCTTAGGTGCCGTAGTTCTCATGTGTTACATTATGTATGATATGATGTGAATATACATTCACCTTAAGAAACATACTCAGAAGGACGAGGCGGATTGCGATCATTGGAAGGCAGTTAGAGGGTACCTTACGTACAGAATGATTAAACTTTCTCATTTCTAGAAGCAGTATTTACTGCGATACACAACAAAACAGTGTTAATTTTGGTATGGCATCGTGCCGCCATGCTGGCGAACTCATGTGTCGAAATGTCGCGGTGTGGAGGTTCCGAAAGGTGACATTCGACAACCTATTCCATGCAGCTTGAACCTCAGCACGTAGTTCCTTCAGGCTCTAGAGTAGGCGTTCACGAACGGTAGCGCCATTGGTTGTAGGTCATCCTAAACGTATTATGCGACTGTCAGTGCGCGTGAGGTACTCTAACGGTGACAAAGCCTCATAAAATATTCCACTCATACAATAAACCAGTCGGGGACGTGTGTTTAGGGCCACAAACCGTTGGTCGTGGCGCTACCACCGTTGCCTTCAGACACTGACCTGGAGGTAGACGCCATGAAGGCAGAAGGGGGACTTATCGCCGAAGATTCTGCCTTGGTGGCGTGTTACTCCAGATCCGTGTCATAAGGCAACGGAGGCAGCACGACCAATGTAGTCTATGAACGTGAAATATAAGTAGCTTAAAAGATATGGTAGTGTAGTTTATATTGAAAAAATAGTATGAGTAAATAAGGCCAGTAATTCAAAAGAAAGATGACAGATGGTTTTCAATGTGTGAAATAAAAGACTTCTGGAAGAAAAAAGAAATAAATGTTTCCTTATATGCTGAAGGAATAAATTAAGTGAACATAATACCAGGTTCTTTTTAAAAATGTGTGTAACACAACATGTGCAGTATGAGTGAGCATTTGTGCAGGACTTGTTTCTTCTAGGTAACCGCTAAAGAAAAGTGAGAGATTACCTTGTTCTTAAAATAAATGGCTTTAAAACTTTCCCCTTGTGGTAGAGGGGGAGGCGCCAGCAGGAAGGAAGAGGGGTCCCCGAATGTTTGTTCTGTACAAAAAAATCCCTTAAAATAACCCTGCATAACATTTAAGAAAGGGAAAAATTACATATTACTTTTATATTACATAAATTAATTAATTGTTATTGAAATATATAAATTTACGAATTTTTCCGATTATTTAAAAATTATCTCGACCTTGCTAAAAAAACTTGGGGTGTAACTCAGCCGTCTGAAATCATCTAGTACTTTTGTACTTCTCCTACATCTTTTATCCCCATAGTAGAATTAATTATGTATATCGCTCCTGGAAAGACACCTTCTTATGGAAATAAGCAAATGTTATTGTGCTTCTTTTTTCATGATCCACACACAGATTTTGTCAGTGAGTTGTTCAACATTTGCATCACCGAATGATTATTATAATTTAAAAGAAATGACTTGCTATAAACATATTTACTGCAGTGCTCATAAGCTGGTCTCTTATACCAATTAAATATCCTAATGAAATACATATCTCAATCCAACAAAAAAGTCTTAACATATACTAGAAAAAATGAAACGAGGAAGTCTATGCAATTGACATAGTTAATTCAGATAATAACGTCTGTAAATATTTTAGAAAATAACTTTCTATGTGTTCAATTCTTGCTCGTATAGTTTTTATTTCATTTTATATCGTTTTATTCCCTTTTATTTCATTCTATTTCATTTTACTTCATTTTATTGGTCACCAATGTTCCAGTGTTCTCCATCTGTCGATGGAAATGCTTACCTCATTGGCAAATAATTTGCCACAGTCTGCCAGAGGAGTGCAGATCCATATATACTCGTAGTAGAAGGTTTATAACTAAATAAATTTTAATGAATATTCTTTGCGAATTTATGGGAAATTTTTGAATTTGTTGATAAGTTACCTTTCACATTTAGTGGAACTCATGAAACCTTTGTGATTTTCTACTAATGTTCTTCCTCATTTTGCATTTGATATGTTGTAAAAAATAATTATTCATTAGTTTTGGTGGTGTGGTGGAGTTGGTGTGTAGTATATAAGTACATTAGTATCCTTAACCCATTGTTTTTTTCCACTTTTAATAAATAAGATTAATTTACCTCGCGATAGTTACAAAAACATTTTTGGAACTTGTATTACATGTGCTGCTATGATCTCCTAATATGATATGAACAATGAAGAAGGAATGAATAGTCTTCTAAAACACATAAAATGCAGTTAAATAATAAATTAATATCCAAAAAATTTTACTCAGAATGTTTTCATTTTGTGCCCAAAATTCCTTGCAGTCTATTTTGAAAAATATTTATCCAGAAGTATTATAATGATGTGAACATTTGTTTGCAGGTTGAGAATGTGCGGATGTTGGATCGCTACAATGCTCGGAAGCCATCTACTGGAACACTATACTTGACAGCTACTCATCTAATTTTTGTAGATCCTGATGGTAAAAAGGAAACATGGGTAAGGGAATAAAAATATTATTTAATGCTTCATGTAAAGCTTTTCTAACACCTTGTCAAAGGTTTTCTCCTGAAATTCTTTATTAAAATGATAAGAGCACTTTATAATTGTAGAGACAAAGAGATGAAACAACTCAAAGTTATGAAATTACTCTTAATTATCCGCATGTTTGTTTTGTGTTATTCAACTTTTTTTGTTCCCAACACAGAAATTCCGTTTTGTTTTATTGTTCCCAACACTGAAATTCCTTTCCATTTTGTAAGTATTGTAGTAACAATATAAAGTACAAAGTACATCATACAAACCCCTCTCTTTTCTCTCATCCTCTACCTTAATGACTTACTTTTGTGCAAAATCTCTAGTCATTGAATACCCATTACAGAAAATACTTACCCATCCAGAATTCAGCGTGTTTCTGGAGAGGTTTGCACCACTTTACTGCCTTATCTGCCATTTTATTAATATAGGGTCCAAAACTTAACCTAGACACCAAGATAGGTTATTTGTCGTTTCCATCCTACATGCTCCTCCCCTAGTCGGATCACCGGGGAACGAAACGCTCTTCGATATGTAACCAATACGGCTTCTGTTTTTGCTACCGCCATCTGGCGGTTTCTTTTATCCAGTCATTTCTTCACCCTGTTTAGTGTTATTTCATTGGTCTCTTTCCAATAGATCCACATTGTCGCTATGACATTATCAGAGTGTCATCTGCATAACCAATGAGTTGAGTGTTCTTCGGAAGATCAATGTTCCGCAGATCATCGTATAATACATTCCACAAAAATGGGCCCAATATTGACCCTTGCGGAACACCACAAGTCGTGTCTTCCTCAATTCTATATCCATTCGTGTATATTATTTTCCTCTCGCTGAGGTAGTCCTCCAATGTCCTTACAAGGTACTCAGGAACCTTCTTAGCTACCAGGGCCTGTATGATATCTTTCCAATTGGCAGAGTTAAATGCGTTTTTAATGTTTATCGCCACCAAGGCGAAAAAGCCCTCCTTGCTTCTGGCTGTTTCAGCATATTGGACTGCTTCCCTGATGGCGTCTATTGTCGAAAGACCCTTTCTAAACCCAAACTGTCTTGTTGAGAAATTTATTCCTGTGGACTTATGTAGAAGGAGCAACTCCTCCAATAATTTACTCATAGTCTCCAGCAAGCACAGTGGTCTGAACAATGACGTCTGCTCAATTGGTTTGTTTCCTTTCCTTATGAGGATCAACTACTGCTGTTTCCAGTCCTTAAAGAATTTCCCTTGTTTGAGGCAATGATTGAAGGCGTCCTTACTTCTGTTGATCTCAGACTTAGGTCGTTTACGGAACCTTCTATAGTTTTCCCTTAGTTGTGCATCAGTTTTGGCTCTTATTGCAAGTCTTCAGGCCTTAACACATGCTTTACGGTTTTCTGCAATATCCGCTGTCCACCAGCACACATGTTTCTTACCCCTTGGACGCGTCTAGGCATTGACACCTCACACGTATTTATAACGATTTTCCGCGTTTCCTTTACTACTACTTCGAAGAACTCCAACTTTTTTTCATCCATCCAATGTTCTGCAACTGTTTTGCTTCATCAAGGAATGTTATAGCCTTTTCTTCAATTAATTTATTAGTATTCCATAATGGTCCGATATTTAGCTGTTTCTTTCTTCCAACTCAACGTGTTTCGAATTTGGCGAGGTGGAAAATTCTGTATAACGATGATTGCTAAGTGTCTCTTCATCAAGCATCAATCGTCCAACAATCTCTCCTTTACGATCAGATCTACTTTCACCCATTCCGGGGACTTGCTGTTAAAATCTCCAGTCACAATTATTTATCCTTGTGCTAAGTTCATACTTGCCTTCAGTTCATCTATTTCCTAAATTTATCTATTGAGTCGTTAGGTGAGAAGTAACAACTATATATTCTTAGGTTGTCCATATCTGTCCAAACAAACCCTACATTTGTTTTTTTTAATTAATTCTTGGTTCGGTATTGAGTAATATTATACCTGCTCGTCTTGTCGGGTCCTGGTAATAGAATATTTCGTCAATGTCGTGTTGTTCACTAACCAGTTACACGTCAATGTATCTTTCCTTTGCCACTTTTATAAGCAAATCTTGAGCTGTCTTTCCTCTACATAAATTAAGTCGTAGAAACCTACGCATTCTTTATTTTCCTGAGTTTATTTAATTCCGTTGTAAAGGAAGGACATTTATTGCTACGCAGTATATGATCGTCTCGTAAGTATTTTTCTTTACAGATAATACATTGAACTGATCCTCTGCAGTCTTTGCCCGTGAGACCCTTTCTGCCACATTTGTAGCATGTACTACTACGGTCCAGACCCGTGCAATAAGTGGAGATATGTCCGAAGTCTAAGCATTTATAGCATCTAGTAACCTGATGTCTGCTTCTAATATGGCAAACTAGACATCCGATCTTAATTTTCTCTGCTTTTAAAAGAACTTCTACTTGGTGCGTAGGGAGTATTACAGTTGTCACCTGCATGCGTCCGTATACCCTGAATAGTCTACTCGACTCTGTGGGGATATCTCCCGTTATACTTGCGACTGCTTCTTTCACTTCATCCACAGAAACTGTCTCGTCTATACTCCTTATTTCAATTAGAATTCTTGGGTTAAACGTGTTAATTTTTGCCATGTCTCCGACAGCTCACGTGATAGCTTCATGTAGCGAGGTTTGGTCACACCTTTCTCCAGGACTATCAGGATTTATTTTATTATTACTATTATTATTTTTTAGACGGGCGAAATCCTTTATGGATACGTGAAGCTGGTTATGTCTGACTCCCAGACCGACTAAAACCTTAAACCTCTACCTTACTATTGCCTTGTAGTCTTCTCCGTGGAAACCGTCCCTAGATATTACTTCGCGGAGGGTACTGGCGTTTACTTTAGATCTTACATTCGGTTTCGCTGATCTTTCTTTTGTAGGATATTAGTAAGCATTGCATCTAGTATCTTTCAATTTTCTTTAGAGGACAGCATTTGTGGTACCATATTTACAAGAGATATGTCTACACTGAGTTTTGTTCTCACTATATCTTTTTCTGTATCCCATGCTGTACACTCAAATAATGTGTGCATGTGGTCATCTACCTTAAAGAGACAGTAATCACAGTTCGGGTTGACTACGATCTTAAAGTCACGCGGGTATTTGTTGAAGCAATCGTGACTAGTAATTGTGACTGTGACTAGTAATTGACTTCCCCATGTTCTCTTTTCATCACCTTCTAAGCTAGGAATAATTTAGTGAGTCCATCTGCCTTTGGTGTCCTGGTCCCATCTTTTTTCCATTCTTTCAGGAATATGTTCCTTTTTCCACCTTAATTGCAGAGATCTGTCCGGGGTGTACGGACTGCCTTGTTTCAGGTCTTATTGGGCAACGTAAACTTGTTTCCTTTCCCTCGCTAGTAGGTCTATTGGTGGGGAACGAGTCAATACAAGCGCCGCGCTGTCGGATACAGTGCGGTACGTCTTTAGAATCCTGTTAGCCATTCTTCTTTGTATCTGGCTATACTTTCTCATTATAGATTGTTTCTCGAGAGAAGCCGCCCAGACTGGGGCCGCATAGAGCATTCTTAAGTGGATGATACAAGAAATCATCCGTCTCTTTGCTTCTTTTGGGCCTCCTATATTGGGCATGAGCCTGGCAAGATTGGATTCCGTCTGGGACGCCCTATCTGCCATCTTGACAAGTGGCCCAAAGCTTAACCTGTGATCTATTTCTACACCTAGATAGGTGATTTGGTGGCTCCATTCAATTTGCTTCCCATCCAGTTCGATTTGTGGGAGTCTGAACGCTATTCTATCTGTGATGAGCACTGCTTCTAGTTTATCCACTGCCATCTGAAGTTGTCTCTGGTCCAGCCATCTTTTAACCCTGAAGAGGGTCTCGTTTAGTCTAAGTTCTAGCAGGTCTACGCTGTCACTAAACTAATGACTACTGCATATCCGACGAGACTGGTGTCTTGTCAGTTCAGTTTTCAACAAGTCATAAAACATAATGTTCCACAAAAACCGTCTCACCCTGGAACCTTGTGGTACTCCACATGTCATATCTTCTATACTGAAGGAATCCAGGCAAATGATCTTCCTCTCAGATAGATAGTCCTCTATTATTCTTATTAGGTATTCCGGGACCTGCCTTGCCATCAGAGTTTTTATCACATCTTCCCATCTGGGAGGATTGAAGGTAATTTTAAAGTCAATTGACACTATCGCGCAGAATCCTTTTTTCTTGCCGGATCCTCTCTTAGCAGCTTCAGCGATACGTGTCACTTCCAGGATGGCATCAGTTGTCGAGAGCCCGTTCCTGAATCCAAACTGACTGGGTGAGAGGTTTGGTCCGTGTGCTACTAGTCGTAGGAGAAGTAGTCTTTCCAGTAGTTTTCCCATTGTATCCAATAGGCACAAGGGCCTATAGGACGATGACTGGTCGATGGGTTTATTTCCTTTGCGAAGCACTATTAGTTTCCGCTTCTTCCAGTCTTTGGGGAACAAACCGTGTGTGAGGCAGCTGTTAAAAGCCTTCAATAGACAGACCGTTCGGGAATTCTCCTGAGACAATCCGTATTTCATTCGGAATTCCGTCGAGACCAAGTGTTTCGTTGGCTTTTATGTTCTTTGTAACTACCTGTAGTTCGTCCTTCGTGAAGAGGTCTTTCTCATCGAAGGACTAGTCGCACGTTCTACTTCTTTGCCAAGGATCACGATTCGGGAAAAGGTCCCCTATGATTTTCTTCACCCATTCAAAGTTGTCCAAACCTGGCGTCTTCATGTTTGCCCGATATTTTCTCATGACAATTTTGTACGCCGCACCCCTTGGGTCATTGTCGTCATCTTCTATAAGAGCGTCCCAGCACCTGCTTTTACTTTTTTTGAGTAGTTTCTCTCTTGAGTAGTTTTTGTGATGTTCTGTACTCTTTACGTAATAGCTCGTCCGTTTTGGATCTTGTCGCTGACTTTCTGGCTGTGATGCAGTTTTTTCGCAGCTCGGATATCTCAGGAGTCCACCTACACACCTATTGTTTGCACCTGGGTTCTCTTCGCCTGGGCATGGATGCTACGCAAGCATCCAGAACTATGTCCCTTGTCTCTCTCACTTTTTCTTCATGTGTTTTAGCACCTATCATCCAGCCAAGATTTTGTAGGAGCTTAGATTCTTCCAGGGAATTCTTTGTTTCCTCTTCCTTCAGTTTTCTCAAATTCCAGGGAGGTCGGCCTCTGGTTTTTGGACTCACTATATTTTTCCTAGTTTCCTTCAGAATTGCAGAAAATTCAATGTACCAGTGGTCGCTAAGGATCACGTCCTCCAGCACTATCCAACCCTTTACTCATCTTCCTATGTTGATGGTACCTGTGGTCAAATCAACTATAGAAGCGGTGTCTCCTCGTTCGAAGGTGTTTCCCTCACCAGTGTTGATAATTTAGTCGTTTTTAGCTACAAACTCGCAAACAATGTCTCCCCTCTTGTCGGAACGACTTTCTCCCGATTCCGGTGACTTGCTGTTGAAGTCCCCTGCTATCACCAGACCTCCGTTACAAGATTGTAAACGTCGATATCCTTTTTAAATTTCTCAAGTGGATCGTTTGGGAAAAATAACAACTATAGATACGTAAGTCGCTAGTTTCAACCCATACGTATCCAAACTTCGTCGACTTGTAATTTATTAGATTTACTTCTTTGTTCTGTATGATCACACCAGCACTTCTTGTGGAGTCTTGGTAGTATAAAACTGTATTTTTCCGTTGTTCACTGATCAGAATAGCATCCACTTTCTTTCCCAGCTCTACCTGCGTAAGTATATCTAACACCCGTTCGCTCTTCGCCAGGTTAATTTGGAGGAACTTAACCATGTTTCACTCATCTTGTTAAGTTCTGCTGTAAATGAGGTTCAATTATTGCTTCCTGAAACGTGGTCACATCTCAATTATTTTATATTTACAGATAACACTTTCGATGTTCCCATGGCAGTCTTTGGCAAGATGTCCTTGTTTTCCACACTTGTAGCAGGTATTTCTGCGATCGGATCCTTTGCATTTTGTTGAAATGTGCCCGTAGCCCAGGCACTTGTATCTCTTGTAACCTATGGCCTGACCCTAACTCGGCATTTGATCCACCCTATGTTGATCTTACCAATTTCCAAGAGTTTACGGGATAAATCCAGTGATAACATGATGGTCGCCTTCTGCATTTCCCGTTTGATAGTCGACAGCAGCTCAAATGGCGTTCTTCCATCCCAGCGATCTTCAGCAACGTATCTTTAACTTCCTCGACAACTACTGTTTCGTCTATGTCCCTTATTTCGACCAGTATTTTTGGAGACGGGGTGACTTCCGCCTTGTCACCAATGCCTTTATTAAGGGTTTCGTTCAGGGAGGAAATGCCGGAATTCTTATCTATTACTACAAGAATTTCTTGTTTTTGTGTCCTAATGGACACAATGTTGGTGTTGTGCTCCTCGGGGAATTATTTTCTCTTTCTTCGGTGCTGTATCAATCCTTAATTGTTTCTTCTCATTCTTTTATTCCTTCTTTCCGCTGTTCTGGCGGTTTCTGCCATTTGTCCGCCTTTTCTCGTTGTCTTCGCCTTGTCTCGTGTCTCCCTTCTGTCGTCGGGGAGGGGGGGCTAGACGCTTCTCTCTTCTTGCTCGGTTGGGTGCCAATGGAGGGTGCGCTCCCCGCAGCCTCTTTCTTGACTTGTTTATTGAACAATTTATTTATGTATTTTATATTTTTAAGAATGAAATTATACAAAATTATTCCTAAATGATATGGGCCTTTTTGGCAAAGAGTGGCTGACAATGAATTTCAGCCTTATTTCAAATGTATTTGTGAATTTAACTGTTTCTTCTAAGGCAGGGGTGATTCTAAAGTAGGTTTGACGATAAAGTTGATAAAGATTTTAAAATATTGTCTTAATTAACATCACTACATCATAATTGTAGATACAAGGGAGAGTATTTAATTATCTAAATAAAGGTTTACATGAATTTCAGGGGTAAGATTTACATATAATCTGAACTATCCTCTTTTGGATTTTGAATACTCTGAGCAGATTGGTTTCAAAAGATAGTGCCTTATCATAAATGAGAATAAACATTTGCAAATTACATGAAGAGGGAAATATGACGTACAACAGTAACTGGAATTCAGAAAGCATTGCACAATTTGCTTAGTTTTGAATTAAGAATTCAATTATTTTGTAAGATTGGAAAAACTTTCATTAAAGTGATTGATACAATATGAAGATCGACTACTGTTGTACTTTTTATCTTAATTTTGACTATGACCTTTTATTACTTATATTGTGTGCAGTATTCAATCTTAAGAATTGTCATGGATGTTGAATTCTAAATTTCCTTTTAAGTTTGAAGGCTCACCAAAATTGTTAAAACATAATGTTCTTTTCATTTGTTTCAGATTTTGCACATGCACATTGCTAGTGTAGAGAAGTTACCTCTCACAACATCTGGTTCTCCCCTTCAGATTCGGTGTAAAACGTTTTTGTCAGTAACATTTATTGTCCCTCGGGAGAGGGATTGCCATGAAGTTTTTATTACCTTGCAGCAGCTCTCTCAGCCAGGTTTGATATAATCTTTTAGCAAATGTCTCTGTTTAGAACATTTTAGTGCTACATATTCAGTGCCGTCGAGACAAGGGGCTGGAAGAGGGATAACATTTTGTCCCAGAATCCAAGAAATCAGGCCCTTTGAGAGACCTCCAATGATGATCGATTATTAACATTTTTTAATACTAAATCAATAAAAATTGATAAGCTATTTGGAAAAACATATCAAATTCGTCATGTTTTCAGCTGAGAGGAGAGGACCCACAAGAATAAATTATTTACTGTATATATCTATTGATTGATGGAAGAGGGCTGACAGGGCCACAAATCCCTGTTCTGCCCCAGATCCCCTAAATCCTTTCGACGGCCCTGCATATATTTATATATTTTCAATTTTTTGTTTTATGAATCATTTTTTAGCCTCACTCTATGTAATGTATCAAAGATTTTCTTCTACTAATAGGATTATAGTAAGATACATTTGCATACTCAACCAGTTTTTCAACTTCTTTCATTTTTACCTCTCTTTCTTTTTTTCTTCATTTTTCAGAACTTGCTAGATGCTCTCCTTTTTCTTCTTTTCTAAAGCAAATCATGTTTGTGGTCAATGGGCTTGTAGATTTACCTACCCTGTAGCACACCTTATTAATCTTTTATTTTCCTAAGTATAACAAGTATAGTTTTTGCCAAAGATATAAAAACTGAAACTCAGATAGCTGTTGCTGACATTTCCAATTATTCAGCGCTAATCTGAATGTACATCTGTAACCAATCTCCCTTGTCTGAATTTCTCAGATATCCCATTCTTTAGTATAAATTACAATAAAATTAACTGTTACAATCTTAGATTACTGTTTAATGACTCATTTTTCTTGTCTAAGGCAGACAAGTAAAACAATATTTGAATTAATTTTCTATGACATCCTATTAGTGAAATAGCAGTTTACCAAAGTACATAATTTTAAACTTAATTACAATGATGAGTGAATAAGGTAGAGGCTTGTAAACTTTGGTGAGCTACCATCTTGGTAATGGGTCGTGGTACAAGTGTGGTTTAAATTTTGATTCCTCTACCTTAGACAAGAAAACTGAGCTGTCGCAGAGAAATGTAACATGCGTAGTTAACTTAACCACAAGATACGTTAGGAAATAGGATTTCTTTTCATAACTGCAGTCAGATGAGATCAGTAAGGGTTAACATCTGGCTTGGCTCCAAAAATAGAAAATATCTTCCAGGGTGAGTAGCTACATGCTGACTGCCCAAGTGACAGATTTTTTATCTTTGGCTCAAACTGAACAGAATTGCATCTTCCTTTCCAAAACATAAGTTTCATGTTTCGTCTTCAACAATATCTGACAACAAGTAACTAAATGATTGGGAATTTTGTAAATAATTAGATTATTAACAAACAAAAATTTTAATCATTCCTTTCTCTTTTTTTTCCCTCCCTTCATATAAAAAAAAATATTATTGCTTGTTGCCACTGAAACCAAAGTTTGAAGCTTTTGTCTTTTTTGTTTGTTCAATTTTTATTTCTCTTTTTTTTCCCTTCAGATTTACTACTTTTAATTTTTCATTCTTACAACAACAAAATTATCTTAGTAAAATGATTTTGTTTTTAGAAAGAAAAAGTATATTTTATGCTGTGTTCACATGAGTTATTTTTATGAATGATAAATATTTATTTTGCTTTTGTTGCTTTTTTGATTTGGATAATTTGATCTTATTGATTTATGTTTTATAAGGTCATAAAAATATTCTTCATGAATGATAACACAATTGCAAAACACGTACTTGTATATTTAATTTATTGATATATTTTTTTAAAATTACAGTTCACATAGAAGATCTTTATTGCTTCCATTACACTTCAAGTACAGAGGACATTCCAAAAGCAGCAGGATGGAACTTCTTTGATTTGCAGTCTGAATACCAGCGAATGCGTGTGCCTAATGATCAGTGGAACCTTACTCTTCTAAACAAGGATTATGAAGTATGATTTTATATAACACATACATTGTTATATATTTACTAGCTGATTACTTAGTGTTGTCCGGATATTTCCTTTTTTCAATCTTCTTTTACTCAGGAAAAAATAAAATCTTTTTTAAAACATACATATAGCATCATTATTTTACAAATTCATAATAATACAAATTTATTACAAAACTTGTTTGAGTAATTCATTTTGAGTTTCCACTCCAGGAGCAAAAATAAATAAATACTTGGATGAAACCGTAGCAAAATTAAACTTGAGCATGCTACTCAAGTTGCTTGTGAGAGAAACAAATCAATCAAAACATCATCGATTAGACTAATACACCACTTAACACTTAGGAGAGTTAGTGGTATTTAACCCCCTATAAGTGTTCAACTTGTATTTAAATGGGATCCTGTTACTGTTCAACTGAAAGTCACCGAAATCTATGGATTAAACTTCAATTTAATATTTTTACTTGACATTCCCTTCTTTTCCACACATGGGGTTTGTAGAGCTATTTACATTCCCCCCAATGGTGTCCCAACTCTGACATAACTTTGGAAATGTGTCTATTCATTTCAGCATAATATTGCATAATAACATTATTAGCATAATAACATTCAACCCTAATATTGTCCATTTTCAATAATTTTTGTTTCATGCTCTTCTCGAACCCCGCCTTTATGTTGTGCACCTCATATCATCTTAACAGTTACATAGCATCAGAAGTATGGTTATTCATTTCATCAACCCCAGAAACCATGGTTTTGACTCTAAAATCAATGGTTTTTCTTTATTTTTACGTCTCATCCTCAGGGTACCTTTGGGAAGTCTAAGGGTACCATGTTCCAATGTGATCTGATCTTGAACTAAACTGCATTGATAATATAATTATAGTATATCTTAAACACCCAATATGAGGCCGATTCAAATCAGTCCTTTTCAATTCATTTTTCTTTTTTTCTTTTCTTTTCTTCTTTT